>CM042153.1:94867128-94884628 GCA_023376005.1 Doryteuthis pealeii | reverse complement strand
CAGTGACCGAATGATACATACATTCCTATGTATTTAATAGTTTAAAAACACCAGTCCCCGCATCAGCTGTCAGTGGGCGAGGGGATAAGATATCGGACTACCATGCGGTCAGTCTGAGTTCGAACCCTACCCAAGGATAGTTGTGTCTAGCCACACTGAAGAGGCGTGAAATGCCGAAACACGTGTCTGTGGATGACTTATTAATATATATATATATATATATTGGTGGTGGGGGGTGCCAAAGCCATCCTGGTAGAAGAACACTAAGGGTACTATTTAACCCATAAAAAGTAAAGTCGTCGGGGCAGCCTAATGTCAGTATGAGTCATACAGCGAGGGTGTCTATCCCCTTTTTACTAGCGCTAGACCAGTGAAAGTATTTTAGCGTCTGTGGTGGAGCGCCACGCCTACCACCAGCTCCTCACTTAACAGCACAGATCCCTGTGCTACTCATACACTGAATTGGCGAGGGCCAGTATCGAGCCAGGAACCTTGCGATTCCCAGGTGGACGCTCTATCGACTGAGATTCGGTGATATTTCCCATCGGTAAATCTAGAAAAGAATAAATTTAGTTGGTTTTCATTTTGATAAGCCAGTTATTATTACAATTTTATTCCTCCCTTCCTTCCTCCCCTCCCCTCCCTTCCTCCCTTCCCCCCTTCCTTCCTTATTAACTCCCTTCCTCCCCTTCCTCCCTCCCCCTCCTCCTCCTCCTCCCTTCCTCCCTCTTCCCTCCCTTCCCTCCCTTCCTTCCTCCCTTCCTTCCTTCCTTCCCTCCCTCCTTATTCCCTCCCTTCCTTCCTTCCTTCCTCCCCTTCCATCCTCCCCTTCCTCCCTCTTCCTTCCCTTCCCCCTTCCTCTCTTCCTTCCTTCCTCCCCTTCCTCCCCTCTTCCCCTCCCTTCCCTCCCTTCCTTCTTACCCGGGGTAGAAGGGCAAGAGATCTTCCAACAGTCCGGTCTTATGCTTTTTTCTTTCCACCAACTTGTCTGGTGTTTTTGTTCGTTAACTGCTAATTTTTGTTGAGATGAATATATTCATGCCAACCCCCCCCCCCAATAAAATATCTTTATGATCTCAAATGCTCGACAGGGATGCTGATTTTGTTCGTTGCCAATGGCTGGTGTTATTGATGGCGTCTGGCCAGCATTTCTCTTCCAAAGATTTCTATCTTTGATCACACAGCGACATTGGATCTTCACAGAAATATCCGTCTCTTCCCATCGCTGACGGTTGTCTTGTTCATTTCATTTCGATGGTTGATAGGATTTTTTTTTTTACAAGATGACTACACACCCGACATTCATCTTTTGTATCCAGGCTTCGTTGGTATTGGGGGGGGGTATTTATTTATTTCAATCCTAGTCATGGGCAGCAGTAACATAGAATAATAATGAACACAGCTTAACACCTGTACCCCAGCTATGGTTAGCGGAATGACAACAGGATACCCCCGTGAACTGAATAAAGGGTTAGGTTCAAAGTTCCGTGATGGCTTCCGATTACGACAAGAAGGTTCCCGATTAGGACAAGAAAGTTCCCGAGTCCGACAAGGAATACCTGAAGAAGGCTGGAGGGCACATCGGCCGAAACGTTCTACAAATAACAATGAAGATGAAGACAATAGTCCGAATAATACAAATAATACTGATTTATTTATTTGTTCACAACTTCTGTCTCACAATACTTGTTACATTTGTATATGATAAATTTTAATCGGAGTTAATATTTATTTTTATTCGTCTAGCTCATGAAATTCATAGCCCAATCATCAGACACTGGTTTAATACAGATCGCTTAACGTATTTAATACAAAATATCAAAACCGCACCAATCGTTTCAAGTGAAAAGAATATCCCTATTTCTTTGTCACAAATTTCAACTACGGGTCATGTCGATCTATTTTGTTTCGTAATGTTAAAAGTGTCCAGTCATGTGTACAATTGTCGACGACTGAGCGAACACATCCGATGAAATATGATATTATGTTTTCGCTTAATAGTTTCATAAAAATTAATCTTTTGTACATTCTGTAATCAACCAAAAACGACGTTGTTATTGTTGAGAAGTCGATGTTGCTGGATAAACATTAACGCAGTTAGCTTGACTAATCAGGTTGGAATTAGTAATGAATTTAAATCTATGAATTTAAAAAAAAAAGGAGTGCTTTTATCTCAAGTAGATTTTGCTTGGGACAAAATAGAATAGAGGTTATATTAACTGCAACACAAATATTATATACACATAAACTAACCTGTTTTTTTTCCTTATAGGTAATCTATATTTATGTTAGGTTTATGTTAGGCTTACGTAATAATTTATGTATTATTTTTAAAACAAAAACGTGTAGAATTTTTTAGACGTTTTTCATGTGAACAAAGGTAATGAGTTTACGGGTTGTAATATAATTTAACAACTAATAATATTGTAATGATATTTATGAATAAATATTACCAAAGTCAGTTTAAAATTTAACGTGAACTTTTTATATAGATGATATACTTTAAATTACACCACGATGGGGCGCCTTCGTGTTATATAAGTACATTTAATGTGTATATATATATATATATATATATAGTTGTAGAAAAGTTATTTCCCTACCACGGTTTCGGTGTTCTTCAGGGGAACTCTGCAGGGAGTTCCCCTGAAGAAGGTGTACTAAGAACACCGAAACCGTGGTAGGGAAATAACTTTTCTACAACTATATATATATATATATATATATATATATATATATATATATATATATATATAACTTTTCTACAAGTATTAATGCTCTATACTTTACAAGATATATTGAGCCCTTTTGGATTAACTACTCATGCTACTACAATGTCTATATGGTAGAAACCCTTTGAGAAATATATATATATATATATATATATACATTATATATATATATATATATATATATATATATATATATATATATATGTGGTATGTATCTTTTAGTACTACGATATTTTCTATTCATTTTAAGGATCGCTACAAATTAACTCTTAAGTATCACCCAATGATAGCACCTGTAAATCCTAAATTAGTGGTTCTAATACTAATATTTATCATAATAATACAATATGTAGTGTTCACTTCCGCCGTTGTCTTTGGGGTAAATGTCTATCGGGAATATAATTCCAGTAAACTACAAGTACTTCTACGACTACGTTATTATCTTTCCATTACCATCAGAACTTAGACATGATTCTACTGAGCGGTACTCAATTGTAAGAGATTGATAAATTCCTAGGTCCCAACTTCATTTCTGATATGAACTGACATAACGAATATTACATGAAATGCGAAGGAAAAAACAGAAATGCTATGGAAATTATTTTTCTCCAGAAAGTAGGTATTTATCCAACCCGTTCGCTACAGGATGTGACACAAGATCGCAAGTATAAGGGAATCCAGCTAGGATCGAACTCACTATTCAGTGCAAATGGATTTGCAAGACTAGTTTGCTAACCATTTACACCCTATACAAAAGTCAGATTTGCCCAAAGACGAAATCCTATTTTCATATCTCGGTAAGTTTCTCTCAGTTTATTTGATCTTTTTTTGGAGAGATTGTCAGTAGCGTTTGCTAGTGTGAAATGATCACGTGTTGTCACTTCAGCCAATCCCCCCTCCCCCATCACCGTAACGCTGCCAGTTTGTCTCCTTTCCATCGCTTCTTTTATGGAAGATGAGATCGGATGAGCTAAATTCATTGGCTCCGACTATTCAAAAGTTTTTTTTTCCAGTAAGAAGTCGTTTTCATATCTCTAATGAGCAGCATCCGCCGTTCATCACACCAGATGCTTTTTCCGTTCCAATAGATTATTTCCGAGAACATCTGCACTGTACGAGAGTGGGATGAAAAGTTCATAGGCCAACAAAGATGCTCTCATGGAATGTGACTAAATGAGGTTTATATGAGGGTCAGCTGAAAAGTTCATAGGCTGACCAAGATACTCTCGTGGAATGTGACTAAATGATGTTTATATAAGGGTTGGCTGAAAAGTTATATATAAAATATATACACCCCCCCCCCAAACACACACACAAATGTTTTAATAAATGTTTGAACATTTAATAATAATAGATTTTCATCTTTGTCGGTAATAGTGATATGTGGCAGCTTCGTTTTGTGCAAAGTCTCAATAAGTGTATATCTGGTTTTGGGTTTGTGTGTGTGTGTGTGTGTGTGTGTGTGTATGTTCCTGTTACGCGTGATTTCCCGTTCGCGCACGCGCGCGTGTGTGTCTATGTTAAGCAAAAGACAATTCGAGTCCCAAATTTCGAATTGGGTAAGGAAACCTTAATTTCTGTCTGTCCAAAACCCAAAAGATGATCATGAGCGGAGTATTTAGATGAGGATTACCAATAAATCATACAATTTAACATCAGCAATCTTAAAATGTAAACCATTTATTGTGTACTAGCAGAGCTACGCGACATTGCCCGGGATTTCAAAATAAACCCCTTCTCAAGATTTATATAGAGAATGATAAAAGTTTATTTTCTCTCTATTCTATTTTCGTTGAATTATCGTTTATTCTTTATATAAAATTATTTTGAAGTTATTTCATTATTAATGTTGTTTGTATTTTTTTCTTCTTTTGTTTGTCGTTTATTTACTTTTTATTATGTTTTATCCTTTATTTATTTATTTTATTTTTAAATCCTTTTTTTTCTTTAATTTTTTGATATATCCTTGATTTATATCCATATTATATTTTTTATTTAGCTTTTCTTATGGAAAATGAGGGAGCAGTTTTGTAACCCCAATCTCAGACAAAAAGAGGGTGTGAATTTTATTGAACTTTGGTCTTTACTGGTTCCCACCAAACTTTATAAAAGGGCGAGCGCTCGGTCGTTGTATATCAGTTAGATCTCTCTCTCTCTCTCTCTCTCTCTCTCTCTCTCTCTCTCTCTCTCTCTCTCTCTCTCTCTCTCTCTCTCTAATACACACACACTCCCTTCCTCTCAAACACACATACACAAACGCTCTCTCTCTCTCTCTCTCTCTCTCTCTCTCTATATATATATATATATATATATATATATATATATATATATTCATTGGCCATTTTTGCCATTCGATCACGGCTAACCTCTTCTAGTCTTCTACTAAGTGAATGCTAACTTCATACATGCTAGATTTTAAGAGTTTGAACATCATTTATAGGTTAGTCACGTATTTGTGTGTCTGTGCGGATGGGTGGATGGATTTCAGGATGCTTTAAGGATGCGTGTGACGTACTCTTCAATGAATTCTGACCACATAAAATTATTAATAATACAAGTTCGTTTCTCATTGAATTCCACAGCTAAGTAAATATTAAGGTTGACCAATACTTTTACATAACATTACTACATAACCGATATTATTTCTTATATGGAAAGAAAGGGGAACAGATTATTATGCATGAAAAGTTCCCAATAAGAAATAATGTGTAGCAATACTCTTCATTCTGAGTTTTTTCTTTTTTTTCTTTTCTTTTTAGAACATGTATCTCTCACCGTGTCATCATTTTACTTTAATAGACAATAATAAAATATTTGAATGCAAATCTATGTATGGTTTAATCAACCGTAATTGTCCCCCCCTGGTTCAGCCAACGATACATTCATATATATATATATATATATATATATATATATATATATATACATATATATATAACTCAACCTTGCCATTTTTGTCTAAACTTGGACTTTCTCCACCAGACAAGAGGAAATACATAAAAAAAGATCCAGGATAAAGCTCTAACCGCATCAGCGTGGATATCGCAGTCCTATATTGTGACATCAAACCGACAAAGTCTGGTGGTATCGTGAGATACGGCTGGGGCACTCTGGGTTAGTAGTAATGATGCTTCGGCCCCGAAACCATGCCTGAACCCAGAGTCATCATCTGATGAAGACTTTGTTGGTTGCAATGCTACTGTGTAAATAGCAGTCATTGTATGAAGATTATATATATATATATATATATATATATATATATATATATATATATATATAAGGTGTCTTATAAAAGTATCGAAACTAAGGCTGTATTTACCAAGATAGAAATGAACAATGAATAGAACGTTAATTTTTATCAGAATGCAAGATGTGTCAAAAAGTACAAAAAATCTCGATACTTTTTTGACACACCTTGTATATATATATATATATATATATATATATATATATATTAAAAAAAGCTCCACCCTAACTGACCATAATTGTCTCATATTTCAATAAAGCTTCAAGTCAAACTATGAAAATAATTAGGAAAAGTTTTAACTTCTTTTTTATACGAAATAAATATTCAATGAATTGGGATCTGTAGGTGCTTCGATGTAGCACAAGGCTGGAAGTATTGTGCACCCGGTGAGACACAAGCTCATTAGATAACCTGTTTTTGGTGTTATTTACTAAGCTTTCTTTAGTAAATCTTACAGGTTTCAGGTTGTTTACAGTACCTGGTCACTCATTTAAATACTGAACAAGGTCATTGTTGCTTAACCTTGGTGATCTGATTGTTACCAGTGTTCTCAGAATGATTTGACCGTAAGAACTTCTAAATTTGATGTGCATAATTAATCAGGCAGAAAATTATTAGTCTGATGTTTTTAGATGAGACTTAATATTTATTATTTTGACTTTTCGGGCTGTTGGTCTTTATTGTAGTATTTAAGAAATACAACGTTTCGGCATTTGTACTCTACGGCCATATTGTGTTACATACAACCCATGGCGAATGGGTTGGGCAAAAGGGTATCTTATCGTGGTGTAATGGTTAGCAAGCTAGTCTCGCTGATCCATTACAGAATAGCGATGTTGATCCCCCATACATCGGAAGGTAAGCCTTCTCAAGATTTATATAGAGAATGATAAAAGTTTATGTCCTCTCTATTTTGATTCTTTATCTGCAATTATTTTGAAGTTATTTCATTAATATTCTTGTTTTTTTTTCTTTTGTTTGTTGTTTATTTATTTTTTATTATGTTTTATCCTTTATTTATTTGTTTTATTTTTTAAATCCTTTTTAAATTAATTTTTTGATATATCATTGATTTATACCCATATTATATTTTTTATTTAGCTTTTCTTATGGAAAATGAGGGGTTAGCAATTTTTAACCCCAATCTCAGACAAAAAGAGGGTGTGAATTTTATTGAACTTTGGTCTTTACTGGTCCCAACCAAACGCTCGGTCGTTTTTATATCAGTTAGATCTCTCTCTCTCTCTCTCTCTCTCTCTCTCTCTCTCTCTCTCTCACTCACACACACACACACACATACTCTCTCTCTCTCTCTCTCTCTCTTTCTAATACACACACACTCCTTTCCTCTCAAACACACATACACAAACGCTCTCTCTCTCTCTCTCACTCCCTATACATATATATATATATATATATAGAGAGAGAGAGAGAGAGAGAGAGAAAAGGTGGCTCACCGGTGAATATGGGCACGACCGTTGGAGTTGCACAAAATCCAGGGGTTAAGTCAGCGATAAAACAAATACAAAGTGCTCAATACAAAGTAGAGCAAATTTATTAAAGAAATGGATACAATAGAAACCTACTCGAGTTTCACCATTAGGATCTTCAGGATTAAATCCACTGAATTAATCGAGGTACCGATTAATTGCAGCCGATTACACGTGTGTTTTTCAGCCGATTACACGTGTGTATTCAATGAACACACGTGTAATCGGTTGCAATTAATCGGTAACTCGATTAATTCAGTGGATTTAACCCTAAAGATCCTAATGGTGAAACTCGAGTAGGTTTCCATTGTATCCATTTCTTTAATATATATATATATATATTTATATATATATTATATTTTTTATTTAGCTTTTCTTATGAAAAATGAGTTCGTCCCTGCTTCGCCAGGATGTCCAGCATATCTTGATTATCTTATTTGGATAGTTTGTGTGATGGAGTAGGTAAGTGGCAGTACCTCTGCTGTTTTCTGGGATGCTACTTTCATGATTGGTTCAGAAAAGTACACAGCATCCTCGTGTAGTTCTAATGAAAGAATTCTCATCTTATCTTATCAGAACTTATAGATGGTCGACAATCTGTCCATAGCAGTTCATGCCTTTCCTATTCGTATATTTATTGGTATGGAGGCGCGATGTGCAATGGTTATTGTCGTGGGAAATGGACACGGCGAAGCTTTATTGTTTAATTAATTCATGACGTCACGAAACTTTGAGTGGGTATCTAGACCTCACTCTCACTATGATCAGTTCATTCGTATATTTTGTAAATCTATCCAAATGAAATAACAAAATTTCGAAGTAAATTTGGAGGCGCTCAACGTGTAATGATAATCGTCGTAGGAAACAGACACGGTGATTCGAGTTCAAATCCTGGACGAGGCTGTTTTCATTTCACATAGTGCTAATACCACTGGGAAAAGTATGCATCCAACTATTTTCCATCCAGTTATGGTAAATAATAGGGCAGACTGAGCTCTTTAACTTTACTTAGACAACCAGTCTAGAGAGAAGGAAAACCTGTTAAACTCCGCTAAATAAATTAACCTAGTGTCACATTCTACTCGTGCGAAGGTGTTGGTAAATATGTATACGTATATTGACATTATTTTCTGTAAATGAGATATTTCTACCTAGGTATGTGTACTGGTCAACTAATTTCAGGGAGTTTCGACCGGGGGTCCAGTGGTTTCGGTCCTGGACCGTAGAAGATAATATTGATCACAGGGGGGGGGGCTATCCGCCACCAGGCAACACCTTCCCTCTTGATTTAAAGGGGCAGGGCTGAGTTTATTGCCCAGTGCCTGAGGCGCCTCCCTTGAGGGGGATGCCGACAGGATCAACATATTTTTTGCACCCGCCACCCATGAGCTTCGGTTCGTGGGTAGTCCCACACTAATGGGGCCTTGTGCCTGACCCGTATACGTTGGATACGTGGTAAGTACCTAATTTCAGGAGGTTTGTCATTTAATGCGGAGATGGCTCCATCAGATTGAAATATGCATATTTTAACATAGTTAATATGAACATTAGCTACATAAATGGGAGTAACCTCCCCTTGTTTATTTCCCTTTGAGGAAGCCATGTTTTGGTCGGCCATTTTCATTTCACCGTAAATCAATACAACTGCATGTTTTAACACGAAAATATCATAAAATGTGTTCTTAATAACAATTAAGTTCATTTCAAATATTGCGCAAGCACAATTAAGAACAAATTTTATGATATTTTCGTGTTAAAACATGCAGTTGTATTGATTCGAACAAATTCGTATTTTTAGTGTAGATTTACGGTGAAATGAAAATGGCCGACCAAAACATATGGCTTCCTCAAAGTGAAATAAACAAAGGGGATGTTACTCTCCCTTATGTAGCTAATGTTCAGATTACCTTAACATAATACAACAATAATCGAAATGTTTCTCTTGTAAATTTGTTAAGTACAACAAGAAAACATTTATAGAATAACAATTATCTTTTCTGTTTTATTCCTTCGTTGCGTAAAAGAGAATTTCTCAAAGTTCTCAATAGTACCGAAGCACCTACTCGAGAACGTAACGTTATTAGCTATAATAGAAATGTACGTATCTAAACACACTTCTTTCTTCTTCTTCTTCTTCTTCTTCTTCTTCTTCTTCTTCTTCTTCTTCTTCTTCTTATGTTAGTGGGTGCATTTGGTAGCAATATTCTGCCATGTGTTCCTCGTTCTCGACAAGAAATACAAAAAGAAAAAAAGAAAAGAAAAAGAAAAAAAGAAATCCCCGTTCTTGCGTCAGTAACTGATACCCGCCCGATTAGAATGAGGCCAGAGAAAAATAGATTGGCCCGTGGAGGCGGAAATGCACTGACAACTCATTCTTTGACAATCTTTATTACTCCCCCCACCCTCACCCCCTCTCGCTAGCCCAACATCCCTACCCCCACCCCCACCCGCTATGGAGCAATCAGAAACAACTTTATAAATAAATACAACAGAAGAAGAAGAAGAAGAAGAAGAAGAAGAAGAAGAAGAAGAAGAAGAAGAAGAAGAAGAAGAAGAAGAAGAAGAAGAAGAAGAAGAAGAAGATGATGATGATGATGATGATGATGATGTGACCCTCTCCTCCTTTAGAAAAAATGTCTAATATCTTTCCTATTATCCGAAAATAACACCCGTTCATTATCAGAAGAAGAAGAAGAAGAAGAAGAAGAAGAAGAAGAAGAAGAAGAATTTATCTTGGTAAGCACCAATAGAAAACTCTGCGATAAAATTGGGACTGAGAAGAAAAAACGAAGATGAACAAAAAGTGAATCCCTTTTTTTTTATTCAACTATTTTTCTGGTTATTGTAGTTGGGGGATGTTAGTTTTGATATTACGACTTTTCGTCGGCTGAGATTTCTTATCAAAAAACTACTTTTAAATTGATAATAGTATTTATCCAACCACTCCACACAAGCCGGATATGACACAAGGTCAATTTATTTAGTGCAGTTTTACCGACTCAAATTTAGAGTTTTCCTTCTTCTAGACCGGTTGTTATTCCAACGTTCAAGAGCCTATTCTGTCCTATTATTAACCTATAGCTGGGGGGAGAAGAATTGGATTCCTATATTTGTTTAGCGCTATGTGAAAAACAAACAGGCTTGTCAAGGTTTTGAACTCGAATCCCCCGTGCCCGTTTCCTACGACGATGATCGTAATGTTTCTCTTTAGAAAGGATTGAAATATTCAAATTACAAATTCATAATTTTCCCTTTTAATTTGGATGGTGAACATTGACATTTTTCACGAATGCACAAATCAAAAAGGTAAGATTTAGTTAAAAATTACCTAATTATTTAAGTTAGAGAATTTTAAGGACTATGCTCTAATAAAAATCTTGCTATGGAATGCCATTTTTTGCTGAGTTACAGTAACATACACACAATTGTAGGGTACTGAGCGTCGTGTAATTCAGGTCCGCGGACCGCATGTGGCCCTCAGTAAGAACAGGTGCTCCCCGCACGCAGACTGCTCTCTCATACGGTGCTTTTACAGGTACGACAGGTTTGTTTTTTAATTCCTAAAATTCCTCGGCTAAAACGGTCCTTTATTTTCATTAGTGCAATGTGTTATTAAGAGTATGTTATCAATACATTGAGTTATTCCATGTCAAATCATCCAGAAAAAAGTAAAACAGTCTACCACCCTCTTCAATTTTTATGTTAACGGTAAATAATCCCCAAAATTTGAGACATGTCGACTTTTAGCTCTCCAAATTTGGTGGAGTTCACGAAAAATGACGACTTTTTGTCATCTATTTTTGTCAATAAAATGAGTTCTAGAGCTTCCCTACTACTAAAACTTGGTTTATGAAAGCATTTTGGCCAAAGGAATCCGAAAATGCTACCAAAAAAGTCAACCAATTTTAAAATATTGATGATTTCTGATGTTTTCCTAGCAAGATCAATATCCCGATATGGCACTGCATGTATGACAACATTTTTTTCTATTATTATTTCACATATATTGAATATTGTTTGTACCAAAAAGATAGTTTGATTTTTTTCTCACAACCGAAGCTACAATATCAGTTTGAATTTTGCAAATCAGAAATCATCAATAACTTAAAATTGGTTAACTTTAGGACTTGATAACATTTTTCGATTTATTGGGCCAAAATGCTTTTATAAACCAATTCTTAGGAGTAGGGAAGCTCTAGAACTCATTTTATAGACAGAAATAGATTTTAAAAAGTCAACACTTTTCACCTGATATCTGGAACCTTTTACCTGGTATCTGATTCTTTTAAAAAACATCTTTTACTTTTTACCTTTTTAATTAATTATTTATCCATTCTCTGTAAATGATTGGTACATTTAGAAAAAAAAACTTGAAAATTTTTCCCTGATGGAATAAACTGCTTGATTTATTAATGCTTTGTATTTCGATTAAAAATTTATTGATTCAATTATTGTTTTTTTTTATGTTTCTTGTCATTTGCATATCACATGGATGCACCCAAATGATGACGTCAGCAGCTGTATGTCTGATGGTGTCTGTGACAGATAATTCCTTACGGTTAATGGTTTACAATTAATTTGGAGAAGAGACAGAGTTCTGGTTAACGAATGACATGACTAAACTAGATAATTGTATCCCTCGTTAAAGCTTCTTTATCAATTAAGTCTATTACATTCCTCTGTATTTCTTATCATCAGATTTTAAAGCCTAAAGTAACCTTTATTGTGGGGTTTGATCCGGGACAGTTTTAAGCCAATTTGACTGATTTGGTTAAATTGGGCCCAACACGCACCTAAAAGAAAAAAGAAGTGTTTTTTTTTTCAAAACTAAAACTGATTAAAACATGGTTTACCATTTCGTAAGAGACTAAATAATTTGGCTATGGAATCTGTAGAAAATGACATTACAAAAACCATTGACGTTGAAATGATTTTGTTGAGTAGAGGGTCCCACTTAGAATTTTCTAATTGGGTCTAACACTTCTTTTTTGTAGGTTAGAAGGGCCCACTAACAATCTTTTTTAACTAGACCGCGCATTTCCTAGCCGATCCTGGGTATGACTATCCAAGGTTTAAAGTAAGATCTTTGGATGATGTGCCTTACCTTTGGGCCAATAAATATGTCTCAATTCTTTTTTATAACAGTCAACATCGAAATCGATGGACGATGATCTTTTCTCTGTTGTTTTTGTTTTCTGTTTTCTCATTTGATTATTCATCTTTTTCAGTTTCAACTCTGAATTTAAACCAGCCGCTCCCCGCTGAAATATTGACCTTTTGTCGCATCCTGCTCGTGATGGAGGGGTTGGGCAAATATATACTTAAATTTATGTATCTATCCGATGTTTGTCATAATTTCCAAAGAAAAACGCCGCCACCCCCTACAACTACTTCAATTCTAACTTGGAACTTATTTCCGATGTTCGATAAATAACGTGCAAAATGTTTATCTTGATTCATGTTCTTAAACAAAGTGATGATGATTTTTATAATGACATAAAGTGCTGTTACCTTGTCTTGTGAGTGACCAAATTTTCGAGTTTTCCGAATTACGAGCTGGCACTTGGTCGATTTTTTTAGATTTGTGTTGAGAACTAAAATTTGAGGTAGGAACGAGCTTAAGATACGCTTATGTTAATAAGGCAACAAATAAGGTAACTAAAAACATTTCAGTTTCCAAATTTATTACGACAAACAAAAATATTATTTATAAAAAAACAACATCAAAACATATTACACCACAATTCATTACATTTTATTTTATTATGTTCATCTCTCTCTCTCTCTCTCTCTCTCTCTCTCTCTCTCTCTCTCTCTCTCTCTCTCTATCTATCTATCTATCTATCTTCTATAATTGTAAACGTTTTCTGTTTAAAGAATTGTCTGCCTATAAAAGAAATAAGAAAAAATATACAATGCAATTCTATTTTTCTTATAAAAAAAAACGTAAGTTATTAGTAATGTCATTGGAGTGGTTAATTGTTGGTATCAGCCGGACATCAAGTGAGTTTATCCACTTTTCAATTGCGCTAGACAAGAGAGATTTTTTTTTACGTCTGGAGCGTTACAACTACCATCAACTCCCCACTTTATCATATATTCAAGCTGTGTTACTCGTGCGCTGAGTTGGCGATGACCGGTATCGAACCCGGTTCCTACGCCGGTGTTCTACCAATAAAAAAAACGTAACAAAAAAAATTAGGGCATTTTTGTTTGTTTGTTTTGTTTGTTTTTTTCTTTTTTGTGTTTTTGTTTTTTGGCGGGGGGGGGGGCTGAAACGAATTAATAGCATTTTAATTTATTTCAATAGAGGAATTTGATTTGATATACGAGGACATTGATTTATGGTCGGAACGAATTGAACTCGTAAGTCAAGGTAGCTGTGTATTATTTAAAGAGAAATGAATTCCTATATTAAAATCATTTCCGTCAAAGGAAAAAGTAGAATAATTGCGAGTTTATTCTCTGACATTTGATTGGTTAGAATCAATCAACAATGGTCATCCACCCTGTCGAGACCCCCTGTTGGTCATGGGTGGCAACCCGTAATGCTTAAGGACGGAATCCTGGTGGTTGAGCAGTCTATGATATGCAACACTCCATATTAGCCTTTACTTAGACTAGACGGATGGTCGGAGAAGGCTCTCTCCGATCAATCAGCAAGCCCTAGTACCTGTATGATTGGCTCGACCTATGGTACAACTCCAGTCCTTTAAATCATAAATATACTAGAAGGTGGTGGCTGAGGGTCTTAGTGTCCTGGGTATGATGTTAAACTGCATCTAGTTGTGAGGTTCCAATTCTGGAGCTCTGAGGAGTGTGGAGTACCCCTTCATCACCATTACTCCCAGGTCCACTCTGACCCGGAATGGTAGTACCTGTTAGGGTCCCATCTAGGAGTTAAAAAGATCAAAAGAGATTTAGAAATGTATTTGAGGAAGAATTGAGGGTTTTTTGTTATTGTTTTTTGTTTGTTTGTTTGTTTTTCGTTTTTTTTCTTTAATTAAGTACAAAGCAAGAATGTATAAAACAAGACGTCTTCGGCATAAAATAACCCAGGGGTTGACATGCCGTAAAATCCAACCAACCAACCAACCAACAATGGTTATTCGAAAATGGGATTATAAATACGACCCCTCCCCGCCACCACTGACATACACACTTTATTGATTGTATCCTGTAAGCAATCCATGTCCATCGTTAAGACAATACGTGTATGACCATCCCGCCTTAAGTCGACTCTCGGCGTCTGGATGTCTGGGAAATAAAAGGAGATTCACTCATGGAAATTTCCCTTCAGGATAATTCAAGTCTCTGGATAATTCCTTGACTAGTTTCATCAACACCTTGTGACAATTCCCAAAAGATCTTTTTTTAGCGCCTTTATTTCAACTAACACACCAGCACACCCTTAGAATTTTCCCGGCTTGTTTATCGATGGAAGTTATACCTTGTATATAATTAGAAAAAAATCTTCTGGGTGAATATATTAGAAATAAAAGCTTAAATAAAGATGAAGTTGAAAAGAAATTGAAATTACCAGGAAAGAAATTGAAATTCTAAAATAATAGTTGACAATCAGATAATAACTGGTGGTAGCCAACTTCAAGCAGGTTTCCAAATTACACTGGTTTACAAAGAAATTGAGGCAAGCACAAAAATAGCTGTTTTAACCTAATTTGGGGGTGCAGCTGAATTCAGATTTGAAATCCGTTTTTACTCATCACCTCTATTTTTTTTAGATATGCATACTGTACATTTTGTACACATACTGTACATAAAGGCGTATATGCATTCAGGGTTAATTTCTAATATTGTGTGACTTATGTCTTCTTTTTTTAGTTATTATGCAATAAATGTAAGTGATAGCATTACATTATATATATAGCTATATATCAAGACGGATTTTGGCAGTTAAGCGTAGCCAATACGTCTCAATCAACAGCCAGTAGTGCACTGGCCAGTAGTGCACTAGCCAGTAGTGCACTGGCAGTCAGCAGATCATCTGCGGTACTATGAATTGTGTACATTGTGTCATCTAAGTATATTTATTCCGTCAATGTTCTTTATCTATCCAGTTTTATCTGTAATAAGTTGCTGCAACTGTTGAAATAAGCACGTATATAGTCTGTATATACTAAAGTGAGCCTATTTAAAAGACAGAAAACTAGAGGTGATAGAGCAAAACTGTTTATAAATTTGAATTCAGCACACCCAAATTAGTAAAAAAAAAACACCTATTCATATTCTTGCCGCAGACAAAAATATTTTTTTGTAAACCAGTGTTATCAGTCATCGTGGAACAGTAAAAAAGTAAAGTTGGCGCAGTGAACTATTGTCGGTATCAGCCGGACAGTGAGGGAATCTATCCCCTTTTCGCTAGGGCTAAACCAGGGAAATTGTTTTCGCTGTGGTAGAGCGCCACTATACCGCACCAATCTGTGCTTCACATACGCTGAGTTGGTGAGGACCGGTATTGAACCATAAACTTTGCGATTCTTAGACAGGAACAGAGCTAAACCGGCCCCAATGGTGGAACGATACTTAGACTTAACAATCTTCATATGGAAGTCTGCTGGTGGTGTAAAATGGTGAATGACTCGTATAATAAGTAGAGTCAAATAATGCAATAAGAATAGATGATGATGATAGGTTAACATCTAAAGAAAGATTGAATGGCGTGCGATCTATGCACACTACCTTTGCCATCGACATATTGGACAGCCTTGCTTTAGACAATTATTATCATGAGCAACAGAAAACACCCTCCGGGCGACGTAAAAATTATTTTTTGAAAGACATTTCCTGAGAGGGTGGGAGTTAAAAATTCAATGTCAGAGGGTTTTGTATCATAAGTAAGACAAATCCTCATATTTATTAAAGGAGTAAAAAAAAAAACAATTTGAAATGAAAACTGAGCCCCACAAAATCGTAAGTATTTATTTATTTGTAAACTTTTTCGTTAACTTCTTGTTACTGTAAAAAATAAAGGACGAGAGTAAAAAAACAATTTTTAAAATTGCTTACTCAAATTTTGGGTGTATATAGCATAAGAATATTGTGACGTAAGCTGTGATGTAGAGCTATGACGTAGTTTTTGTTACAGACAGAAATACAGACAATCTCCATTATTAATAGAGATTTGTTTGTTATGTCGTTTTGGGTATCACCACGTTTTTATTATATACTTATATTAACTTTCATTGTCATGCTGCGCTGAGAGCACGAATTCCCATGGCTGACTCTCTCTCTCTCCTCTCTCTCTCTCTCTCTCTCTCTCTCCTCTCTCTCTCTCTCTCTCTCTCTCTCTCTCTCACACACACACACACACACACACACCATGCGTTCGTCTCAGTCATCGCTCCTACGCATCAAAAGATGCAGGCAATGTGGATGAGTCCATTGTTTCCGAAATTAAAATGTGGTGCCAATAAAAACGAAGGGCACTCACCCACATCGTTCAAAAAAGATTTGCTGCAATGGCGGCTTATAAGAATTCCTCTTTAACTGAATGGGAAAAACATATTCTTGAACACGATATGTCAGCTTCAAAGGTGCATCTGATCGCTTCAGTGCCAGGACGTCACACAATATTACAGAAAAATGCCTGGGGTCACCTCAAACTACGAAAAGTATTAATTGATCCTGAGAAGATGGAAGTCGACTCTTGGCCATTAGTTGGTCAGTTTTTCAGCATTCGGTCACTTGGAGCTTCTTCGGACAATTGGTTATGTTCAGAATTCTATCAAAGTTTAGCAGTTTGCAGAGCTACAGCCTTCACCACACCACACTCCAAGAATTTGAAATTGATTTATCCATCAGTGGACAATGTAAGGGGGGGTGATTTAATTGTTAAGACGTGTTCTATCTCTTTGTCTCTGTCATTGTCACATATATACCCGTTTTGGCCCTGAACCAGGAGAAAAACACTTTTTTTTTGCAACGTGCCGGGTAATGTGGTTGCCCGTCGCATCAGGAGTAATTTTGGTGCGACGAATATGCAGTGTGGGGGGGGGGCTGAATACCTCCCA
>CM042153.1:94829628-94862128 GCA_023376005.1 Doryteuthis pealeii | reverse complement strand
CTATTTATTCTCTCTCCAGCTATGGGTAAATAGTGGGGAAAACTCGGATTTTTTTTATCTTGGTATGGTAACCGGTTTACGAGAAAGATAACTTTGAATTCAAATCTGTTAAATCTCGCTTAAGAAGTTGATCTTGTGTCGCATCCTGTGCGTGTGAGGAGTTGGTAAATATATACCTAGACGGATACCTCACGTGATGTAATGGTTAGCAAGACTCGCAGACCAATGTTTGCTTGTTCGATTCGCATTGGGCGCTCTATATGTCTGGCCTTGTGCCACATCTAAGCTAAGTTTAGTAAATAACTTGAATCTTTTCATATGCTGGAAACTTTCTGTGGACAGGTCGTTAAAACAAGAATCTTTGAAGTGAATGTCGGACGATTCTGTTTATATACAGTGAAGCGTTGCTATAGTAACTTACTCTTGTACTTACCAGAGGTAAATTAATGGAGCTGTATTGTGTAATGGTTATAATCCTAGGAAATGAACACGGTGATTCGATTTCAAATCCTGGACAAGGCTGATTGAATTTCACCTAGCCTTAAGAAAGGTATTTATCCGACTAGTTTCCCTCCATCTATGGGTAAATAGTAAAACAGACTGGGCTCTTTAACCTTGGATAGGCAAATAATCTAGGAGAAGAAAAATACTGAATTCAAACCTGTTAAACCCCGCTTAAGAAACTGACCTTATGTCACATCCTTACTCGTACGGAGGGGTTAGTAAATATCTACTGGTGGTAATTGTAGAAACTAAGGAAAGATAATTTCACAGATGGAATTAATATTAATAAAGAAAGGTTAGAGATGAATTGTTAGGCATAAATTGTTTGTGAATTTGGGATTGTTAATTATTGTCGATGAATGTTCAGTAATCTATTGAATTATTTCCTAATTTATTTGTATTTTCCCTTTTCTTTTATGGGATGTAATGGCGTTCGTAAACTCAGAGTTCATGCCTTTTCGGAAAGATTGAGTCATCTTCACATTGGATGGTAAGACACTAAAAGTAGTAGACCAGTTCCCATAGTAGTAAGTCGGCAGGACGGCCAAATGTCGGTATCAGCCAGACAGCAAGGGAGTCTATCCCCTTTTTTACTAGCGCTAGACCAAGGAGATTATTTTAGCATCTGAGGTGAAGCGCCACACCTACACTTAGCTCCTCACTTTACCGCACAGGTCCCCGAGTTGTCGAGGGCCGGTATCGAACCAAGAACCTTGTGGTTTCTAGTCGAACGCTCTACCGACTGAGCTAATCTCATCTACAGAAAACGATGTCAATATACGCATTGGAAAATCATGAACTGTTATAGACAAATCATTTACCAAATGGAAATCTTATACTTACCTGATCAGATAAAGAAAGAATATGTCCAATTTGTAGTCGTGCCCGTGCTATTGAATTGTCGCATCATTTGGACTCTAAAGAAATGTTGCGTGCAGTCTTGAACAAATCTTGGAAGCAGCATTCCACAAGAAAGTAGCTGTATGATCACTCGGCCCCTATCACACAAACCCAAGACATGCTGGATACTATTGGAGGAGTAAGGACGAATTCATAAGCGACGTTCTCCTATGGACACCTACAAATAGACACACTGGCGTAGGCCGGCCAGGAAAATCTACATCAATCAGTTCTGTAAGGATTCTGGATACCGTGTAGAGGACCTGCCAGGATTGATCACCGATAGGGTGAAGGTATGAAACTTGAAAATATACATCTTATTAAAAAGATATTTATTTTGATATAGAGTTGTCTTAAACAAAAGAAAAACTGTATTTACTAGAGATACAAAGAGAAAAAATATGTACTGTATGAAATTAGATTAAATATCAGTTAGGGTAGTCACCTTCAAACACACACACACACACACACACACATATATATATATATATATATATATACGCGTGCTTGTACGTAGTGGGCCATATTTATGCATACGTATGTGTCTTTATACTTAAAGGTGCATAAATATATATTCATATAGATGCAGATGCGTGTACGGGTAATTTAATACACAAATAGACTGAACGTCCGAAAATAGAACAATGAAAATAGCTTCAAATTCTGTTAGCTGACTTTCAGCACAAATTCCACACACACACACACACACACACACACAGAATTCCACGCACATACTCACACAAACACACACACACACACATTTTATTATTATTATTATTTTGAATTGCATTGACATGCCATAAACATATATGAAGAAAGTTTTTTTTTATCAAACCCAATTCAGTACGATTTATTAGCAATGTACATAATAAAACACACACACACACACACATATATATATACATACATATATATATGTGTGTGTGTCTATGTTATATATATATATATATATATATATATATATATATATGTGTGTGTGTGTGTGTGTGTGTGTGTGTGTTAGTGTAATGGGAACATGAAGTCAACGGCGTTTGGTTACTGACAGTTTCTTGCCTAAGAGATTTCCAAACCAATTTTCAGTCGACGGAAGAAATCGCATGAAACAGCTTTTAAAATGAATTTTGTTTACGATACTGACCCTCACAATTGACAGATTTGCAGAGAAACTCCCCTAAAAAGTGATTAACTCTTTCACAAGAAGCAGGTATTCCGCTGTCAATCAGGTTGCCAAAACCCTTGAGCTGTTGAGAAGGAATTTTGTGTGTTTGAATTAAAAACGAATTCTCTTAGTGTTGTGCAGTGATATTTTCAGTCCATTTTAGACAATCATTTTCAACCAGATCGTCCATCTAAGATCCTGGGAGATCATCTGATTCCAAAAACTAGTTGGAGCGTGTTCGTGCCAATTACCTACGCAGTCCAGAGTTACAAATTTCACACTTGACAAATTGTGGCCAAACTTGATTAATGTAAGAACTACAAATGATAAAGCTTATTTGTTTGAAAGCCGGGGACAAAATTTAAACAGATAATAAAAACAAAATTAATAAAAGACAGAAATGGTTTTCACAAGTTCTTATTACAAAAAACACGATGTTTCTTTTACGATTTTATGGGCCATCCTTTAGTCTTCAAGTAAAAGTGCTTGTCCAGCGGAAATCTTTGGTAAAGAATCCTTTGGTTGTTCCTTGGTGCTCCTCAGTATTGCAAATCCTTCGTCAATAACTGCAAATGGACGTCTCTCAGTATCAGTGCTCAAGTAGTCAACCAGCCAGGCAGTCGGGCTGTTGATTGGTTGAGGTTTAAACCACGTGACCTCGCTTAGTCTATAAATTTAAGTGGTGTACTGTAGCACATCTTATATACCACAAATAATCCAACAAAGTTTGGTTGGAAAATTTTTCGAAAATAATTAAACATGATTCCTTGGAAATTACAATTATATATAAACATCGACACACATTCACCCCCCCCCCTCATTGTCACTGATCCTGCAACCTTGTTTGGTCGTGGCGCTGCTACTTATTTAACGTGTCCGGGACAGGAATAACCTGACGGGACCCATCCCTCTCCATGTCTACAACTGGTTTAAATTCAAAGTTTCCCTTCTCTTAGACTAGTTGTCATACCGAGATGAATGTCTGCCCTACTATTTACCCATAGTTTGGGGGTGAATCGTTTGATTCCTAGCTTTCCCAAGTGTATCAGCGCAATGCGAAATGGAAACATCCTCGTTCAGGATTTGAATTCGGTTAACCAAGTTTCCTTCCTGCAAAAATAACCATTATGCTACGAGCGCTTCCCAATTCTCTGCGTACAAACAATTGTGCTGAATTCGAATTTCTTCTTCTTTTTTTTTTTTTTTTTTTTTTTGATTCTGTATGGCTAGTTGCATGTTTATGTATACATATACATTATTATATTGTCATTGTTGATAGATAGATAGATAGATAGATAGATAGATAGATAGATTATAATATACTTGCCTTTGCTATTTTTTCTCTTGTTTTCTCAGTTTTTTTTATATACTGTAACTAATAATAATAAAAATAACAGCAGCAATTGCTGTTTGTTTGTTTTGTTTTGTTTTGTTTTGTTTTTGGTTTGTTTTGTTTTGTTTTTTGGATGCCTACCAAAAGAACTTTGTCTATTGCAGAGCTTGATTCTGGCTTGAAACCAAATTATCAGACTTCAGCCATTCAACACGTATGACGTAATCTATTTATGGGCAGCCATTTTCTGTCACGTGATCAGGCACGAGGATACGCCGACGGAACAGCAGATGAGCGCTCAACAGGCATGCGAACGTTGCCTTTATACCCCACAGAGAGAGAGAGAGAGAGAGAGAGAGAGAGAGTGAGTGAGAGAGAGTGTGTGTGTATGTGTGTGTGTGTGTGTGTGAGAGAGAGAGAGAGAGAGAGAGACCTCTGGTTAAGATAGCATTGCGCATTCGTTGGGAAATTGGTCAGTGAAACAAACTAAGAGAAGAACGGTGAATGTCAGACAGAGGTTGATATATGGGGCACGATTATTGCGTGCAGAATATATTTATATTTAGTGTGACCGATTGGTCTCTAAGTGGTGGGTTTATTTTGGAAACAAAACAACGTTCATCTCTCTCTACTTTGTGTACTGTGTGTGTCAATGCTCTTTCTTTGTCGGTAAATTGTTATGTAAGAATAAATATTGGTGATTCCAATTTCAACCGAATTGGCCAACGTATTCACTCTCTTCTCTCAACCATCTTCATTCACATACTTGTAAAAGTCTTCAATACTCGGAAATATATACATACATAATATATATATATATATATATATATATATATATATATATATATATATATATATATATATATAAGTAAAGAGAAAGGAAATGAATCCGACGGCATAAGTATAGATAAAAGGATATGAAAACACACAATGCTGTTAAAATGAAAACGTTTTATATCATATTCATAGCTAATATTGAACAATATTTCGATTTATAAAAATCATCTTCAGAGCTTGTTTTTACCCCGGACTCATTGAGAGAGGAGCTGAAAATAATTTGAATTCAAAACGAAAACATTGATGTTTCATTGACGACCGTGTGACTTTTTGGAACATCAATGTTTTCGTTTTGAATTCAAATTATTTTCAGCTCCTCTCTCGATGAGTCCGGGGTAAAAACAAGCTCTGAAGATGATTTTTATAAATCGAAATATTGTTTAATATTAGCTATGAATATGATATAAAATATTTTCATTTTAACAGCATTGTGTGTTTTCATATCCTCTTATCTATCTATCTATCTATCTATCTATCTCTCTCTCTCTCTATATATATATATATATATATATATATATATATATATATATATATATATATATATGCGCACACACGCATGCACATACACACGCACATATATAAGCATGTATATATATATATATATATATATATATATACGAACATATATATATATATATACATATATACGTATATATATGCATACATGCATATATCTATATACATACATATATACATACATATATATAAGTAGTTCATTGGCATTTCAGTCTCAGAAGAATATGATATAGTGTCCAATGTTCGAGAAATATTCTCGACCACAAATGTCGCATGTGAAGGCTGTCCCTGAAGATGTTGATGTGCTGGTACTTTGTTGTCGCTTCTTTCTTCTGGATCTCTTGGCTTAATAGTGTAGCGCCATGATAACTTCAGACATGAACAGTCCGCTACGGAGCGCCTGTCGCCATTGAGGACGATCCTGGGCCAAATTCTGGGCCAGCTGGAAGGGGGCAATGCAAAAGCCCCTAAGATCCTTCTCGAAGACATCCTTGAAACGCAGCTGGGAGCCGAAAGCCTCTGCAGAGGGGGTGTCCTTTGGGATTCGTTCATCATCGATCCGGCGGACATGGCCCAGCCATCTGAGACGACGCTGTCTCAGTAGAGAACACAAGCTGGCAAGGCCCCACTACTAACATGATCTTCCCTCTGAGGCAATCTCAGGAGAAATGTAGAGAACAGAGAAGACCACTCTACATAGCATTTATTGACCTCAAAAAAGCTTTCGATCTTGTAAACAGGAGTGGACTCTTCCAATTGATTGAACGAATAGGCTGCCCCCCCCCTCCAAAAAAAACTCCTCCGGATCCTTCAGTTCTTTCACACCTACATGCAATGCACCATCCAGTTTGATGGGTCCCCCTCACACCCCTTCAGCATCCGTCGTGGTGTCAAGCAGGGGTGTGTGTGGATCCTGTTTCCCCCCTTCTGTGCCGTACTTTTGGTAAAGCAACAGAAGGAATCTAGGTTCACAGAAGGACAAATGGTAACCTGTTCAATCTTAGCCGTCTAAAAGCCAAAACAAAGGTCAGGCCTTTTGTCATTCTGGACATGCTATACGTATATATATATATATATATATATATATATGTGTGTGTGTGTGTGTGTGTGTGTGTGTGTGTGTACACGCATATATATATATATATATATATATATATATATATATATATCCTGTTCCTTTGTCCGTACCAATTTCATCACAAAATCACAAAGCATATTAATATAATTTTTGGCATGAAGACACTCAAAGACCCCCCACCCCCGTTGTGACATACAAGTGAGTCTACAATATCACCCATAAATTGGTATCACTTAACAATTTCTATAAAAACTATGATTTTGAACGAATACTTTTTTCACCGACTTTTTCGTTAACGCTTCATATGTGTACTGGAAGGCGGCGGCTGAGGGTCTTAAGGTCCTGGGTATGACGCTAAACTCATCTGGTGGTGATGTTCCAATTCTGGATCTCTGGGAATAATTTGGGCTTTCATATTACCATATATATATATATATATATATATATATATATATACTTGTGTATTATGTGAGTTTCTGTTACCTTAATTTTAGCCTAACATTGAAGTGGTCACACTATATACGGCATACAAACTTAATGCGTGTAAATAGTTGACAGGCCTAGGCCAACTGGTACACCTACAATTTCCATCTGTAGTCAAAAATTAAAATTTGCATAGTGGCCTATTTTCGATATCAGTCGAACAGTAGGCCCTTTTCGCTTGCACTAAACCAGGCAGATTGTCTTGCTGAAACAGAGTGCTACACCTATCGCCAGCTCCTAGATGCATTATCTCACAGATCAGATGGCACAAGAGGACTGGTGAGGACTGGTATCGAACTTGGAACTTTCCGATTCCTTAGAGCAAATGCTCTAACAACTGGGCTAAACAGGACCCATTTCATACTGTAAAATTCAACAAATAATCTTGGGTAACATTGGATGATACTCAAGTAAATATGATGCTATAATAAAATTCAATTGAATATTTGCACCAAAATTGTTACAAGATTAAACCAGCTAATTAAATAAAAACATAATTGTTCTTGTTAATTGCTTTTAATTTTGATCACGTGATAAAGGTTGATTTAAGGCCGCTATCATGTCAGCCATTCCTATATTGACTTGAGGAAATGGACTCGTCAACCCGAGTTCCAGTCCTGGACGAGGCTGTTTACAATTCACATAGCGCTAATGTCCTTAGGAAAGGTATGCATCCAACTACCCTCCTTCCAGCTATGGGTAAATAGTAGGACAGACTGGGCTATTTAACATTGGCTAGGTAACCAGTCTAGGAGAAGGAAAACTCTGAATTCAAACCTGTTGAACTCTGCTTAAGAAATTGACTTTGTGTCCCATCCTGCTTGTGCGGGGGGCGGGGTGATAAAAATATATATTAACTTGGTCTGCGGCATTTCGAGTAAAGTCAGTGGAATTTGGTCGTTATTTTAATTCATATCACAGATACTGTCAATTTTAGTTGTCATAGGAACGTGTTTCTAATTTGCAAAATATTTCTGGTGATGATATATCTACGCAAGGCCAAATAATTCGAATACCTCCCACAACACCTGCATATCGATTTTATTTTCTCCTCTTTATTTTCTGTGTGTGACGTCTTGCATTATATAATGCACCATCGACACGCTTCGTCTGCAATTTGGTAACTCAAATTGGACAATACTCGTCATGTCATCCCGAAATGTAGAGCAAAAGCCGCCAATAAAGTTTTGATTTCAATGGTTTTCATATCGGGTTATAACAACTCGGGGTTTTTTGTGTTTGTTGTTGACCTACAATATCTATTTCTCTTCTCTTCATTGAATGAAAGAAAGAATTTCATTCTGAGTCAGTCGACAATTGCAAATATTGGGAAACGTCAAAAGTTTTTTTTCTATATTTTGGTAACATGGGTCACATCGCCGAATGCTTTTTCCGAGGTTGTAAAGGAGATAAATTACACTGGACAATGAGATGCCAAGCCCGCCTGATACCCTCCTAGCCAGATTTGGACCATTTCGAACTCATAAAGTATAAGTTCCTGAATTAGACTCGGTTGCACGTTCATCTGTTCGGCTTTCAATTCACACACGGAGTTAAGCAATACAAAACATGTCTACCCCTACCACCATACCACCAACCAGAACGAGTACCTACCTCAGTTTGAACTACTTTGGTCACGTGATATATACACTGCAAACGAGCACCTGCCAAAATATTGCAAAACTTAATGAATTAGATCGAAAATTCCCTCCTTAGGTTGGAGGAGGAGGAGTTCTCAAAGTTTTTTGACTAACTAGAAGAGATCACCTTTGGTTTGAACTTAGTTTCCTTCTCCTAGACTGGTTGCCATACCAAGATTAAATAGCCCAGTCTTCTCTACTATTTATCCATAGCTGGATGGGGAAATAATTGGATTCATACCTTTCCCAAGAGTAATTCGTCCTATTGTGGTGTAATGGCTAGCAGGCTAGTCTCACAAATCCATTACTACTGAATAGCAAGTTCGATCTTTGCTGGATGCCTCAGACGTGTCCAACTGACTTCGTAAATACTTACCTTTTCCAAGAGTATTACGCTATGTGAAACAGTCTCGTCAGGGATTTGAAATCGACTCACCGTATCACAATTCTTATGACTATAACTGTTACACAATGTACACCTCTATGATGCCTTGTGATTTTTTGCTTTTTTCATCTTTTTATTATTTTGTTGAGGATCTTCTTTTTTTTTTTTCGAAATATCATTAGCTTCAGTAAATCTTCAAGAGTGAAGATTATTTTAGACATTTACTAACCTGAGCAAAAGTTTGGTAAAAGGACATCAGTTTTTTTAGGGGGAAGGGAGAAGAGTAACTTGTTATAATTAACATTGACGCTGTCTCTTCATCCGGGTACAAAACACAAAACTTTATGTCTCTGACGTATCATTGCCCTTATGAAATTTATTACAATCTACAATGGTAATTATGACACTTATTAAATGTTTATTGCCTCCTGTTGTATATTGGTTCTAATAGAAACGGAAGTTTCGGCCTTTATTCTAAGTATAAGATAAGAATGTTCAGTATGTTAGAAGGTTCAAATTAACCTTCCAACGTGTACATGAATTTATCCGACAAAGAAATTATATATAATAACAAACATAGACTTTATTTTGTGAGCACATGGAGAAAATACATACATGACAGATATACACATACTCATGACAAGGTACAGTAAGATATATGGAGAACAGATACATAGATATACACAAAGGATGTAGGACTGAGTCCTAAAGAAGTGATACAGGGTTACATGTAGAAATAAGTCACTTACTGATGGTTTACTGGAGGGGCCGAGGCACCAAGTGTCTAACCTGTAGAATACTGATAATTGTTATTCTGTGTTACTTTCACCCTTAGCCAGGATTGAACCTGCAGTCTGGAAATGACTGTTACAGATTGTTAACTATTGGACAGTAGAACAGTCAAACACCTCATCAGCTTAATGGACTCTTCCTGGCAGCAGTGGCAGGAATTATTTAAGCTGTTATAGTGGGTTCATTAGAAAACTAGTAACTTCATGTTAGGCTTGGCCAGTCAAACCAATTGTTGACTGTCTAACTGACTGACTTCAATATAACCGTTGTGCATTGATTGCTGGACCGAAAGAAAGAGATAGATTTTCTCCCGGGCTGCTGTTTGAATACAGCCGCCACCTGTGAGCGAAAACCTGCAACAAAGCAAGATAACCCTATTTGACTCATGTCCATTCCAACAGGGGCGGACAATCACTACATAAGAAACGGAAGTATCGTTTCGGTCATAAATAAAAACAGACGGAAGTGATTAGTCCATCAGTTCAGTTCAACTGGATTACGTTGTTCGTGAATATTTTCGAAAGCAAACCCCCAACACTTGAACCCTTGAACGTTAACCATAACCATAATCTAAAAAGACCGCTTGATAAAAAAAATTGTTAAACTAAATCTATGTCTCATTTTTTACGATTTAAATCTTGTTTTCCAAGTTGTTGATTGGTTCAAAAGTTGCGTCTTTTAAACGTCACATGACTTTCCAAACAATCTAATAAAATTCAAGTGGGTTATTCCATGTCAAATCATCCAGAAAAAAAGTAAAATTGTCATCCACCCCTTCAATTTTTCTGAAATTTTGTACATGTGTGGATTATGTTAAAGTTAGACAATCCCTAAAATTTGAGTTTCCAATTCCAATAATTGGCGGAGTTATGTCGATTTTTAGCTCTCAAAATTTGGTGGGGTTGGCAAAAAATGGCGACATTTTGTAACTTATTTTTGTCTGTAAAATGAGTTCTAGAGCTTCCTTACACCTAAAAATTGGTTTATAAAAGCATTTTTTCTATTTATTTTTTTAAATCTCTCTCTCTCTCTCTCTCTCTCTCTCTCTCTCTCTCTCTCTCTCTCTCTCTCTCTCTCTCTGTGTGTGTTCATAAACATTAACAAAACTTTTGCTGACCTGTTTATTTGAAAGTAGCCAATGAATCTCAACTGTGTTAATTCATAATTGTTGTTATTGTATAGAAATAATAAACATAATAAGAATATTGGATGTTAATGGGAAAAGACCAACAATTGTTTGTCCATCTGTCGTTGTTTTTAAAACACTCAATTTTATTGTCACGGAATATTCTTCTTCTTCTTCTTTTAACAAATGCTTTCAGATTTTTCATTAATTAAAGTTTTCACCAAAGATAATCATTTTATTATTCGAAAGTTTTTCCATTGTTCATTGAAATTACTTCATCCGATTTCGTCAATATTTTTGTCTCTTCTTTCTATTTCTGTTTCTTTGTCTTCCTATCAAAACCCCTTTGTCGCCATTACTCCCAGGTCTACCCTGACCTGAAGTGGTAGTATCTGTTTGGGTTAAATAGAATTTTTTTTAAATGAGTTAAAAAAAATGATTTTTAAAAATTGAATATCCAACAAGAATGAATAAAACAGAACATCTTCGGCATAAAATAACCCGGGATTGACATGCCGTAAAATCCAACCAACCAATCTAAACTTCACTATTCTTTCATTCAACTAAATTTTATTGAAATTTGCCGCAGTTCATTTTCAGGAAACTGTCAACATGAACGTTCAAATTTCCAGAATAAAAATCCTTTTCATAAAATATGTGAAGTTTTTTTTGTTTGTTTTTTTTTGTTTTTTTTGTTTTTGTTTTGTTTTTGTTTTTTGTTTTTTTGCTATTTAAACATCCGCCTCAGTTTTGTTGTTTTTGTTTTTGTTTTTTGTTTTTTGTTTTTTTTGTTTTTTGTTTTTTATTGGTTTTTCCGAAAAACAAAATGACTGGTCATCCGCTACGTATCTCTATTCGCTTTTCAGTCTGCGTAATAACCTATTGTTGGTATCAGCCGAACAGCGAGGAAGTTTATTCCCTTTTCGCTTGCGCTAGATCAGGGAGATTGTTTTGCTGAAGTAGAACGCCACACCTACCGTCAGCACATATCAGATTACCCAAACTGTGCTATATCTGCGCTGAGTTGGTGAGGACCAGTATCGAATCTATACAAATGTTCAACCGACTGAGCTAACCCGTCCCTAATTAACTCAATTTCGCTTATATTTTACTTGTGCCATACCTTGTTTGTGACAGAGCGGTGGGCAAATATATACATAAACTAATTAGCATATTCAGACGCGCTGGCTAATAATTTACTTAGCTAACTTAGTTTGGTATAAGTCCAGAAATTTGAGACGCCCAATGAGAATCGAACTCACTAACAATGATATGTGAACATAACTCACTAACCATTAAACCACACAAGGCGCCCTTAAAACTAGCTTAGATTTGACCCGATGGCATAAACATGATGCCCCTCGTGAGGATCGAACTCACTGCCCAGTAATAATTGATCTACCTACTATGCATCTTACTAACCATTCTACCAAAACGAAATGTTTTTCAGGTTTTTCACTCGGTTGTGTTGAATGTATGTAACATTATAGTTTCATTCTACAATGAAACTATTAAAACAACTGCATTTCTGTTGGTGTGTCATGTTAATCTGATGGCAACTTCAACACAATGCTTATTGTTTCAGTATAAAAACAAACATGAGTATTGAAGGGAAAGAAGAAGAAGAAGAAGAAGAAGAAGAAGAAGAAGAAGAAGAAGAAGAAGAAGAAGAAGAAGAAGAAGAAGAAGAAGAAAGGTGTACATCCATGTCATAAAGAGTGTGTCTTTTAAGCATCATTAACTGCTGTCATCCAACATGTCTATTGTTGCAGCTTCTCTTTTATCTTTTGTCTTCTGCCAAAAAGTAGCTCAATTAAATGTTCCTTTCAAACACACAAAATAAAGGCAAGTAATTATTCACATATATTTCCCGAAAATAAAGTTGATTTCGGATTCTCAGGTAAAATCCATTCAATAATCATCCGAGCATTTTGTAACACAGTTAAAATAAAACATCGTAACGAGATTTTTGTTCACTAAAATTTCAAGAATAAAGGAAATTTTAATGCACTTTACAATTTAATTATAATCCTGTGGGATCTGTGTGCTAATTATAGAGTAAGTAAAAGTAAGTAAAATTGTCGGGGTGGCCTAATGTCGGTATCAGCCATACAGCGAGGGAGTCAATCCCCTTTTCACTAGCGCTAGACCAAGGAGGTTGTTTTTGCGTCTGAGATGGAGCACCACACCTACCATCAGCTCTTCATTTTACCGCACATATCCCTGTGCTACTCATACACTGAGTTGACGAGGGCCGGTATCGAACCAAGAAGCTTGCAATTCGTTGTCCAGTGCTCTACCGACTGAGCTAAACTGGCTCTTTTTCGAAATTTATATCTAAATGATCTGCTTTTCGATTACTTGTTACCGTAACAAAAACAGAAATGGATTTGTTGCATACACGTTCGTAATATATCTCCTTTCTAGCTGCCATTATCAATAAAAACAAAATGAATTGTTGTGGAGTAGATGAAACATCCCTATTAGATCGATGAGTCTAAAGAATATTTAAACAACGACCTCTTTATACTGAGAGAACGTCTTAACGATTAACTGTTTATTTATTGACTGTTTATTTTTGGGAGAATGTGTGCTTAATTGAAGTCATACCTAATTTGAAAATTAATTAGTTGATAATTAATGAATTAGGCGAGCATATCTGTTCAAATGTAAGGCGTAAACCAATCGAAAAAAAGTCAATCTGTATGTACATTTCGGCATATTATCCCTCATCAGCAGAGCAGTTTCCTGTCTATAATTCTGCTGATGAGGCATAATATGCCGAAATGTACATACATAGATTGACTTTTTCTCGATTGGTTTACGCCTTACATTTGAACAGATATGCTCACCTAATTCGTTAATTATCAACTAATTAATTTTCAAATTAGGTATGACTTCAATTAAGCACATATTCTCCCCAAAATTGTCGGCTATCGCCATCTCAAACAGATTGTCTGTTTACTTTCATAACTATTTATTGTATTAATCGGCAAACTCAACCGTGTACAATGTTCTTCTTCGGAATAAACTACCTCTTAGTTTCTAAATGTTTGTTAACCTTACTTATTTCACGATACAACATTATTACAAATTATAAATTCTTAATGTGTGGAAAAACATATTGGAGATCAACCAATGAAATTATGACACCATTCTACAGTATTTACCGAGGTTAAACCGGATAGTTTACGATTACAATTCGTGTTTGTAAAATCTTCCTACTCCACATTAAATTGAACTACCATTTTTCACTAAAAAAGCACACCTTCGTTTTTTTTATCAGGAAATTTAAATATGGACATTTTTTTGTGACTGACCTTATTTTATTGGAACCCCAATTTTGAGTGCAAATCTCTCAACATTCCTATTTTCATACTGTTATAAAACCTTCAATTTAAAAAGTTACATTAACCATTACACAATGCGCGCCTAGAATAGGATTTGAACACGGGTCTTCAATTCCATTTCCTTCAATTTAAAAAGTCGTATTTCTTTTCTATTCTAGGCGCTCTTCGTGTAATGGTTATTGTCGTAGAAAATGGAATTGAAGACTCGTGTTCAAATCCTGAACGAGGCTGTTTACGATTCCCTTCGGACCAATGGCATTGAAAAAGGCATGAAATAATCTTCCCCAGCTATGGGAAAATAGTAGAGAAGACTAGGTTATTTAGTCGGGGTTAGGCAACCAATTTGAAAGAATGAAAACTCTGGATTCAAACCACTTATGTTCCCCTTAGAAATTGATCTTGTGTCACATCCTGTCCGTGTGGTGGGGTGCATAAATACATACATTCTTTACTACATCGCTCTGAGGCCAAACCTCGAAACCTATATATATATATATATATATATATATATATATATATATCCAGACGGGATAGAAACCCAATCGATTTATCATCAGTCAGATTTCCTAACTCGTGAGCCATCATCACACCCACAAACGGGAGTGAGATTTTAACTGATAAATACATATATATGAATATATTTAAAGGCCACATACACTCACACACACACAAATATATATATGTATATATATATATATATATATATATATATATATATATATATATTATACTAAAGCTGAGTTTATCAACCTTCTCCAGCTAAAGGATTTTTTCTATTTATGTTATGGACACAATATCTATACTTAGATATTCCTTGGTGTTAGCACTACAAAGTGTATGAAAAAATCAGTTTAATTGGCTTTAATTAGGCGTAATTAGCAATTAAGTCAACGACCGACCAATCCCTGTTTTACAGACTACGTATCTCTCTTACCATCTCCCTTTGTCAGTTAAGTTAACTCTCCTCCTACTCTCTATTTGTCAGTTATGAAGAGTGATAAGCGTACAGCCTGTAACAGCCTGTAATAACTGAAAAATCAGCAGTCAGTCCCACCCCATCCACCAACGGTACATCCGTAGTTTCACCCCCCTTTTATTTCTCCAGGCTAAAGAGATTTTTTTTTGTTTTTTTTTAAATAAAGTGGCGTAAATCAGGCTTTAAAATAGATTTTTTTTTAATTACTTTAATTATTAATTTATAGAGTCAAATTTAACATGATTATTAAACTTACTTTAAAATATTTCATGTTGGGTAAAAAAAAAAAATAGTTATATATTTAAATGTGAAGAGTTTTCTTTTACAGAGTATAAATATACATGCGTCACGGATTCGAACCTATTAACTTATGGACCCAGAACACAAGCAAGATATTTTTTATACAATATTTTCTTTGATTAAATAAATACGATTTTGTTGTACATTAAAGAAAAGTATTTATTTTACATTTTATAAATTTTTAAAAATCCCTGAAAAATAAAATAAAAATGTAGACAATAGGAACTTTTAATATAAAATTCTTTTGAAAATAATCTAACAATTAAAAAACAACAACAAAAAAGAAAAAGATACATATTTTTTCTTATTTACGAGATTTAAGTTTCAATGTTTAAGATGCCCTATTTCCAAAACCGATCTATTAGTGAATTATCTGTTTTTACATATATTCTATCATTAAATTGTCTTTCGAAAAATGTAAAATTTATTTATGTACCAAAAAAAAAAATCTTGGTACGGGGGATCAACGCACGAAACATATTGGTGCATATCGCATTAATGCGTTCTGGCCCCTTGCCCTAAAAAACGCTACATGATGCCTTCTGAAAATTCGAACCGTGCTATTTATGAACTTCCTACCTGGGTAAAGAAGAACAATTTCCTCATAAATTCCTACAATAAAATAAATTGAACCCTCATTTTATGTCTGTGTTTTTGCAATAAATGTTTTATTTTTCTTGCACCCATTATTTTACAATACTAAATATATTTTCTTGGAGATATGTTAACACCATATACATTTATAATATGCCTAGACTACATCAGTAAACATCATTAGATGTTATAAATATTTTTTTTTTTAAAAGGCAAGAAGCAGGCAATATTCTGCACCGAATGCAGCATGGAACATCACCCTCTATGTGAACTCCGATAAAACCAAGTTCATGTGTTTTTAAAATTAAGGAGGCATCTCCACGTTCGATGATAAACCCTGGAAATTGGTGTTATAATTAACGTAGCTAGGTAGTAATATCTTATCTAAAGAAAGCCATGTTAATCAATGCATAGTGAAAGGCATGGTCTTCCATGGACTATAAGTCATATAGAAATCTGATCTCATTGACAAGTTAAAGCAACAATTCTTCACAACCATAGCTGTATCATTGCTACTGTACAACTGTACCACTTGGACAGTAACATAGCACCTAGAGAATAAGCTACATGGGAACTGCACAAGAATGCAGTATGTAATTTCAAAAAAGTTGTGGAAGCAACACCCCATGAGAAAGCAGCTGTATGGCCACTTGCCACTTATCACACAAACAATCTGAGTAAAATGCTGGACACTGCTGGAGAATCAAGGACAAACTCATGATGTTTTTGTATGGAAACTAGCAGACAGGCACGCCAGTGTGGACCATTGAGCAAAGATGTACATTGACCAACTCTGTGCAGATCTTGGATGCTGTGAAGAGGACCTCTTGAGAACAATGATTGATAGGGTAGGGTTGGCTAGAGATTGTCATGGATATCCATGATTAAAATCCTACTTACCTTTAATTACAAATTAACTAACCAAGTGACCCTTCTCTTGTTCTTCCTTTGGTCATTTGAAAATGTTTACTCCAGTTTAAATAACTTATTTGGATAGTTTGGGAAAACTTTAGATTAGTGAAATAATATTATCATGTGATTTTTTCCAACAATCTAAACCGAGCACAATGGGTGACCCAACGGGTCACGTTTTTTCTAGTATATATATATATATATATATATATATATATAAATATATATTTGTATGTATGTATAATCATGAAAAGGGAGTTAACAGTGTTCCAATTTAAAAGTATGTAATAATAACCAAATAAAAAATAAAATCCGTTAACATTTTACAAGTTATAATTCTGGCAACTCGCCCTTTGGCAAAAAAAAGAACCCAACCTCAAAGCCCACTTCCGCGTGTAGGGGCGTCAATCGGCGTCACTGCCCCCACCCCCATTGCACTTAACAAAGTAGGGTCAGTTTTAATCCCTGATGTCTAAAGCGACCGAAAATTGGAAATGTCGAGAGGACGAATGACAAAACATAAATTGTCTCTAATCACACGTCTAAAGTGTTGAAGCTCAACTCGAAACTTGATCACGTGTCCATCACGTGTCCAATCAAAATCTCACCGTTGAAATAGAGAAATAGTTCCTTTCCATCCCATAATGTCTACGTCCCCCCAAAAAAAATGAAACTTGATGAATACATTTTAAAGACAAAATCCAAAAAAATAAAAAGGACTTTTGAAAATTGTTCATTTTGAGTTTCCTTTGCACATTCATATGATGGGCGCGACTGTGGTGTAATGGTTAGAGTCGTAAGAAATGGACACGACGAGACGAGTTCAAATCCTGAACGAGGATGTTTGCATTTTACATAGCGCTAATACCCTTGGGAAAGGTATGAATCCGACTATTCTCCCTCCAGCTATGGCTAAATAGGACAGGGAAAACTCTGAATTCAAACTTGTTCAACTCCGTTTAAGAAATTGTCATTGTGCTACATCCTACTCGTGTGGAGGGGGGGTAAATATATATTCATACGGTGGTAACTTCAATAAACAATACATCGTCTCAAAAGTCATGTGACTGTTTTGGGTTTTTGTTTGTTTTGTTTTGTTTTTGTTTAGGTTTTTTTGTGGGGTGGGGGGTTCAGGTTGATTGAAAATGAGCTGTTCAATGCTAACACCAAACACATTGGAAAACATTCAGGTTTTTTTGTTTGTTTTATTTTTGTTTGCTTGTTTGTTTGTTTTGTTTTTTTTGTTTTTTTTTTTTAGAATTCCTGTTTAGATTTTGAATAGTTTTATCTTATGACAGACTTTTTTTGTTAAATGCATCACGAAAATGGGCCACAAGATCAAATTTTATGTCAAATTTTTTTTTCTTTGTTTAATGGCATATCAATTTTCTTGGGTTATTTAATGCCTAATTCTTCCTTCTAAGAATAGTAGTGGTATTATCTTACCCATAGATGGGGAGATGGATGGTTCATACCTTTCCCAAGAATATTAGTCTGAAAGTAATAGAGCGACTGGAGTTTGAACTTGCTTACCGTGATGTCACAATCCAACACGCTAGCCACTACGCCACAGGAACTCCCCTTTAATGACAATACGAGAGAAGAAGAAGAAGAAGAAGAAGAAGAAGAAGAAGAAGAAGAAGAAGTCAAGTCCCACTGAAAGCATCAATTCCCACTGGATCACCGAAGTTAAGCAGCGATGAACCTGTTCAATACTTAATTGTGTGACCACTTAAACAAAGGTAGCTATTGTAAGCCTAGGCATGTTAAACTGAGTAGCCTCCCCCCCCCGCGCCCATACTAGGGCTGCATGGATAACATATGTCTGTCAAGGGGGTCACACATGACAACTAAGTCTTTAAATCCTTCTTCTACATTAACAGAACAGAGTGATGATTGTTATCATTAATTTTTTTATCAACTAAAAACCAATAAATACATTTTTGTTACAAATAAATGAAAAATTGAAAATGTTTATGAGTGTTTCTTTCATATTTTACCTTTGATGTATTTTGCAAATGCAATTTGGACTGAAGTAACACCGGTACAAATCGCATCCGTAAATTACATAGAATCAGACTAATAATAGATTGCGAGACCAGTATCCAAATGATGGTCGTGAGGCAACTTCACCATAATAACACATCCCTCGCGGGAACTTAACCAACTAACAACTGCTTGCAAGATATGTACGCACTACGGCCGTCAATATACTAGCATTATTTATGTGCAATTAAAATCTCTTCGTGTATTAAAGACATTTTCTTTTTCTTTTCCATTTCTAATCATATGCGAATATTTTTGAACTTCATTTCATTTTCTTTTCTTTTTTTTTTTCGTTTTTTGTTTGTTTGTTTGTTTTGTATTGTAACTTTTGTTTTAAATTTCATCTTTCGTCTATTCGAATAATAAAACGTACAGGTGTCACTGTCACTTTAAATTATAACCATGCGTTGATTGAAAGCAGAAGGCAAGAGGAAAGACTCACTCCTTTTCATTGACTGAATTAGCCTCCTCTTCCGCAATTCAAAGTAAGTGGTAAGAGACAATGCGTTGATAACAGACTCTTAACAACACATTACCCGAATGAAAATAAACGACCGTTTTCACACAACAATTTTTGGAAAAAAAAACTCTTAAAAACTGGGGTACTGTAAAAGCGTCGTATGAGAGCGCAGTCTGTGTGAGGGCCACATCTGTGCTTGCTGAGGGCCACACGTAGTCCGCGAGTCGTGTGTTTGACATGCCTGCAGTAAGCAACCTGAATCCTTTGACTTGATTCGGCTTTAAATGACCCGAAAACTGTTGATATGCCGTAAAACCTTAACCAAATCAATCGGGAACAATACGACAGAAATGATATAATTTAACACCGAGCTCATGTTCAGATAGACTGATCACGTGATGAACTGACGAAAATGTAACAAATGTTAGGAATGTCTCCATCTGCTGAGATCGACGTTTGTCACTGATGATTTAATATTGGCTGATTTTAACGATTTGTATTTTAAATCATGATTGATTATTTCTGTGAAGGATCAAACCTTTTACTCAGCTATTGATCCATCCAAATTAATTGACTGATTGATTTTAATGACATTTCAATCAATCTGGGTTATTTTATACCTAAAAGTTTGGGAATCGCGTTCAATGTACATTCCTATTTATATTTTTGTGTAGTTTCTTAAAATTTTTTTGGGGGGTGCATACGGTCCAATCCAATTGAATCATTTTGAAACATAACTATTTAACCCATATATGGGATCCTAAAATGAACTACCCTTCCGGTCAGAGTGGACCAATAAGCAATGGCAATGAAGGGGTACTTTACACTCCCCATTTTTTAGAAATGGAACCTCACCATCAGATGCACCTTAGTATCATGTCAAGGACACACCTTGGATTATTTTCAATACATAAGGTGTGCTGGAGATCACAACTTGAATTTATAAACTGTTCCAAACAGGGTTACCTGAATCGGCCAATCAAAACGCTGAAACGTGTATTTGATTTACTATTTAAAGGCATTGATAAATTGTCGCTCAATTGCTCGTTGGATGTACAGACGAACGGATAAGGATTATCTGTTTCTTTAACCTGGATCAACTGACAAGGTTTCAAACTGATAATCAAAAACTACTTCAAGAAAGGATCAAAATTTTGTGCCACAAGGAATCTCCACTGTAAAACTGCTTTCACCTACAGCGCCCCCTAAAATGACATCACGAATAGCAACCAACCCCTTTTGAGGGGACTCCCCCCCCTCCCAGGTATACAATCAGCTTATTCTAAGCCTCAACCGACAAGGCGTAGATCCATCCAGTGTTGCCCTAGATCAGAGTTTTTCAACCTTTTTCACCTCACGGCACAATGAGCTGGGCAATAAATTGATCGAGGTACACCATCAGTATATAAATATATAATTATTTCATCATTTAAATTTTAAAAGAAAAGGAATAGTAAAAATGTGCTACAAGTGTAAAAGAAAGTGTAAAAGAAAACAAAAAAATATTAAATTTAAACAAAAATATTAAATTAGTATTATCTGCGTTATTCGGACTATTGTCCTCGTTTTTATTGTTATCTGTACAGCGTTTCAGCCGATATGCCCACCAGCTTTCTTTTGGGTATTTCTTGTCGGACTCGGGAACCTTCTCGGGAACCTTCTTTTCGGACTCGGGAACCTTTTTGTCGTAATCGGGATATCAAAGTAATAAAATAAAAATATAAGAGGATGATCAACCGCCCTCAACACTCACGGCACACACACGGAATCTTCACGGTACACTAGTGTGCCGCGGGGCACAACCAGTTGAAAAACTCTGCTTTAGATTTATCACTAAAATCACTGTTGACAAAAACAAAAATAGTTTCATGTCCTTCATCAGCCAACTTACACGTTCCTCTTTGTAATGTTGACGTAAAAGATGATCATTTGGTTTTAATTCCTTTCATCTCTTTAACCGCCAAATGTTTGCATCATATTATCCTGATTGATGTCTTGCGGCTTCACGCGAATATTAATTGCGATGCCGTGTGTAAAAGCAATTTAAGACACTGCACAAAAAGTTCTAATCAAATTTTAACACACACACACCTTTGTGATGAATAGAAAATATCCAATTATTCTAAAGAAACATGCGAATTAAAATTAGAAATGCTAATTAAATCTTAATATAAATTTATTTATTTTCCACATGAGATAACTATAGCTGACCGCAACACGAATATTCTGTATCATTTTTTTAAAAAAAAGATCATTTTCAGTGTCATAATATGAATGATATGTTTTTGACACTGTGATTTTCATCAAATATTTACACAAACATAACACAATGTTTGTATTCATTTCTTTTTTGTATGATCAACATTGAATTTGTTGTTGTGTATTTTAAATGTTTATTTCTAGTTTCTATCATCCTTTAGGCTAAATTTCAATTGGCTAATTCCACTAATATCAAATTGATACAATCTTTAATTTGTTTGTCCCACTTGAGCGCAAAGGAGCATTAAAAACATTTAACTCAGCCTCTCGACGCCAAAAAGAAAGATATGATCAAACGTCTTGAACATTTTTTCCAAACTTTCTTAAACGTTGAAATCTTTTGACTGTAGAGTATCCCTTTTTTTCATCCACAGGGAATAAGGTTTCAAAACCCATGACGAATCCTTCCAACTAACGATTGTATGATACCCTTTTTTTATACCTACATAAATATAATAAAAGTTCATTTTCAAGTTAAGGACAAAAATAACTAATTATGAAATACAACAATTATAAAAGACAATTCTTCAAATCTGTGGTTGTATCAGTGCTGCTGTATGGCTGCACCACTTGGACCTTAACGAGGTGCCTTGAGAATAACATAGATGAGTGCTGTCTTGAACAAGTCGTGGAAACAGCACCCCACAAGGATTCAGCTGTACGGCCACCTGCCCCCTATCTCACACAGCGTCCGAGTGAGACGAACAAGAGATTCTGGACACTGTTGGAGTAGCAAGGGCGAACTCATAAGCGACGTTCTCCTGTGGAAGCCAGCACATGGACATGCTAACGTGGGCCGTCCAGCAAGACCTACATTGACCAACTCTGCGGGATACTGGATGCTGCGCAGAGGCCTTTCCTGAAGTAATGAATGATAGAGAAGGTGAGCGAGAGATTGTCATGGATATCCGTGCTAATTGCGCGACATGATGATGATGATGATGATGATGATGATGATGAACGACTTAAATGAGTTCGGCAGGTCTTGATGTCTTTGCAGATGTCGTGAATGTGACACTGAACTGTGAAATGCCAAACTTGTCTGATAATCTTCAATTGCTACTCGCCGAATTTGCCTCCATGGTTTGGAGCACGGCCTCGGAATCCACGGTTTTAGGCCTATCTGATCATACCTGATCGTCGTGGTTCTTGTAAACCGAGCGAAATTTCTTAACTATCTGGTTTCACTATCGAGTCAGATTTCATTTGATTTTCAAATTGATATTTACCTTATATCCTCGGGTAAGGGTGTCCCATTTGGCGTAATGGTTAGCAAGATAGTCTTGCAGATATATTACTACTTAATAGCAAGTTCGATCCTCGCTAGATGACCCATAATTAAGAACTTGTGTCACATCCTGCCTGTGGCGAACGATTGGGATAAATACCTACCTTATTGGTCGAGAGGCGGTCCATCGTTATCTAATGGTTAGCAAGCTAGTCTTGTAGATCGATTACGACTGAAAAACCAGTTCGATCCTCACTAGATTCCCCCTACTTGCAACTTTTAATCACATCCTACCAATTGCGAACGGACTGGGTAATGATTGGACGTCCCATCTTGGTGTAATGGTTTGCTAACTAGTCTTGCAGATCCATTACTACTGAATAGCAAAATACTGGATCTCCCATGCTTGTGACCTTGTATCACGTCCTATCCGTGGAAATGGATTGGGTGCCTACAGCAGCAAAAAGTTCAATCTGTTTAGATTAGAGATAATCATAAAAACTGAATGAAACCGTTTTTCAATAAAAATGAATGTGGACTCGCGTGGTGTAATGGTTAGAGTCGTTGGAAATGGACTCATTGACGCGAGTTCAAATCCTGGACGAGGCTGTTTGCATTTCATATAGCGCTAATACCTCCAGCTATGGGTAAATAGTAGGACAGACTGGGCTCTTTAACCTTGGTTAGGAAACCAGTCTCAGAGAAGGAAAACTCTGAATTCATACCTGTTAAACTCCGTTTAAGAAATTGACTTTGGGTCTTATCCTGCTCGTGCGGAGGGGTTGGTATGTATATATATATATATATATATATATATATATATATATATATATATATATATATATATATATATATTTAGAGAGAGAGAGAGAGAGAGAGAGAGAGAGAGAATGAAATAAATAGACAAAAAAGAGTTACTTGTTCACATATGTAAAAAAATGTTTTCAAGGTTAATTTGAATAACGAGTAAAAGTGAATCTCATTTCGGGCATAACAAAAATGTCTTATCATAACGATAAGACTGACAATAAATAAACAGTTCTTTTTAATTGAAGGTTTTTTTTCTCCAGTGCACAGTAAAGTTAAAAGAAGAAGAAAGAAAAACAAACTTCGATAAAATCTGAATAAACGAAAATGAAGGATAAATAGTTGGTTTTTTGACGGTCACTCGACCAAAATTGTGTCAAAATCAACAAAACTATCTATATACGTACACACACATACATACATACATACACACACGAACACGCATGCACGCACATTATATATATATATATATATATATATATATATATATATAATACCAAATTTGTTGGTAAATCCTCGAGGTGAGAAAAAAACCAGCAAATAGTTTGATTGTAAAAATATACTACCAAACATCACCCGGAGAGAAAAGAAATTTTGGAAAAAAAGAAAAGACCAAGATAATCGCACCAACCAAAAATAATCTATTGGTACAATATTTTGGCCAAAAGAAAAAACAATTTATATGTATATATATATATATAAGATATATATATTTATACAAAACTGCCAGGAAACTAAAGCTAATAAGTAAAAAGTGCTCAATACCTAAGTAGCGCAAATAATAAAGATAAATCTAATGATTCAGAGTTTCGCTTAGTGCTTTTTAGGCTAAGATCTGATCTTAGGCCTGAAGAGCACTAAGCGAAACTTTAGAAGATTTATCTGACTCATTAGATTTATCTTTATATATATATATATATATATATATATATATAATATATATATATATATGGAGTAAATATGGAATATATATATATATATATATATATATATATATATATATATAAAGTTAAACCTAATGAGTCAGATATACCTACAAATAATTACGCTTAGTAGCTCATCAGGACAAGTGTCAGATTCTTGCCCTGATTAGCTACTAAGTGAAACTATTTGTAGGTATATCTGACTCATTAGGTTTGACTTTATTATTTGCTCTACTTAGGTATTGAGCACTTTTACATTTCGCTTTAGATAATCTAGCGGTTTATATATTATATATATATATATATATATATATTATATATTATATATCACAAGTGTTATAGTATTAATCGATTATTTTCGGTTGGTACGACCCTTTTGGTCTTTTCTTCATTTTTTCCCCAGGTGAAGTTTGGTAGTATATTTTTACTATCTATTTACCGTTTTTTTTCTTACCGCAAGGGTTTACCAATAAATATATATATATATATATATATATATATATATATATATATATATAAGAGAGAGAGAGAGAGAGAGAGAGAGAGACATGCAGAAGAAAACACTTACACACACATACATAGACACAAGTAAACACACACAAGCAAATACACACGTACATACACACGTACACACACAACACATACTCAAACATACACAAGCACATACTGACATACACACACACATATATACATGCACACAGACACAAGCACACACAGACACAGATACACAAACACATGGACATGCACACATATATACACTCCCATACACACACACACACACACACACACACACACACATACACATTCAAACCCACTCAAGCAAATATCCACACATAATCTAGAGAAGACGACAAACCTTTGTTCAAATGCTTGGCTTGGGCATCAAAAGAAGTCAAATAATTTTATGTCATCATTCCACGATATGAAAGTAAGTAAAGTCGTCGGGGTGGACTAATATCGGTATCAGCCAATCAGCGAGGGAGTCTATCCCCTTTTCACTAGCGCTAGACCAAGGAGATTGTTTTTGCATCTGAGGTGGAGCCCTACACCTACTATCAGCTCCTTATTTTACCACACAGATCCCTGTGCTACTCATACGCTGAGTTGGCGATGGCCGGTATAAAACTTACATCCTATAAAATATCCCATGAATTCAAAAACGAAAAATGTGGAATGTTCCAAATTTCTAAAGAATGACAAAATCATTTAGTTGTGATGATTGTCATGTTGAGATATCATCGGTTTTTATTTTAGATTTTAAATTTTGAAACTAAAAAAAATATCAAAGATCTATTTCGATATTTTTTAATCATACCGCCGCAATGAGACCTCCAATCTATTCACTCAACCCATTCACCACGAGTAGGATGTGACACAAAGTCGCAAGTATGGGGCATCCAGCGAGGATCGAACTCGTTATTCAGTAGTAATGGAGCAGCGAAACTAGCTTGCTAACTATTACACGGGGATGGGACCCCCAAGCTATTTATTTAACCCGTTTACCACGGGTAGAATGTGACACAAAATTGCATATATGGGGCATCCAGCAAGGATCGAACTCTCTATCCAGTAAGCCAAGGAAGAAATCAAAGCTTGAATCGCAGCTGTTAATAATAACAATAACACGATTCCTGTGCGTGAAACTTTAGAGATTTGCTGATTTAAATATTTGTTTTTTGTCCGAGTTATTAATTCTAAAAGAAAATAATATGTAATAATCTTAACCACCAATTATACGTACAGATTTAATTAATAATGCCAAATTGAAACTAAATAATTATTTTAGTAAGATAAATAATCCGTTTTCCTTCTTTAAGTTTGGAAATTAGAATGTTGTGCGATTTGTTACGTCTTACAGCAGCATGACTTCCGCTGTTTATTACGAGCAACTTCCTTTTAACGAGATTCCGTTAACTCACGAGAAACAAAAACATATGTTAAAGCATTCCGTTGAGTCTAATGAGTTACATACCAAACTTGGTTACTCTACTTTGAATTGTTTTCACAGAGACACATAAATTCTTCTTCCCAATTATTTATTCAAATAAGAACTAAATTCCCGAACGTGTTCAGAAAGAAAATTGCATCAAATGGTGAAGTTCCAATTATGGAGTGTGGAGTACCCCTTCATCGCCATTATTTCCTGGTCCACTCTGATCTGGAGTGGTAGTACCAGTCAGTGTCCCACCTATGGTTTAAATAGAAAAAAATGAATTTGAAAAAATTTTTTTTATTGAATATCCATCAAGAATGAATAAAACAAAACGTCTTCAGTGTAAAATAACCCAACAAGGGTTGACATGCCGTAAAATCCAATCAACCACCAGCCAACTTGATTAAATGGAATATTATTATTGATTTTTAAAAAAGGTAACTCAGGGCGAATTGGTAAGAACACCAGATGAGGGTCTAATTGGGTTGGTTTCTTTGTTTAGTGGCATATCAAACTTAGAGGGTTATCTAATACCAAAGTCATCCTTGTAGAAGAATATTAGTGGTACTATTTAAACTATAGCTGGGGGTGAGGGGGTATTAACACTATATAAAATGCAAACAGCCTTGATTGATTTGAACTCATCTCACTCCATTTCCAACGATGGTAACCATTACACCATACGCCTCCAATCTAACAATATAAATCGAATAATACTCAACAACACGTCCGTATTTTCTTGAAGTCGTAGAATGGTGTTAATATAATGTAATTACTAACTTTGAAAAAAAATTAGGTTAATAAATGTTGATAGAATAAATTTATTTCTTTAATTATATAAATAATACAAAATCTGTTCATTTGGTTTCGTATTTATTTTTGTCTCTCATGAGAATTAATATTCAATTGAAATTTCATCACCGATAAAATTTAATCTTGACCTTTCCTAATTAAACTGAATAATTTTAATTAAAAAATTGTTACTATGAACAATGTTATGAATATATATATTTCATTAAAGTAACAAATTAATGAATAAACGTAGGTTTTTTTTAATGACACATTGACTCTTATATAATGGTCACGTAGTCCAGTCAATTACATTGTCAAACTTTAATCAAATCTACATGGCATATAAAAGTGGGAAACTGAAAAGTGTCTAGCAATTGCTTTCAACGCGCTGATCTTTCAACGCGCTGATCTTTCAACACGTTGAGACATAAAAGCGGAGGAGCGTTTAGCGTAATGGTTATCATCGTAGGAAACTCGGCGACTCGAGTTTAAAATCTAAAACGTAACTGTTTGCCTTTTGTTTCGCAAAAACATTTGGCGGGAAAACTTTGTTTATTGTTTGTAAAAGACAAGACAAAACAAACTAGACGTTGTAGAAATAATGTTAGTATTTTTAATAGTTTACGGTTTTTTTTATATTCGCCCTTTTAGGAAAGACTTACTTATTACAAAGGAAATGCACAAAGAGAATTTTTTGGCTTTTGGCAATATCGGTCTTTTAGTCAAGAATCAAACAGGATTGGAATTCTATTTCTGAGGGTTTGTCTTTCTGTTTGCCTTTTGTTTCGCTCTAATACTCTTGGGAAAGGTAGTGAATCTATCTATATTCGCCCAGTTATGGGTTAATAGTAGGGCTATTTAACCATAGTAAAACCACTAATCTTGAAAAAAGGAAAACTCTAAATTCAAACGATCTGTATTCCGCTCAGAAATTGACCTTGTGTCACATCCTGTCCGTGGTGGAGGAGTTAGGTGAATACAAACACTTTGATACATATATCAACATCCACAACATCCACCGTCGTTCTCTCGGTCGGCTGTGGCTGTAAAATACGTCGACTGCATCTCTGCGGGGAGGGGGAGGCGAGATATCACTCCCCCAACAATGAGGCCACCTTTTGGTCGTGGGTGGCAACCCGTGATGCTTAAGGACGGAACCCTGGTGACATGCAACACTCCAATTTGGCCTTTACTTAGGCTATACGGACGGTCGGAGAGATCCTCTTCACGCCAAGCCCTTGTTCCTCTCTTATTGTCCCTAACCTATTGCCTTTATAGCAAGCCCGCAAAACCTTTTTTATCATATATGTACTAGAAAGCGATAGCTGAGGGTCGTAGTATCCTGGGTATAATGTTAAACTGCATCTAGTGGCGAGGTTCAAATTCTGAAGCTTTGGGAGTGTGGAATACCCCTTCATCCCTATTACTCCCAGGTCCACTTTGACCAGGAAGGGTGTACCTATTAGGGTCTCATCTACGGATTAGATAGAACAAAAAATGTTTTTTTTCAAATTGAATATCAAGCAAGAACGAATAAAAACAAAAAAATATTCGGCATAAAATAACCCAAGAGTTCACATTCCGTAAAATCCAACCAACCAATCAACCAACTTCCACTGTCCCTTTGTCCTCTTACCAATTCAAAGATCAGAGAGAAGTATCGGTTCTGGTCTGTATTCTTGTAGATAGTTATGGTAAATTTCAAATAGGTTTTGATGATTCATTTAAACTTTTTTTTATTCCTAATTAAAATATCAACTGCGTCATCAAATTACAGGAAGCAGATAACGAGCATATGCTGTATAACAAAATAGCTCTCAGCCTTAATTATCGGGTTTGTGGGTTCAAGGTTAATCCGTTGAATTGAATGTAAAAATTAGTTACATACCTTTTTAAAATAAGTTTAAATTTGTAAAATATGATGACAGGAATAAAATAAACATCAATGATTGTCAATTTGTCTGTTAAATGGAAATCAAACGACCTTCACAAAACAAAAAAAAGTGAGTCAAATTTTCTGTTCGAGGCAAAAAGATGTCTTCGTAAAAAGAATATCGTTATAGAAATAATCAGTGAATCTGGCTGTAAACATCGTTAAAGCGAAAAGAGATTTGTGCTTGGCAACGGACCGATAAAACAAAAAAGATAGAGAGACACATCTTCTCTTTTTGTTGCTCAATTATAGGAAGCCAATCCTCCATCGGGGTAAACTCACATATTTCCAGATTGCGATCATCTAACGAGGAAGGAAAAGCCGACACTTTTCGGTCGCTTTTTCAACAAAATCTGCTTCTCCGCAATCTCGCAAAAATAGATCATTGGAGTCGTCGACAGTAAGAAGCACACACGCACACACACACACGCACACACACATAGACACACGCATACACACACACACACACACATAGACATACACACACACACACACACATACACAGACATACACACATAGACATACGCACACACATACATACACGCGCGTGCACACGCACGCACACATACACACACACACACACACACACACACACACACACATATGTTCAGAGTCTTAAATGAACTGTAAAAGCCATTTTGCGGGACATAGTTACCGATACCTGATATTCCCATAACGACTACTTCCCTCTTAACAACAAAGATCCAAGTAAAAGAGACAAATGAGGAGGGTGTTGTCTTTTTTTTTATCTATGCGCCGAATTCTGTTTTGAATTTAATTTACTAATCGTCTATAATAATATTGATCTGTAAAAATTACAAATAGAATTTTAAAAAAGACTCATAAGTTTTAATGCAACTATCTTTTACCCTTTTCCAACCAAATTTCCCCAACGACTGTACCAGATTTTCTGGGTATTTTATTTTCTGTTATTATTGTAATCTGAATCGTTATTCTCAAGATATTGCAAGACTTTTGACTCACCCTAATACATCACGATATGGAACGACAACACAAAAACATTTGTCGAGAAAACATTTGTGTATTGTTTGTAAAAAGACAAAACAAAATAAACTAGACGTTGTAGACATAATGTTAGTATTTTTAATAGTTTACGGTTTTTTTTATATTCGCCCTTTTAGGAAAGACTTACTTATTACAAAGGAAATGCACAAAGAGAATTTTTTGGCTTTTTGGCAATATCGGTCTTTTAGTCAAGAATCAAACAGGATTGGAATTTTATTTCTGAGGGAGTGTCTTTCTAAAAGACACCTCCTCATTATATCTAAAGAGATAGAGTCAGGATCAGTTCCTGACGCCCGTGACATTCCAACGGGAGTAGGGATTTTTTTTTCTTTACCCACGCATATACATGAGGATCCCTGAATTAAACTCGACATTTAGTCGTATAATAAACTACTGAATCTCTTTCTGTAATCATATCCTCACGATAACGTGGATAATTTTTTAAAAATAAACTGATGACAATGTATCTCATCCCCAAAGAAAAAAATTGCCGTCAATTTTTTAAGTTTGAATTGATCTTTAATAGAGGATGAGTCCCCAACTCACACACACACCTCCATCCGGGTTCTCATATTGACGTCTATCAGTCTCCTTCAATGATAATTTTATAGTCATTTACTAAACTTAGCTCGGTTTTCCACGAAAACCTAAGAATGAAGTCACCAGTGATAATTGAACTCATTCATAATAATCTGTTTGTCTATTTCACGAAAAAAAAGGAAAGTAAAACAAAAACTTTTGCCATAACATATCTTTATTATTGTCACACTACGTTCTGCGCACGCGTGCTTATAGCTGACATTGTTGTGGTCGGAAGGAGTGTCAGGGGCTGAAATTTATCGGACTCTTTTAGCACCAGTGCACTACCGCGTAGTGAGTGGATAGAGAAGTTTAAAAGTAGCCGAACATACGTGACGCCAGTTAATCTTCACCACTGATGAGAAGATTCAGCAAGTTTGAGAGATAGTAATGGCAAACCGGCGAGTTATCATCGATGAGATAGCTTGTTCTCCGCAGATTAGTGATGGTTCTGCAAATCAAATCATCCACGATGAACCCGGCTGCCATAAAACTGGATAATTCATGTCTGGATAATTTTTGAATCTCCCTCGTACATTACACGAGATGACTATGAAGTCCGAATTATTTATAGATCATTCGTGTTGTTTATCTTAAATCAACGATAATGGTTGCGGTCCTGAAGATAAATCTGGGTGTTACTCTACTATATGTAAAGATTTTGATTTAGCTTTACTAGTCGAGTTGTTCTACGTTTCCTACTGAATCCCTAATATTTTCCCCGCACTGTCAGCTGGGGCTATAGAATGGGGCTGCTTGTCAGCCGTGGGTAATGACCTGTGATGCTTAAGGACGGAATCCTAGTAGCTGAGCAGACCATGGCGTGCAAGACCCAACTTTGGTTCTTACTAGACGGGCAATCGGAGAGGTTTCTTCCGATCAATCGGTTGGTTATGTCATGCCCAAACACCTGTATGAATGTTTTGACCCTTTTGCTCTTATGCCCCCCCTTTTTTATTGTATATGTGCTAGAAGGCGGTGGCTGAGGGTATTAGTATCCTGAGTATGACGTTAAACTGCATCTCGTTGTGAGGTTCCAATTCTGGAGCTCTGAGGAGTGTGAAGTGTCCTTTCATCACCATTCAGCTTGATCCACTCTGACCAGGAGCGGTATTACCCACAATCTATGGGTTAAATATATTAAAGAAACGTGTTTAGAAAATGAGTTTTTTAAATGAACACCCAACAAGAACGAATAAAATAAAAACGCCTTAAAATACGCCATAAAATAACCTAGCCGTTGACATGCCGTAAAACCTAACCAACCAACCAACCAACCAACCACCAACCAACCTTATATTTTTTTTCATCGAAATAGAACTTCATAGCCACATTTACTTGTATATTTGCTTTTCTTTTTTCCTATGTGACGACCAAAGAGTTTGCTTTTCTAATAGTGTCAGATATCGGTTTCTCGTTCGCCTTTTTCTATAGTGACTTTTATTCTCCCCCCCCCCCAATAGACTCGCTGTTTGGGTATTGAATACCAAGGACACGTCTCATTTTCTATGGAATGCGTCAAGCCTATCCTGTTCATCTTTTGTCATTTTCCCCCAAACGCCAACAGTTATAGAATAGAACTGATTTTTATCACAAAGTTTCTATAATTTTAATCTTTATTTTGACTTT
>CM042153.1:94804628-94824628 GCA_023376005.1 Doryteuthis pealeii | reverse complement strand
TGTTTCCTAATAAAACAAAAATCTGTTGTGTAGATTTGATAATAGCATTTTATCTAATTATATCTGTTAATCACATTTTTGTTTATTTGTTTGTTTATTCATTGACGTCAAAGTCAACATTGTTCCTCTTCGGCGTCCATTTTCTAAGCGTCTTTGTTATGTTTTCTAATTTAATGGTGGTCTTAACGTCTGACCTTAGAACAACAGAACCAAAAGGAGTTCGTTATTATTATATTCAGTTGTAAGTATTCTCTTTTTTATTCCGTGTTCCCTAAAGAGCCAACAAATAATTACTTCTGTTCTCTCTTTTACACTTACTTGCTGACTGACACCGTGTATATAACGTGTACGGAAATGTAAAGATATAGTTTTAAATATAGTGTGTGAAAGGCACACGCCTATGAACTGGTTGTGTTTCTTCTTCTTCTTCTTCTTCTTCTTCTTCTTCTTCTTCTTCTTCTTCTTCTTCTTCTTCTTCTTCTTCTTCTTCTTCTTCTTCTTCTTCTTCTTCTTCTTCTTCTTCTTCTTCTTCTTCTTCTTCTTCTTCTTCTTCTTCTTCTTCTTCTTCTTCTCTTCCTTCTTCTTCTTCTTCTTCTTCTTCTTCTTCTTCTTCTTCTTCTTCTTCTTCTTCTTCTTCTTCTTCTTCTTCTTCTTCTTCTTCTTCTTCTTCTTCTTCTTCTTCTTCTTCTTCTTCTTTCTTCTTCTTCTTCTTCTTCTTCTTCTTCCTTTCTTCTTTCTTCTTCTTCTTCTTCTTCTTCTTCTTCTTCTTCTTCTTCTTCTTCTTCTTCTTCTTCTTCTTCTTCTTCTTCTTCTTCTTCTTCTTCTTCTTCTTCTTCTTCTTCTACCTTCTTCTTCTTCTTCTTCTTCTTCTTTCTTCTTCTTCTTCTTCTCTCTATTCCTACCTTCTTCTTCTTCTTCTTCTTCTTCTTCTCTTCTTCTTCTCTTCCTTTCTTCTTCTTCTTCTTCTTCTTCTTCTTCTTCTTCTTCCTTCTTCTTCTTCTTCTTCTTCTTCTTCTTCTTCTTCTTCCATACGTATTTGTAAAAGTATCTTTGCCGTACGATTCCTCTCTACATGTGTGTTGAATGTGTCGATGTCAAGGACAAAGTAAATGTATGGAAGGAAACTTCTTACTTGATATCTGAATTACATAAACAGTGACTAGCGGTCCAGAAACCAGTTTATAGGAGTAGGCGGAAATGGGTAGAGGGGGGGGCTGAGGGTAGGGGGGGGTACGATGAGTCACACACAGCTAGCAACTGATAGTTCAGTTTACTTATAACCTGCCTACTACGGAAAAAAAACTCCGCCGCTTCCATAGTTCAGTATAAAGTTTTCTTTTTTCTTTTACTTTTTTTATGTTTTACTTCATTTCTTTTTACCTCCACTGTGCGTGTGTGTGAGTGCGCGTATGTGTGTGTGTGTGTGTGTGTGTGTGTGTGTGTGTGTGTGTGTGTGTGTGTGTGTGTGTTTATTTTCAGCTAATTTATGATTGTGTTTGTTAGTACGCTTTTCCCACTAAAACAACGACCGACTTTTCTTCTTTTTTCTTCTTTCATTTAGCTCTGCACTCTTTGGTGTGTAGAGTTAGAAATGTTCGTTTTAAAGAGAGAAAATTCTAGATTTATAAGAGACGATACTGTTAAACATTTGCCAGCTGGCCTAAGATAGACGGACGAATGATAGTTAACCCAAGGTCATAGCTCTCTATCCTAAGCATAGCATGGTTTAAGACTTGTTGCCATCATCTCACATCTCCTGCTATAATGGAGATTCGGTGTCTGTCTATAACCGAAACTTCGTCACTGCCTACGTCATAATACCCTCAGAAATTGCGCTAGTCTCTCAATGAATCTATCTATTGTCATAATCATTAATGTATCTTATTTATTAACAATGTCTCTATGAAAATCTGAGTTAGATTTGCCTCAAAAACAGCCCAGGTTATTAATGCGTTTAAAATCCTGCAATGTGTCTTATATATCACAAAGAAATAAAGGTTTACATAATATATGATGTGGTTAATTTGCATACTGGTTTTAACAAACCGGGTTTAATAAATAACTACTTGGTCTTATTGATCTCTAATATTATTCTTTTCTTCACCAATGTATTAAAATTAGTTCTATGGATTATTTTATATAGAAACCAATTAAAATATAATTAAAATAAGTGTACACATTTTATATTGCGTTCGTATTTAATTTCGTTCATCTTTCTAATTTAATATATTTCATTTCATTAAAACTTAAATACTTACACCAGGTGGAAGGTGCGTATATTTTTAGTAAAAGAAATAATTTAAAACTCTTTAGCCCTTTCCACAGTGAAAAGTGTGGTATGTATCAACCCGATTCTCTAACAGGGAGAAATGTAACACAAGTTTATTGTAAGGAGTCTCATACGAACGCGTGGGTAGAAAAAAAAATGATGAGCTCCGTCAGAATTTTACTTTGGGGTGCATCGGGTAACAGGGATTGATTCTGACTCTTTCCCGCCAGAATTTATGGCGGGGTGGGTTAAGGTCTCTTGAAGCTTAGTTATATATATTATGTTGGAGACATAATATACAGTGGTACCTTGACATACGAGTGCCCCAACTTACGAGTTTTCCGAGTTACGAGCTATCACTCCGTCGATTTTTTGTAGGGATCACCAAAAACACACTCTTTTTCACTTAAAAAAAACGAATTAAAATCAATAAAATCAATTATTCAGGGTTAAATTTTAGTTTTAGTCAAAAAATAGTAACATAATAAGTAAAAAAGCAAAATAATATTACAAATATAATTAATTTTTGATATATTTTCAACATAAAATTTGCCTAAAAATTACCAAAGAATTGTTTTATTACACGCAGAAAACAAAACATGTTATTAAAGGTTTTTAAAGAAAACACTTATAAAATTTTCTTCTTTGAAATCAATACAAAAAAAAAAAACATTAAATACAGAAAAAAATGAGTGACATTTTGATAATTTCACAGACAAGAAATGTTTATTCAAAACACGCAAAAAAAATCTCGTTTATGATGAAGTGATCCTGTGGTTCATCAAATGAGTTTTCCCGCTAAAAATTTTTTAAAAACTATGGAAGACAAGATGCGTAACAATATTCTTTAAAGTAACATCACTAAGCCTGATTGATAAAAAAAAATTACCAAAAATTAGGGAATTATTCGATTTTGATAAAATTTTCAGTTTTGACTTATCAATCAATAAATTTTATAATGCATCTGTTATTTTATTTAATAACAAATCGAAATTCTTTAAAATAAATATTACTGATATATCCTTTGTCATTTTGTCTTATTATTTTTTATATCTAGCTATTGAGTAGAATTAAAATCGTTTCATTTCTAGCATTAGAATGTATATTTTCAGATTAGTAAAATAAGATCTATTTAATAACATGTTTTGATTTGTCATCCATAAAAGAACATCTTTTTAATTTTAGTTTAAACTGACCCCCCCCCCATTTAAGCAGAAAAATATTTCAAAAATTAAATTTCTTGTTCAGAGTAATTAAAAAATCTTTAAAATATCTTTATTTAAATCGTGACGTCAATGGTGACGTAGTTTCGGTTACAGATATACATACACATAATCCCATTATAATAAGATATTTATGAATTAGACACTCCGTCTGGACAAAAAAAAACCCAGTGAAATCGAATGAAAACGATGTCCAGGAATGTGAGAAGGTGAAATTGAATCTAGTTTTGTTTCGAACAATTTACGACACATGCCAATTGGCAAGATGTAATGAATATCATTATTCATCTGACATATTTTCTCTTGTACGGTGGCCATTTTGATTTGATTAAACAACATAATTAAAATGGCGGCTAGAAATTAAAAAAAATCAATGCGCCATTTTATCCACAATAAACAGATATCTTGCAGTTTATTAGAATCATCACCGTTTTCAATATAAAAAGATAATCTAGGATTGCTGTGGTATTAATGGCATATCAACCTTTGTGGATTATTTAATGCCAAAGCATTAGGGGTACTAATAAAATGTCTGTGGAAAATAGATCATGTGTTAATTTAGAGTTTGAAACTTTGATCTGAGTAATCGTTTTCCCAACTTATAAAGTTTGATAACAAAGATATATATATATGCGTACACATTTTATAAGCTTATTCTATATTTCTGTGCGATGATTTAAATTGTGTTTAATCTTCAATCAACTCGTTTTTACAAGAAACGTTTCATTTTATTGACTTCAATTTCAGCCAATTATTTTAGGATGAATCAAACGTTTTGCAATATTTTGATACGTATTAGTTTGGCATGGGCATCACGTGACAAAGTGGTTCAAGCCATATTATGTATCCACTGTGCTTGTTATTATCATGGTAGTTGGTGCGCTGACATGTTGTGCATTGCTTTACTCCGTGTGGGATTTGAAAGTCGCACATATGAAACTGCAAATCTAATTCAACAACTTATGCTTTATGATTTCAAACTGGATAATAACGCCGCACAACCAAAACATTTTGTTATGCATAAAATGAAAGCCCTGTTGATCACAGTAAAGTAAGCAATATGTTGGGTTTTTTTTTTACACCTGGGCTGCAAGGATTTCGACGATGAGTAAAGATCATGTAAGCATAATACTGTGGATTCAGAGGCCATGCTCTAAGTCCTAAAGGTAAATCCAGCGAGTAGCACTCAGAGAGTGTCAGGCGAGCTTACCATTTCACAGTCCAGTGTGGGACGTCTCGTTCACAACCTCGACAAAAGCATCCAGAGCTGCCGAGTTGGGCCTCACGTTACCAAAATATTGTAAAACTTTTTACTCACCCTAGTACTAAAGAATTTTCGTTCGGACTGCAAGAACCTCGACGATCAGGTCAGATAGGCCTCAACCTGTGAATTTCAAGGCCACACAGCCAAATCCAGCAAGTATCACTCAGAGAGTATCAGGCAAACTCGACATCTCACAGTGTGATTTGTCACCTTTAGAGCCTCGGCAAAAGCAAAAGCAACCGGAGTTACTGAGTCGTGTCTCATGTTAGTAAAATATTGCAAAACTTTTCACGTCTCACCTACTTTTCAAACAATACTTTTTCTTTAATTCAGCATCATTGGGGGTAACTTTTATTTTTTCAATGATCAAATGACAATTAATTGTTTGCGTTCTTCTGTTGCGAAAGACGATGGAGTAGTGTCCAATTTTTTTTTTTTTAACTACATAGCCTGGGTGGGTTGTTTTGGAGGATGTGCCGTTGTCCAAGCAGCAGATCCCCCTTCTTCACACTGCCGCTATGATCCAAAGGAAATGTAAAAAAAAAAAACTATGCAGTTTGGCAACGACAGTGTCACAGGAATTGCTGTGTAGCACTGAAATTCAGCTTTACTCCACCTTAGGGACTTCGGCTCCGGATTTGTTATCAGGGTTTACTCCCCTGCCTTCCTCGGATTATGAAACCGCTTAGCGGCGATGGTTTTATAACAGTCTCCTCCTGGTCCTAGATGGGTTGAAAACCAGGGCCAATTTGGGGGTTTATGTGTGGAGTAAGTACCCCAATCTTACTACCGTCAGTGTGGGTGGTCGTTCTAAATTATTTATCAGTTTTTATTTCTTCTGATTTTTTTGTTGCTCTTCTTTCTTCTTCTTTTCTTCTTCTTCTTCTTCTTCTTCTTCTTCTTCTTCTTCTTCTTTATAATAACTGCGAAAATTCTATTAGATTTGCAATTTAAGGATAGTATAGATAGGGAAAATTTGAATAATTTTTTCTTCGGTAAAAAGATATTTTTTTATAAAATATCGAAGTCTTTGTAAAATATTATCACTGACATCAATGTGATAAACACGTGAAGCTGTCATGATACATTACGAAATAATTCAAAGAAAATATGAATATCTAAAAAATCAAAGTATTCAATATGAACGGGATTTGTGTATCGAAGTAAAAAATTGAATATTTTTATAATCCATGAATCAAAATTATATTAAAACTATTTTCTTTAGATTACAGGTGCATATTTTAATAAATCTTATTTTCCTCGTGAAATTAGGCGTGTCATTCAGAAAACACGGTCCGCATCTGGCCCGCGTGCCACAGTTTACCCATGTTAGTTAGTTAGTTAGTTGGGGTTTACGGCATGTCTATCCATTGGATTATTTTATACCGAAGACGTTTGTAATGATCATTCTTCATAGGTATACATTTTTTTTTAGTTTGAGTTTGAGTTTTGTTTAACGGCATATCAACCTCTGTGGGTCATTTAATGCCAAAAAGGTTATTTTGGATTTCAGTCTTTAAAGTAGTGGTTCAAAAATACATTTTTCAAACTCATTTAGTTTGCCCATGACTTAATTAGATCATAAATTTTTCATTGCTCAATTCAGAAGAAAAAGTAGTTGAGTCTATCTTGAATTTCAATTATTTCAAAGATAAAGTCGTCGGGGTGGCCTAAAGTCGGTATCAACCAGACAGCGAGGGAGTCTATTCCATTTTCACAAGCGCTAGAACACAAGGTAATTGTTTTTGGCGTCTAAGACGAAGCGCCACACCTACCACCAACTCCTCACTTTACCGAACAGATCCCGGTGCTACTCATACGCTGAGTTGGCGAAGGCCGGTATAGAACCCACAAACTTGTGGTTCCAAATCAGACGCTCTATCGACTGAGCTAAACCGGCCCAATCAAAGTTAAAGTAATGAATCTTAATAAAGTGTAAATTCTAAAGAAATGAGATTAATTATTATTAACCCATATTTATGAATATATATATTTATTTTCCATCTCTTCATATAAAACCTTCAGAAATAATTTCAGCAATAATCCTTCGAGTGAATGAATCCAGTGAGTTTCAGTATTGGTTTATGTTTCATGAACCATCCTACTTTAACATCAGTTGCCTTCAGTTCACCCCCCACACCCACACCCACACACACACCCACACACTCTTTCAAAAATAACAACCGCATCCACCCACGCAACATCATCTTGTTGTCTTTGCTTTTTTTTTGGAGGGGGGTTTTTTTTTTTGTTTTTTAGTCACTTTCACTACTTCATCGAAGAGGCATCAGGAACGACGATTAAATCTAAAAAAGAGAAAAAAGAAAAAAAAACTTGGCCAGTCAGATACTAAATACCATTCCTTCCATCTTCTGTGAAATTCAATAAGGTTTCATACTCATGGGGCCTATTTTATAATTTGCACATTTCCCCTAAAGAAATAACCTAGCACATTAGCAGCAGCAGCAGCAGCAGCAGCAACAGCAACAACAACAACAACAACATCAGCAGCATCAACAGCAACAGCAGCAGCAGCAGCTGTAAATGTTACTTTTTAATATCCAGATATTTATAGCCAAAAAAATTTCATGAGGACTAACCTCAAACAACTAGTTATCTTTAACTTTAGTTGAAATTAGTTTTCCTTCTTTAGATAAATAATCTTATTTACAACTTAACCACAAATTCAAGTTTTATGAACTATAATGATTTATATTTGAATTAAACGTGAAGACATTCTGTTGGCATTACTTATATAAGTACAAACTTTACTACAGAAAAAAGAATGTTTGGCATCCAAATTCGAAACGAGACTTTTTTTCTTTCTTCACTGCTAAAGATTGTCTCATCAATGTCCGTCCATCTAAATTCTCTAGACGGCATCCAATGTCCATACAGACTGAAGAACTCTCATTATATAATATATATATATATATATATATATATATATATATATATATAATTAAAAAAATGGACTCTCTCGTCGATTTTCGACGCATGAGTGTTCATCCAATGAACAACCAACACAGTGATTTGTTTATAGTAGTGAAGGCTTGTGTTGGACCATTCCACACTTTTTGGCACAGTCGATAGGAAAGAATTCGTGCATCAAGGAATGCCACGAACCAAATTAACGACTGACCCCAGGAATCCCTCTCCTAGACTGGTTACCTACCCAAGGTTAAAGAGCCCAGTCTGTCCTACTATTTAACCCATAGCTGGAGGGAGAACACACACACACACACACACATATAATATATATATATATATATATATATATATATATATATATTATTTTTTACTTCTAAACTCTATCGGTGTGCAAAAAAAAACAGATTATTCAGTTTTTTCAAAATAAAGAAGCATTTCAAACTGACACCTGGGGAAAAGAATTTTAAAAGAAAAAACCGGCACATCCATACTTTCTGAAAATAATCATCTGTATCGTATGTATTGGCCAAAAGAAAAACACCGGGGGAGTTTTCTAAGTTTTATATGTAAAAATTGCTCAATACATTAAGTAGTCAGATTTATCCTGAATAACAATTCGGGTGAAACCTAGGTAGATAGTATCTGACTCATGTAGGTCCTTATATATATATATATATATATATATATATATATATATATATATATATTCAGTCATCCACAGACACCATGTTTCGACGTATCACGTCTCCTCAGTGGCTTGACTTAGCAGGCTACCTTCAGCCGGGATCAAAACCCGACCGATTTTTCATCAGTCATAGTTCTTAATCGCCCGACAATCAGCCACCTACAAGTATATATGTCATGGTCACCAGAGAGCTCACAATAGTTTTATAGGAGAGCCTTGCAATTTAAGCGTCAATCGGCGGCCGTCATCTAATTTCCCTCAAGAGAGCTCAACCAACCAGGGGTTCGGAGCATAAATATATGTGAGGTTTTATCATTGGACAATGATTGTTCAGTTATGTTGATATGTTCCGTAAATTTTGTAGAAAGGGATATTCATCTGATTCAAGATTAAACGTTCCTATGCGAAGGAGTAAATGAAGAAAAAATTAAGATAACTCACGTATTTTAATATCTTCCTCTGAAATCTGGGTCAATTCTTATCACGAAATGAAAATGAACCGACATATCATTTTTTTTTGTGTTTTTTTTTTTTGTTTTTTTTTCAAAATGAATAATCCCACTTGCTTTTTACAGGAACATGACAAAAAGTAAAACTTTTCTATTTTCAATCAAGAAATGTTTTTGCTTAAATCAGAAGGAAAAAACCTGAGGCTTTAAGTAAACGTGCAATCTTTTAAAACCCTTTGATGTTTTCTTCCACTGTTTTCGCAAAAGGTTCATTAAAATTGCGCACTTCCACTTTAAACATGATATGCCAATGATATCTCACAAAAATCAAAAATTAAAAAATTCTAAAAAAAGTCATAAAAAGATTAGTCAATTTTTTCATTTCTTTTAACTAGTAAATATTATTTAAATTTGGGATAAGTTATTAATTAAAAGTTTAAACTTGAGATTTTATTTTTTAAAAATACCACAAATCTATTGAGTTCGGTTTATTAGTTGAAATTGAATTTCAATGTAACCTTTAAAAATGAACCCTCCTCTAATCTAAACTTTTCAATATTTCATTATGTTGTATACTCTCTTTACTTCTATTATTCTTCTTTTCATCTTTGGTATCTTACGTTCTTCTTCTAGAGTCTGGACTTCGTCTTGGGACTTCGTGTCTGGTCTTCCATTGGGGATTTCTCTTTATCAGAAGCCCTGTGTCATTGGTAGTTTTTAGATAATAACCCAAGACTTCAATTTGCTTTAGATCATATTTTATTCCGAAATCCCCACCAGACTACCTGCGCAGATTGAGTCGGCCGTGCGCTTAACACGACTTACCACCTTCGGGGTTTGGCCGATACTGAACTAAAACTCTCTTTCTAATCTAAACCGGAAGAGGGTCTTCTCCACCGATTCTCACGGTATCCACCGGAAGGATCAGGATGAGGTCAAGCCGTGTCACTCAATCCTTCAAGGCCGCCCGGCTGCAACTTATAACAGCCATTTTGGTTTATACACTACTGTAAATAAGTGTTAGGATACTAACAATTATGTAACAATTGTAGTTTGAATTAAGGAATGGTCTTTGTCTATTCTAGTCTTCGCTCACTTTGACCCCTAAGTTTTCTCTTTTCTTTTCTCCTGTAATCCGCTTGACTTTCTCAGTAACTGACAAAGATCCTGACAGGGGAAGGAGTGAGTTGAATCTGAGTGGCACTGGCTCTCCAAGTAAAATACCCCCCCCCCTATTTTTCTCCACTGGCCGAACCATTCTAATCAACAGAGGAGATAAATCTATAAAATGGTATATTATCCGACGATAACCATTACACGAGCGCCATATTTTTATATGTCACGTCCAGCGCCTTTCGTGTGTTTTATTTTCTTAAACAAGAAGATGTCTCACCCGTCTTTGTCGAAACTACAAAGGCAAGAAGATGGAGAAGGAATCACTGGATCATCGGAACAACAAGAAAGAAATGAAAACGATTGCCTTAAAATGGGTGTCTTTATAGTATGTGCCTACCTTTTTGATTCCCTACCCAGTTTGAATGTGTCCTACCTCAGTAAGAGTATATTTATAGTTATATGTGGTAGGCAGTTCATTGAAACTAATTATTTTTCACGTTTATTCAATTTCAAGATTATGAAAGTGAAAATTCTTGTCAAATTTGTTGGGAAGTTTGAAGAACTAAGGGAATGGAATGAATTCATCTTTGAACATTTTGTTAAGGAAATCAAAGAAATAGGAATCGGTTTTCATCGTAAAATCCAAAAAATCAGAACAAAACTGGAACGGCAGACATATTTCAAGAACATCATAAAATCAATCTGAAGAAATTATCTCATATAGTGGAAGGAATTTTAAAATTTTTTTTTAAAATTTCCCTTTTTTATATAAATCCTTGGAAAATCGAAGAAGGATAATTGTGGGTTTTCGAAGACGCTCTTTCCAAAAATATGAAAGTTTTTTTGTTTTTTTTACATCTATTAACAATGGAGATGCGCTTCCGGTTTTTGTCTGTAACAAAAACTACGTCACTGTTACGTCATTATACCCGTCATAAATCGTCATAACATAGAATAAACACACTCAAAATTTGAGCACGCAACATTAGACAGTCCTCATTGTTTTTTAAAACAAGTTTTAATAGATACATCCCCAGTATCATATATTTATATATAGTTTGTTTTATTTTAATAGATATTCAAAGTTAATAGAACTTAATTTCGATTTCAAATTGTTTTGTTTTTTTTGTTTTTTTTACTCCTTTAATAAATTTGATGATTTCATGATTTATGGTTCAAACTCTCCGACATTTAATTTTTAACTTCCACCTCCTCAAGCAATATCTTCCAAAAATGTATTCTTACATCGTCCGAAGTTTTTATACATCATTTTATAATTTATAAACTTATTTTATGCATTGTAAATTTTATTGTAGTGGAAGAATTTTAAAAAACCTTTAAATATATTTTGCCGATCTGTCGATGGTCGAAAAGTATATAGTAGACTTTGGTTGGTTAACTAATCTAATATTTCACACGTAATACATTTTTGATAAATGTGCTATATTGCCATTGTTGGCTGCTGTCGGCTGTAGCGTTAGAATGCACCGACTGCACCTCTGCAGAGGGGTAAGACTCCCCCAATGGGGCCACCTGTTGGCCGTGGGTGGTGACCTGTGATGCTTAAGGATAGAACCCAGATGAATGAGCAGTTTATGACTGGGAATATTCCACTTTGGTCCTATCTTGGGCTAGACGGGCGGTCGGAGAGACACGTCCGATCAATCGGCTGGTCATGTGAAGCCCTAGCACCTATATGATTTTCACAACCATATTGCCCTTATGGCAAACCCCAACCCCTTTTTATCATATTGGTGCTAGAAGGCGGTGACTGAGGGTCTACATGTGGACACCTACACATGGACACGCCAGAGTAGGCTGACCAACAAAAACCTACATCATTCAGCTGTGTGGATTCTGGATGCTGCGCAGAGAATCTCCCAATGATAATATATATATATATATATATATATTGGAAAATACATCTACAAGATGCGTTGGGATGCATCGTCAGTAATGTTTCCCTGTGTTCATTACCAGTTTCGGGTCTTTCAACATTATACTGGTTCCCATAGGAGACCCAGTCCAAAATGTCAAATTTCGGGCTTGCATCCCAGCAATATTTTGCTACTTCATTGTATGGCATGCATATGTACATATGAAATTGGAGGCCGACCAGCAAAATCCTACATCAATCAGCTCTGTGCGTATTCTGGATGCCGTTCGGAAGACCTACTTATTGCACTGAAAGATAGATAGGGATGTCGAGAGAGTCATGTGAATCCGTGCTGTCAGTACAACCTAATGATGATGATGATGGTGATGATGATGATGATGATGAAGTAGGTTCAATGGTTTTCTTCCCTTCATTAAAGAACCGTGAACCTTTTGCGGTTCCCCACTGAAAGTAGAAATTCCACTTTCGACGTTTCTTGACAACAACAACAACAACAACAACAGCGTATTCCCACCCTCAATTCCACCCCACCCACCCCCCAACTATTTACCAATACACTCCCCCCTTTTCAATGGTCTAGTGAGTAGAAGCGGATCTGGTTACCTGGCGCTCGTCAGTTTGATAATATTTCAAATTCAAGTGCATGAATAGTTACATACACTTGGTTTAGTGAAAAGGACAAGTAAAAAGAGACGGGATACTCTCATCCTCCTTCTCCTTCTCCTCTCCTCCTCCTCTTCCTCCTCCCACTCCCTCTTCTTCCTCCCCCCTCCTCCTCTAAGTATGAACAGCTCAATGAGAACAACCTAATGTCTGTGGATTGAATAAAAGCTTCGGTTCAAAATTTCCCACAATGATACATTCTACAAAAGACCCATAACAATGACGAGGACATCAGTTCCTTGTATATCAATAAACAAAATATCAGATGTAATAAAAAGATTTGGATTCATATTTTAAGGCATCTATTTAACATGATGATCTGATGTGCTAGTCGAGCTTGTTAACCATTACACACGTGACATGTCTAAGGAAAGAACCTATAGGATTAAAACTCAACTTTTCTCAACTAATCCTACTATCACAAGTATAAGACATTCAATCTGGTTTAGTTGAAGAGACAGACAAAATGATTTTAGGTTTAAACCTCCAACTGACTCTGCTAAATGGCCAAGTCGGTATATATATATATATAAGTAAAAAAAGGGCGGCCTAAAGTCGATATCAGCCAGTCAGCGAGGGAGTCTATCCCCTTTTCAATAGCGCTAGACCAAGGAGATTGTTTTAGCATCTGAGGTGGAGTGCCACACCTACCATCAGCTCCTTACTTTACCGCACAGATCCCTGTGCTACTCATACACTGAGTTGGCGGGGACCGGTATCGAACTAGGAACCTTGTGGTTTCTAGCCGAACGACTTGGCCATATATATATATATATATATATATATATTATATATATATATATATATATATAATCAACATATATTTAGATTTATAATTGTACAGATATTAGCAGATTGATGCGATAGAAATTGATGGACGGTTCTTGCGGTTCTGCATCAAATACTTTTCAGGGTCCTGTGAATATATGCTACGGGCAGAGTACAGCTAGTTTTAATTCAGTTTTCCTTCTCCTAGACTGGTTGTCTAACTAAGGTTAAAGAACCCAGAATGATTCTAAGTTGAACCTTTCTTCCAACAGCAGAATGTTAGATTTTTTCAGATCCAAATTGAGAGCTCGGTGTTCAATATTATTGAACAGAGCAATATAATTGGCGAAGAAAAGGGTTTAAAATTCGGCCATTTTGCGATTATATGTCTATTTATATCCACAGGTATATGTATATACCTATGAGTTTCATCAATGAAGGCAGCGGTCTGATGAAACTCATAGGTATACACAGATATCTATGGGTAGAAATAGATCTATAACCGCAAAATGAACAATTTTAAACCTTTTTCTTAACCAATTATATATAATATATATATATATATAGTTTTTCACACCAGCATTAGCTGATGGTATTTCCCTGGAGTCTGAGTGACAACAAGTCTCTTAAGGTTTCCAGGACTCTTCTGAGTATTCTGGCAGATTGCAACAGTGCAGTATTCTGGATGGTCTTAATTATTTCTCTGATTTCCAGATTTTCCAATCTTTTTTCCAATCTTTTTGGGACAGTTCCAAGTGCACCAACTACAATTGGTATCACTTTGACTTTCATATTCCATAGCTTTTTCAGTTCTCTGGCAAGGTCCAGGTATTTGTCCATCTTTTCGTTTTCCTTCATCTTCACCCTATGATCTGTGGAACTGTTAAATGACCAGTTAAAATCGACCAGTTGACAAGTTCTTTCTTTTTTGTTAATCAACACTAGGTCTGGTCTTCTTGCTGGGATAAGGTGATCCGTTTTATCTCAAAGTCCTAGAGAATTTTATGTGATTCATTCTCAAGAACAGATTCTGGGGATGAAATTATATATTATTTCACTCCATTCGAGTTTTTCGCACCTGCAGAAGCCAGTGGTTCACTGGAGGCTGAGTGACAGCAAGTCTCCTCAGGGCTCCAGGGCTCTTCAATAATACTGTAGTCTGGATGGTCTCAATCCTTCCTCTGATTTCCTATTCCTCCACACTCTTTTCCAACTCCTTAGAAATGTTCCAAGGGCCCCAATACAATTGGTACGACCTTTACCCTCATGCTCCACAGTTTTTCTCAGTTCTCTAGCAAGGTCCAAGTATTTGTCGATCCTTTCGCTCTCTTTCATTTTCACTCTGTGATTGGCTGGGACGGCAAAATCCACGAGATGACAAGTCTTCTTCTTCTTGTCAATCAAAACTAGATCTGGTCTTCTAGCCGGATTAGGTGATCCGTCTGTACCTAAAAGACCCAGAGAATTTTGTGTGTGTCTCATTCTCCAGAACAGATTCAAGTTTGTGCATGTACCATTTAGTTCCCAGTGAATCACCTTTCCCACCTAGTCGTGTCTAGTCTTGTACTCTTTTTGTGCGGGTTTACTCCATTCGCTTATTATTGTGATTGGCAGTTTCGCTTTCTTTCCCCACACATTCTACATTTGCTATTCAGTTGCGTCTTATCTATTTTTGCTTTTGTATAATTTGTCCTTATGACATTATCTTGTGCTGCAATTATCAGAGATTTCAGTTTCTCTTTTGAGGTTTCCCTTCTTAGCCATGTCCATACCTTCTGATGTGCAATCTCTCTTTCGCTTGAAGTGCCCATGTAGTTGTTTTTCTTCCCATTTCTGCTTCCTTGTTTTTGTTATAATTTGTTCTCATCCATATATTGCAATTGTTTTTTCTGGCTGCTGCTATTAGTCTCTCTTTGCTCTTTTTTGGATATTCTTCGACTGCTCGAATTGTCAAATCTACACAGTCTTCAATGTTGGCGAGAGCTCTTCCTCCTTCTTTTCTTGATACATATAGTCTATTCTGTGTCGTCTCTCGGTGTAATGCCTTGTGCATGGTCATAAACTTTATTATTATTATTATTATTATTATTATTATTATTATTATTATTATTATCTTCCAGCCGTGTTGATAACACGGATTTCCTTGGTTTTCTCTAGACGATGTCACATCACCTGTTTGTAACAGAAAGAGCTGGTTAAAAATATATATTCACTGGACCTTGAAAAATGTTTGATGCTGAATGCTAGAAAATTGCATGAAACCAAATTTGAACCATATGACCTTTAGGCACCCCTTTTGCGATCTCGATTCGTGGGGCACTTTTTCCATTTACACCGTCAAAATCCGGTTGTTGTTAGGGGTTAGGGTTAGGGGAAGGTTAGGTTTGGGTTAGGGTTAGAGTTAGGGGTTAGGGTTAGGGTTTAAGGTTAGTGGTAGTTTTATAATTAAAAAAAAAACTCTAAAAAATCATATGTTAACAATTAACCGGATTTTGACGGTGTAAATGGAAAAAATGTCCCCACGAATCGAGATTGCAAAAAGGGATGCCTCAAGGTCACATGGTCCCCAAATTTTATAAGCAAAAAAAAAAGACGTTTCTTTCTTTCTTTTCTTTCTTTTCTTTCTTTCTTTTTATCGTGTAAATTGTTGTAAATAATTCCATCTGTGTTAGTTTCAAATTCGAACAGTTTCTGACTGCAACTAAAATAAGAAAACTCTTTAAATAAATTCTGATTGTTCAATATTATTGTTGTAAAAAGTTTTTTTTTCTCTTTGTAAGGCCACTTACAACATCAATTAATGCTTACGTAGATGAAAAATAAACTACAAAAAATAGCAGCTTCTTTTTTCCAGCCAATTTATTTATTTATTTAATGTTAAGTTTTGTTAATGTCTGCCAAAGAAATGAATTTAGGTTTACCTCAAATGACTCATGTGGATGGAGAGAGAAGAGAGAGAGAGAGAGAGAGAGAGAAGAAGGGAGAGAGAAGAAAGGGAGAGAGTGTGTGTATGTGAGAGAAGAGAGTACGGGAGAGAGGGGAAGAGAGAAGATGGAGAGAGAGAGCGTGTGTATGTTGTTGTGTGTGTGTGTGTGTTTATGTGAGAGTAAACGAGAGTGTGTGTGTATATGTGTGTGAGAGATTGTGTATGTATGAGAAAGAGACCGAGAAAAAGAGTGTGAGTATGTGTGAGAGAAGGTGTGTATAAGAAAAGAGAGGAGAGAGAGTAATATATGTGTATGAGTGAAGTGTGTGTTGTGTGAGAGAGAGAGGGAGAGAGAGAAAGGAGAGAGAGAGAGGGGGTCGATAGAGAGGTAAAAGATTGGAGGTTGTATTGGTTGGAGTTCTTTTTTTTTTTTAAGCATTTGTGATGGAGAAAAAAAAAAACTAAGAAAAACTCAGAAATCTTTTGATGAATTCGTTTTTAGTGGCGTCGCTCTGATTCTTTGTTTACATCCAGTCGAAAATTCCTTTCATTTTTTGTTTTGGTTTTATATTTTAAACCCCCCCCACACCAACACAACACACTCCTCTCTCTCTCTCTCTCCTCTCTCTCTCTCTCTCTCTGGTCTAATCTATCTATCTATCTATTCATCTATCTCTATCTCTCCTTCACATACAAAATCTCTCTCTTTCTCTCTCACTATCTATCACTGTTCTCTCTCTATCTATCTATTCATCATCTCTTCTCTATCTCTCCTTCACATACAAAATCTCTCTCCCCCCTCTCTCTCTCTCTCTCTCTCTCTCTCTCTCTGTCTATCTATCTTATCTATTCTATTCATTCTATCTCTATCTCTCCTTCACATACAAAATCTCTCTCTTTTTCTCTCTCACTATCTGATCACTCTATCTCTCTCTATCTATGTATCTATTCATCTAATCTATCTCTATCTTCTCCTTCACATACAAAATCTCTCCCCCCCTCCCCCTCTCTCCCCTCTCTCTCTCTCTCTCTTCTCTCTCTCTCTCTTACCCCCCTGCACACACCATACTCAAATCAATCATCTCTGTTCAAATCTCTTTAATGTTTACTTTTCTTTAATAATTCTAATCTTAATCTTTTTTTTAAACTTTTCTTAGGATCTCTTTTTTTCTTTTCTATACAACAACCTTTTTTATCCCCCCGCAATCTCTCTAACTTGTCTGTCTCTCCTTCTCCCTCCTCTCCCTCTCTCTTCTCCTCCTCTCTTCTCTCTCTCTCTCTCTTTTCTCCTCTCTCTCTCTCTCTTCTCTTCTTGTTTTGTAACTTATAAAGAAAAAATAATCCTTCATTTTTCTCCATTTTATTCTGCACTTTCTTCTCTTGTTGAATTTTTAACTTTTAGCTTTAAAATTAACTCAGCTATGTTTTACTCATTAGTCATTCACGGACTGCTTAAACATTACTGGGATATATATATGTATATATATATATATAAATATATATATATATATATATATTATATATATATATATATATACAACTTTAAATATAACCAACCGGCATGCACACACACACACCCACACGGGCAATATATTTGTGTGTTGATTGTGTGTGTGAGTTTGCGTATATACCACTCCTACGAATTCCAACATTTTACTCCTTCAACTCTCTCTCTTCTCTCTCTCCTCTCTCTCTCTCTCTCTCCTATCTTTCGGCATTACACATATTAAGTAACTATTCTCCATTTAATTTTCCAATGCCCATTGGCCTCCCATCCACCTTCCCTTCATCAGTCTATGTAAAAGCGTGCCTTCATATTGCAATCAATCTCCACCTATAATATAATATAATATATATATTATATATATATATATTAATATAATATTACGTGTGCACACACACGTATATATATAATTATATATATATATATATATTATATATTAACATATACATATATATTATACCATATACTATTACATATATATATATATATTATATATATATATATTCAAAAATAATGAAATTAACGTACTTGTTATGAAAGCCACATTTGCCTGCTTGTTTAACATCCCCCCTCCTCTCTCCTCTCCTCTCTCTCTCTCTCTCTCTCTCTCTTCTCTCTCCTCCTCTCTCTCTCTCCTCTCTCTCTCGCACACACACCATAAACACCCACACCCATATGTTTCGTTGCATTTGTACTTATGATCCTCACAACCCTTCAGTAGCCGCAAGCTGTTAATCATTCATTGTCGTGTATTAATAATCTTATGAGAAACAAAGAGTAAAAAAAAAAAGAAATAATATATCCATGAAATTTGGAAAAGGGCCAAGATAACATACAATCCTTCCAAGAAGAAAATAAAAATAAAAATATTCAGACATTGATTGAGGTTTTGCCTCAATTCAAACATTATAGAAAAAGTTTTCCGCATTAATGTTTTTCTAATAAGAAGTTTCAATTTTTCTTTCGTCTATTTTCAATCTTTCACTCCCTTCTCTTCTTCTTCTCTCTTTCTTCTTTTCTTCTTTCTTCTTCCCTCCTTCTCTTCTTTCTTTTCATATACATTTTGGAGTGTTTTGTGGCCTTAATGGTTATTCGCCATGGAAGAAATGAAAACTCAGGCGACTGAAGTTCAAATCCTGACGAACGGCTGTTTGCCTTTAACATAAACGCTAATATCCTTGGAGAAAGTAAGAAATCCATCTTATTCTTTCTTTCGCTATGGGTTAAAATAGTAGAACAAGATTGGGACCTCTTCTTGGTATGGCAATCAATCTAGGAAAAAGAAAACACTGGAATTCAAAAATCTGTTAAACTTCTTATTTAAAAATTGACCTCTTGTGGTCCACATCCTGCTCGTATAGCGGCAGGGGTTGGGTAAATACATAATATTTTTTGTTAATTTTTTCATTTTTTCGACGTCATCTTAATCTCTCTTTTTTTTTTTTCATTCTCCATTGTTTTCAAACACACTAAAAAATTATAAACTTTTTGCAACCAAAATTTAAAATTTAATTTTCCATTCTTTCAGTTTCCTTCTCGGTCCTACAACACAATGTCGATTGCTTGTTTACAACAAACTGATTTTTATCAAATAAGAAGAAAAATAACTTGGAATGTAAACTAAAAACTCAACTTTTCAAATGCTAATAAATAATTGGGCTGAATTTGTGATTTTTTTAGCGCCCTCTAACTCGTATGCTTTTAAAATATTAACTCTTTTAAAATAATGAAATTTCATACTTACTAATGAATATTCTATTCTAGAAAGTCATACCAATTATCTTATATGGAACATTAAAGATTTTACCAAACATTTAAATTCCAACCTTTTTGCTAAAACACCAGTCTCAGTTAAAGGAGGAAAAAATTTACAAAGCTGTTAAATAAATTACATTATTTAATAAACTTCAACGTTTCTGTTATCAATGTCAAAAACAATTTTCAATTTTTTTTTCAATTTGCAATGGTGGATAAAATCACGGAAACAATTATTTTTATGGTTGGAAATTCCTGCAAGCGATTCTATTCCCATGCCAGCGAAAATCTAGTTGGAGGTTGTCTATAGGAATTCCTTAATGGAACCATAGGGGATGAATTTGAAAGGGAATGAAATCATATGGAGACAGACTTTCATTTTAAATTCTCTCAACCAGTTTCATATAACCGAACACACCAAGCTGAACCCAACACAAAAATCTATGAAACTAACAAAGAGCTTCATAAAATATAGAAGAATAGATCACATCTCAACGCTCACTACACCATCATATAGATATCACAACGGCAAGTCGAGCGAACTCTACCC
>CM042153.1:94790221-94800221 GCA_023376005.1 Doryteuthis pealeii | reverse complement strand
AATAAAACGTGTAAAAAAAATGAAGATTAATTAGAATTTTGTCAGAAATAAAATTGAAGGAGGAATTTTGATGAATTATTTATCAGAGTTTAACAGAATTTAATCGGTATATAATCTTAATCTTAAAGGATAAATCTTAAATCTCTATAATAATTTTATTGTTCCTTAATCTTCCGACCGTTGTCATCTTGCAACACTCTCTGGTTAAAAATTAGACTGCCCAAATCGTCCAAGACTAAATGCAAAAATGTAAATCCAGATTATCTCGTGTCGCCAATCCACCGAATTCTTATTTCTTATGAGTGTCGTCACCTCGGCTAAATAATGGACTATTCCGTTTTTATTATAAAGCAAGAAAATGAAGAACAAAGATATACTACATAGAAAAAATATAGTAAGAAAGAAAAAAAGAAAGAAAAGAGTAGGGGAAAGATAGATAGATAGATAGATAGATAGAGAGAGAGAGAGAGAGAGAGAGAGAGAGAGAGAGAGAGAGAGAGAGAGAGAGGTGCACTGAAGCGATAACGCTAATCTGATCTGTTTCAGTCGAAAAGACGAGACGGAGGAGATTGTCTGTATTTCTGTCTGTAACAAAAAACTACGTCATAACTCTACATCACAGCTTACGTCACAATATTCTTATGCTATATACACCCAAAATTTGAGTAAGCAATTTTAAAAATTTTTTACTCTCGTCCTTTTTTTTTTTTACAGTAACAAGAAGTTAACTAAAAAGTTTACAAATAAATAAATACTTACGATTTTGTGGGGCTCAGTTTTCATTTCAAATTGTTTTTTTTTTTTTACTCCTTTAATAAATATGAGGATTTGTCTTACTTATGATACAAAACCCTCTGACATTGAATTTTTAACTCCCACCCTCTCAGGCAATGTCTTTCAAAAAATAATTTTTACGTCGCCCAGAGGGTGTTTTCTGTTGCTCATGATAATAATTGTCTAAAGCAAGGCTGTCCAATATGTCGATGGCAAAGGTAGTGTGCATAGATCGCACACCATTCAATCTTTTTTTAGATGTTAACCTATCATCATCTATTCTTATTGCATTATTTGATTCTACTTATTATACGAGTCATTCACCATTTTACACCACCAGCAGACTTCCATATGAAGATTGTTAAGTCTAAGTACCGTTCCACCATTGGGGCCGGTTTAGCTTTGTTCCTGCCTAAGAATCGCAAAGTTTATGGTTCAATACCGGCCCTCACCAACTCAGCGTATGTGTAGCACAGAATGGTGTGGTATAGTGGGGAGCTGACGGTATGAGTGGCGCTCTACCACAGCGAAAACAATTTCCCTGGTCTAGCGCTAGCGAAAAGGGGATAGATTCCCTCACTGTCCGGCTGATACCGACAATAGTTCACTCCGACAACTTTACATTTTACTGTTTTCACTGATAATAATTTGGAAATTTGCTTGAAGTTGGCTACCACCAATTATTGTCTGATTACACTGGTTTTTCAAAGAAATTGAGGCAAGCACAAAAATTGCTGTTTTAACCTAATTTGGGGGCGCAGCTGAATTCAGATTTGAAATCCGTTTTTACTCATCACCTCTAGTTTTTTTTTTTTAGATATGCATACTGTACATTTTGTACACATACTGTACATAAAGGCATATATGTATTCAGGGTTAATTTCTAATATTGTGTGACTTATGTCTTCTTTTTTAGATATTATGCAATAAATGAAAGTGATAGCATTACATTATATATATATATAGCTATATATCAAGACGGATTTTGGCAGTTAAGCGTAGCCAACACGTTTCAATCAACAGCCAGTAGTGCACTGGCCAGTAGTGCACTGGCAGTCAGCAGATCATCTAAGAAAACACATTTCTAACTGCCTGCGGTACTATAAATTGTGTACATTGTGTCATCCAAGTATATTTATTCCGTCAATGTTCTTTATCTATCCAGTTTTATCTGTAATAAGCTGCTGCAACTGTTGAAATGAGCACGTATATACTCTGTATATACTAAAGTGATCCTATTTAAAAGACAGAAAACTAGAGGTGATAGAGCAAAACTGTTTATAAATTTGAATTCAGCACACCCAAATTAGTAAAAAAACACCTATTCACATTCTTGCCTCAGACAAAAAATATTTTTTTGTAAACCAGTGTTATCAACTATCATTTTAGAATTTCAATTTCTTTCCTGATAATTTCAATTTCTTTTCAACTTCATCTTTATTTAAACTTTTATTTCTAATATTTTTCCCCCAGAAGATTTTTTTCTAATTATATACAAGATATAACTTCCATCGATAAACAATCCGGGAAAATTCTAAGAGTGTGCTGGTGTGTTAGTCGAAATAAAGGCGCTAAAAAAAGATCTTTTGGGAATTGTCACAAGGTGTTGATGAAACTAGTCAAGGAATTATCCAGAGACTTGAATTATCCTGAAGGGAAATTTCCATGAGTGAATCTCCTTTGATTTCCCAGACATCCCGACGCCGAGAGTCGACTTAAGGCGGGATGGTCATACACGTATTGTCTTAACGATGGACATGGATTGCTTACAGGATACAATCAATAAAGTGTATATGTCAGTGGTGGCGGGGAGGGGTCGTATTTATAATCCCATTTTCGAATAACCATTGCTGGTTGGTTGGATTTTACGGCATGTCAACCCCTGGGTTATTTTATGCCGAAGACGTCTTGTTTTATACATTCTTGCTTCGTACTTAATTAAAGAAAAAAATAATAAAACAAACAAACAAACAAACAAAAAACAACAAAAAACCCTCAGTTCTTCCTCAAATACATTTCTAAATCTCTTTTGATCTTTTTAAATCCTAGATGGGACCCTAACAGGTACTACCACTTCGGGTCAACGTGGACCTGGGAGTAATGGTGATGAAGGAGTACTCCACACTCCTCAGAGCTCCAGAATTGGAACCTCACTATTAGATGCAGTTTAACATCATACCCAGGACACTAAGACCCTCAGCCACCACCTTCTAGTATATTTATGATTAAAAGGACTGGAGTTGTACCATAGGTCGAGCCAATCATACAGGTACTAGGGCTTGACGGAATCTGCCGATTGATCGGAGGGGCCCTTCTCCGACCATCCGTCTAGTCTAAGTAAAGGCTAATATGGAGTGTTGCACATCATAGACTGCTCAACCACCAGGATTCCGTCCTTAAGCATTACGGGTCGCCACCCACGACCAACATGGGGTCTCGACAGGGTGGATGACCATTGTTGATTGATTCTAACCAATCAAATGTCAGAGAATAAACTCGCAATTATTCTACTTTTTCCTTTGACGGAAATGATTTTAATATAGGAATTCATTTCTCTTTAAATAATACACAGCTACCTTGACTTACGAGTTCAATTCGTTCCGACCATAAATCAATGTCCTCGTATATCAAATCAAATTCCTCTATTGAAATAAATTAAAATGCTATTAATTCGTTTCAGTCCCCCCCCCCCGCCAAAAAACAAAAACACAAAAAAGAAAGAAACAAAAAAACAAACAAACAAACAAAAAATGCCCTAATAATTTTTTTGTTACGTTTTTTTATTGGCTCAGTCGGTAGAACACCGGCGTAGGAACCGGGTTCGATACCGGTCATCGCCAACTCAGCGCACGAGTAACACAGCTTGAATATATGAGATAAAGAGGGGAGTTGATGGTAGTTGTAACGCTCCAGACGTAAAAAAAATCTCTCTTGTCTAGCGCAATTGAAAAGTGGATAAACTCACTTGATGTCCGGCTGATACCAACAATTAACCACTCCAATGACATTACTAATAACTTACGTTTTTTGTTAATAAGAAAAATAGAATTGCATTGTATATTTTTTCTTATTTCTTTTATAGGCAGACAATTCTTTAAACAGAGAACGTTTACAATTATAGATAGATAGATAGATAGATAGAGAGAGAGAGAGAGAGAGAGAGAGAGAGAGAGGAGAGAGAGGGTAAGCGGATCCTTAGAAGTATGGAGTGAGAGAGAGAGAGAGAGAGAGAGAGAGAGAGAGAGAGAGAGAGGAGAGAGAAGAGAGAGAGAGAGAGAGAGAGAGAGAGAGAGAGATGAACATAATAAAATAAAATGTAATGAATTGTGGTGTAATATGTTTTGATGTTGTTTTTTTATAAATAATATTTTTGTTTGTCGTAATAAATTTGGAAACTGAAATGTTTTTAGTTACCTAATTTGTTACCTTATTAACATAAGCGTATCTTAAGCTCGTTCCTACCTCAAATTTTAGTTCTCAACACAAATCTAAAAAAATCGACCAAGTGCCAGCTCGTAATTCGGAAAACTCGAAAATTTGGTCCCTCATAATTCAAGGTAACAGCACTTTATGTCATTATAAAAATCATCATCACTTTGTTTAAGAACATGAATCAAGATAAACATTTTGCACGTTATTTATCGAACATGGGAAATAAGTTCCGTTGAAGTAGTTGTAGGGGGGGGGACGTTTTTCTTGGAAATTATGACAAACATCGATAGATACATAAATTTAAGTATATATTTGCCCAACCCCTCCATCACGAGCAGGATGCGACAAAAGGTCAATATTTCAGCGGGGAGCGGCTGGTTTAAATTCAGAGTTGAAACTGAAAAAGATGAATAATCAAATGAGAAAACAGAAAACAAAAACAACAGAGAAAAGATCATCGTCCATCGATTTCGATGTTGACTGTTATAAAAAAGAATTGAGACATATTTATTGGCCCTAAGGTAAGGCACATCATCCAAAGATCTCACTTTAAACCTTGGATAGTCATACCCAGGATCGGCTAGGAAATGCGCGGTCTAGTTAAAAAGATTGTTAGTGGGCCCTTCTAACCTACAAAAAAGAAGTGTTTGACCCAATTAGAAAATTCTAAGTGGGACCCTCTACTCTACAAAATCATTTCAACGTCAATGGTTTTTGTAATGTCATTTTCTACAGATTCCATAGTCAAATTATTTAGTCTCTTACGAAATTGTAAACCATGTTTTAATCAGTTTTAGTTTTGAAAAAAAAAAAACACTTCTTTTTTCTTTTAGGTGCGTGTTGGGCCCAATTTAACCAAATCAGTCAAATTGGCTTAAAACTGTCCCGGATGAAACCCCCACAATAAAGGTCACTTTAGGCTTTAAAATCTGATGATAAGAAATACAGAGGAGTGTAATAGACTTAATTGATAAAGAAGCTTTAACAAGGGATACAATTATCTAGTTTAGTCATGTCATCCGTTAACCAGAACTCTGTCTCTTCTCCAAATTAATTGTAAACCATTAACCGTAAGGATTTATCTATCACAGACATCATCAGACTGCTGACGTCATCATTTGGGTGCATCCACGTGACATGCAAATGACAAGAAACATAAAAAAAAACAATAATTGAATCAATAAATTTTTAATCGAAATACAAAGCATTAATAAATCAAGCAGTTTATTCCATCAGGGAAAAATTTTCAAGTTTTTTTTTCTAAATGAACCAATCATTTACAGAGAATGGATAAATAATTAATTAAAAAGGTAAAAAGTAAATGATGTTTTTTAAAAGGAATCAGATACCAGATAAAAGGTTCCAGATATCAGGTGAAAAGTGTTGACTTTTTAAAATCTATTTGTGTCTATAAAATGAGTTCTAGAGCTTCCCTACTCCTAAGAATTGGTTTATAAAAGCATTTGGCCCTCGAAAAATGTTAAAAGTTAACCAATTTTAAGTTATTGATGATTTCTGATTGAAAAATTCAAACTGATATTGTCGCTTCGGTGTGAGAAAAAAATCAAACTATCTTTTTGGTACAAACAATATTCAATATATGTGAAATAATAATAGAAAAAAATGTTGTCATACATGCAGTGCCATATCGGGATATTGATCTTGCTAGGAAAACATCAGAAATCATCAATATTTTTAAAATTGGTTGACTTTTTTGTAGCATTTTCAGATTCCTTTGGCCAAAATGCTTTCATAAACCAAGTTTAGTAGTAGGGAAGCTCTAGAACTCATTTATAGACAAAAATAGATGACAAAAAGTCGTCATTTTCGCGAACTCCACCAAATTTGGAGAGCTAAAAATCGACATGACTCCGCCAATTTTTGGAATTGGAAGCTTAAATTTTGGGGATTATCTACCGTTAACATAGTCCACATATGTAAAAAATTCAGAAAAATTGAAGGGGGCGGTAGACTGTTTTACTTTTTTCTGTATGATTTGACATGGAATAACTCAATGTGTTGATAATATACTTTTAACAACACATTGCACTAATGAAAATAAAGGACCGTTTTAGCCGAGGAATTTTAGGAATTAAAAAAAAACCTGTCGTACCTGTAAAAGCACCGTATGAGAGAGCAGTCTGCGTGCGGGGCGCACCTGTACTTATTGAGGGCCACATGCGGCCCGCGGACCTGTATTACACCACGCTCAGTACCCTACAATTGTGTGTATGTTACTGTTAAGCAAAAATGGCATACCATAGCAAGATTTTTATTAGAGCATTGTCCTTAAAATTCTCTAACTTAAATAATTAGGTAATTTTTAACTAAATCCTAACTTTCTGATTTGTGCATTCGTGAGAAATGTCAATTTTCACCATCGAAATTCTCATTATAAAATGGGGATGAATTATGAATTAGTTATTCAAATATTTCAATCCTTTCTAAAGAGGAACATTGCCATCATCATGTACGACAGTTATAAGGGGAATTAAATCAACTCACGGATTATCTGGTGTAGAATGAAGCCGTGGTTATCGTCGTAGGAAACGGGCACAGGGGATTCGAGTTCAAAACCTTGACAAGCCTGTTTGTTTTTCACATAGCACTAAACAAATATAGGAATCCAATTCTTCTCCCCCCCCAGCTATAGGTTAATAATAGGACATAATAGGCTCTTGAACGTTGGAATAACAACCGGTCTAGAAGAAGGAAAACTCTAAATTTAAGCCGGTAAAACTGCACTAAATAAATTGACCTTGTGTCATATCCGGCTTGTGTGGAGTGGTTGGATAAATACTATTATCAATTTAAAGTAGTTTTTTTGATAAGAAATCCGCCGACGAAAAGTCGTAATATCAAAACTAACATCCCCCAACAAACAATCAGAAAAAATAGTTGAATAAAAAAAAAAGGGATTCACTTTTTGTTCATCTTCGTTTTTTCTTCTCAGTCCCATTTTATCGCAGAGTTTTCTATTGGTGCTTACCAAGATAAATTCTTCTTCTTCTTCTTCTTCTTCTTCTTCTTTTCTCTTTCTTCTTCTTGATAATGAGGCGTTTATTTCGGATAATAGGAAAGATATTAGACATTTTTTCTAAAGGAGGAGAGGTCACATCATCATCATCATCATCATCATCATCATTCTTCTTTCTCTTCTTCTTCTTTCTTCTTCTTCTTCTTCTTCTTCTGTTGTATTTATTTATAAAGTTGTTTCTGATTGCTCCATAGCGGGTGGGGGGGGAGGTAGGGATTTGGGCTAGCGAGAGGGGGTTGGGGGTGGGGGGAGTAATAAAGATTGTCAAAGAATGAGTTGTCAGTGCATTTCCGCTCCCACGGGCCAATCTATTTTTCTCTGGCCTCATTCTAATCGGGCGGGTATCAGTTACTGACGCAGAACGGGGATTTCTTTTTCTTTTTCTTTTCTTTTTTTTTTTTGTATTTCTTGTCGAGAACGAGGAACACATGGCAGAATATTGCTACCAAATGCACCACTAACATAAGAAGAAAGAAGAAGAAGAAGAAGAAGAAAGAAGAAGAAGAAGAAGAAGAAGAAGAAGTGTGTTTAGATACGTACATTTCTATTATAGCTAATAACGTTACGTTCTCGAGTAGGTGCTTCGGTACTATTGAGAACTTTGAGAAATTCTCTTTTACGCAACGAAGGAATAAAACAGAAAAGATAATTGGTTATTCTATAAATGTTTCTTGTTGTACTAACAAATTTACAAGAGAAACATTTCGATTATGTTGTATTATGTTAAGGTAATCTGAACATTAGCTACATAAGGGAGAGTAACATCCCCTTTGTTTATTTCACTTTGAGGAAGCCATATGTTTTTGGTCGGCCATTTTCATTTAACCGTAATCTACACTGAAAATACGAATTTGTTCGAATCAATACAACTGCATGTATTTAACACGAAAATATCATAAATTTGTTCTTGATTGTGCTTGCGCATATTTGAAATGAACTTAATTGTTATTAAGACATTTTATGATATTTCGTGTTAAACATGCAACTGTATTGATTTACGGTGAAATGAAAATGGCCGACCAAACATGGCTTCCTCAAAGGGAAATAAACAAGGGAGGTTACTCCCATTTATGTAGCTAATGTTCATATTAACTATGTTAAAATATGTATTTCAACTGCTGTGGGCCATCTCTGCATTAAATGACACCTCCTGAATTAGGTACTTACACGTATCCAACGTATACGGGTCAGGCACAAGGCCATTAGTGTGGGACTACCCACGAACCGAAGGTCATGGTGGCGTGCAAAAAATATGTTGATCCTGTCGGATCCCTCAAGGGAGGCGCCTCAGGCACTGGGCAATAAACTCAGCCTGCCCTTTAAATCAAGAGGGAAGGTGTTGCCTGGTGGGATAGCCCCCCCCTGTGATCAATATTATCTTCTACGGTCCAGGACCGAAGCCACTGGACCCCGTCGACTCCCTGAAATTAGTTGACCAGTAACATACCTAGGTAGAAATATCTCATTTACGAAAATAATGTCAATATACGTATACATATTTACCAAACCTTTCGCACGAGTAGGAATGTGACACTAGGTTAATTTTTTAGCGGAGTTTAACAGGTTTTCCTTCTCCTAGACTGGTTTCTAAGTAAAGTTAAAGAGCTCAGTCTGCCTATTATTTACCAATAACTGGATGGAAAATAGTTGGATGCATACTTTTCCCAGTGGTATTAGCACTATGTGAAATGAAAACCCTCGTCCAGGATTTGAACTCGAATTACGTGTCTGTTTCCTACGACGATTTCATTACACGTTGAGCGCCTCCAAAATTTACTTCGAAATTTTTGGTTATTTCATTTGGATAGATTTACAAAATATACGAATGAACTGATCATAGTGAGAGTGAGGTCTAGATACCCCTCAAAGTTTCGTGACGTCATGAATTAATTAAACAATAAAGCTTGCGTGTCCATTTCCCAGACAATAACATTGCACATCGCGCCTCCACCAATAAATATACATAGGGAAAGGATGAACTGCTATGGACAGATTGTCGACCATCTATAGTTCTGATAAGATAAGATGAGAATTCTTCTAGAACTAACGGGATGCTGTGTACTTTTCTGAACAATCATGAAAGTAGCATCCCAGAAAACAGCAGAGGTACTGCCACTTACCTATCATCAACAAACTATCCAAATAAGATAATCAAAATATGCTGGACATCCTGGCGAAGCAGGGACGAACTCATTTTTCATAAGAAAAGCTAAATAAAATATATTTATATATATATATATATATATATTAAAGAAATGGTACAATGGAACTACTCGAGTTTCACCATTAGGATTTAGGTTAAATCCACTGAATTTAATCGAGTTAACCGATTAATTGAGCCGATTACACGTGTGGTTCATTGAATACACAACGTGTAGTGAAAAACACACGTGTAATCGGTGCAATTTCGGTACCTCGATTAATTCAGTGGATTTATCCTGAAGATCCCTAATGGTGAAACTCGAGTAGGTTTCTATTGTATCCATTTCTTTATATTTGCTCTACTTTTGTATTGAGCATTTGTATTTGTTTTATCGCTGACTTAACCTGGATTTTGTGCAACTCCAACGGTCGTGCCTATTCAACGGTGAGCCATTTTCTCTCTCTCTTTTCTCTCTCTATATATATATATAATATATATTATAGGGAGTGAGAGAGGAGAGAGAAGCGTTAGTGTATGTGTGTTTGAGAGGAAAGGAGTGTGTTGTGTATTAGAAAGAGAGGAGAGGGAGAGAGAGAGTATGTGTGTGTGTGTGT
>CM042153.1:94772721-94787721 GCA_023376005.1 Doryteuthis pealeii | reverse complement strand
TGTCTCTTTTATGCCGTTGCTATCCATTATTTGTAGGCAGGCTTATTGTAACCTGTTAGTATTATGACAGCGAATTTTTGTTCTTGGCTTGTTTTTTGTGTTTGGCTTCGATCCCTTGTAGTAATATATGTTCTTAATGATTTGATAATTCATTAAATGAACAACTTATACTAAATAATTTTATATAAGAATAACGATAATTCAACGAAAATAGAATAGAGAGATAACTTTATCATTCTCTATAAAAATCTTGAGAGGGTATTTGAAATCCCGCATTGGTAGCATCTGCTAGTACAATAATGTTTAACATTTTAAAGATTGCTGATGTTAAATTGGTATGTTTTTGGGTAATCTCTCTAATACTCCGCTCATGATCATCTTTGGTTTGACAGCAAAATTAAGGTTCTTACCAATTTCGAAATTTGGGACTCGAATTTGTCTTTTGCTGTACATAGACCAACGCGGCGCGTGGCGACGGAAATCACGCTTAAAGGAACATGATCACACACACAAACACACCCACACAAACCCAACCAGATATACACTTATTGAGACTTTGCACAAACGAAGCTGCACATATCTATTACACGACACAGATGAAAATTATTATTATTAATGTTCAAACATTTATTAAAACATGATTGTGTGTGTGTTGGTGGGGGGGGTATGTATATATTTTATATATAACTTTCAGCGACCCTTATAAACATCATTTAACATTCCACGGAGTATTTGGTCAGCCTATGAACTTTTCAGCTGAACCCTCTCATAAACCTCATTTAGTCACATGCCAGAGAGCTCTTTTGTTGGCCATGAACTTTTCATCCCCTCGTACAGTGAGATTTCTCCGAAAACTATTGGAGGAAAAGCATCTGGTGTGATGAACGGCGGATGCGCTCATCTAGAGATATGAAAACGATTCTTTACTGGAAAAAACTTTTTGAAGTTAGTCGGAGCAATGATTTAGCTCATCCGATTCATCTTCATAAAAAAGCGATGAAAGGAGAACAAACTTGGCAGGTTAAGGGATGGGGAGGGGGATTGGCTGAAGTGACAAACGTGATCATTTTCACATAGAAACGCTACCTTGAAATCTTCTCCAAAAGATCAATAAACTGAGAGAAACTTACGAGGATTGAAAATCGGATTTCGTCTTTGGGGCAAATCTGACTTTTGTATAGGGTGGTAAATGGTAGGCAACGGTAGTCTGCAATCCATTTCAGCTGAATAGTGGTTCGATCCTAGCTGGTCTTATACTTGCGATCTTTGTGTCAATCTGTAGCGAACGGGTTGATAATACCATCTTTGGAGAAAAAATAAATTTCATAGATTTCTGTTTTTTCGCTTCGCATTTCATGTATATTCGGTTATGTCAGTTCATATCAGAAATGAAGTTGGGACCTAGGATTTATCACATCTTTACATTGAGTAAGCTCAGTAGAATCATGTTAAGTTCCTGATGGTGATTGGAAAGATAATACGTAGTCGAGAAGTATTGTTAGTTTAACTGGAATTATATCGATAGACATTTTCCAAGACAACGGCGGAAGTGAAACTAACATATTGTTAATTACTTATGATAATATTAGTATTAGAACCTATTTAGGATTTACAGGTGCGTCATCATTGGTGATACTTAGAGTTAATTTGTAAGCGATTCCTTAAAATGAATAGAATATCGTAGTATAAAAGATACATACCACCATTATATATATATATATATAATATATGTATATATATATTATATTAATGTATATATATATATATATATTATATTTCTCAAGGGTTTCTACATATAGACCAAATTGTAGTAGCATGAGTAGTTAAACCAAGGGCTTCACTATTCTTTAAAGTATAGAGCATTTAATAACTTGTAGAAAGTTATATATATATTATTATATATATATATATAAATATATATATATATATATTAGTTTTGTAGAAAGTTATTTTCCCTACGACGGTTTGGTGTTCTGTTAGTAACATTTTCAGGGAACTCCTGCAGAGTTCCATGAAGAACACGAAACCGTGGGTAGGGAAATACGTTTTCTACATATATATATATATATATATATATACATCATTAAATGTATTTAATAACACGAGGCGCCCCATCGGGTGGTAAATTTAAATATATCATCTATATACAAAGTTAGTTAAGATTTTAAATGACTTTGGTAATATTTTATTATAAATATCATTACAATTTATAGTTGTTAATTTAATTAACCCGTAAACTCATTAGCTTTGTTCAATGAAACGTTAATTCTACATGTTTTTGTTTTAAAAATAATTACATAAAATTTATTAGTGCCTAACATAACCTAACTAAATAGTAAGTACTAATAAGGAAAAACAGGTTTAGTTTAGTGTAATAATATTTGTGTGCGTTAATAAACTATTCTATTTTTGTCAAGCAAAATCTACTTGAGATAAAGCACTCCTTTTTTTTTAAAATTCCTAGATTTATATTCATTCTAATTCCCAACTGATTAGTCAAGCTCTGCGTTAATGTTTATCAGCAACATCGACTTTTCAACAATAAAACGTGTTTTTGGTTTGATTACAGAATGTAACAAAAGATTAATTGTTATTGCAACTATTAAAGGAAAAAATAATATCATATTTTCATTCGGATGTGTTCGCTAGTTCGTGACATTGTAACACATGACTGGAACACTTTAACATTACGAAACAAATAGATCGACATGACCCGTAGTTGAAGATTTGTGACAAGAATAGGGATATTCGTTTCATGAAAGATGGTGCGTTTTGATATTTTGTATTAATACGTTAAGGATCTGTATTAACCAGTGTTCCTGATGATTGGCTATGATTTCATGAGCTAGACGATAAAAAAAATATTAATCGATTAAAATTTATCAGATATAAATGGTAACAAGTATTGTGAGACAGAAGTTGGTAAAATAATAATCAGTATTATTTGTATATTCGACTTTGCTCATGCTTCATTGTTATTTGTAGAACGTTTGGCCGATGTCCTCCAGTTCTTCAGGTATTCCTTGTCGGACTCGGGAACTTTCTTGTCCTTATCGTGGAACTTTGTCGTATCGAAGCCATCACGGATTTGAAACCTAACCTTTATTCAGTTCACGGGTATCTGTTGTATCCGCTAAATAGTGGGGTACAGGTGTTAGCTGTGTATTATTATTATTTATGTTATGCTGCCCATGTGGATTGAATAAATAATCCCCCCAAATACACGAAGTGGATACAAAAGATGAATGTCGGGTGTGTGTCATGCTTGTATAAAAAAAAAAATACTATAACATACGAAATGAAATGAACAAGACAGTCAGGATGGGAAGAGCGGATTTTCTGTGAAGATCAATGTGTTGGTGATCAAAGATAGCAATCTTTGGAAGGAAATGCTGGCCAGACGCATCAATAACACAGCCATTGGCAACGAAAAATCAGCATCCCGTCAGGAGCATTTTGAGATCTAAGAATATTTTATTGGGGGGGGGGGGCTTGGCTATATATTCTTCAACAAAATTAGCAAGTTAACGAACAAAAACAAGACAAGTGGTGGAAAGAATAAACATAAGACGGATGTTGGAGATCTCTTGCCTTCTCCGGTAAGAAGGAGGGAGGAAGGGAGGGGAGAGGGAGGAGGGGAGGAAGGAGGAAGAGAGGACGGGGAAAGGGAAGGAAGAGGAGGCGGGGAGGATGGAGGGGAGGAAGGAGGAGAAGGAGGAATTAAGGAGGGAGGGAAGAAGGAAGGAGGGAGGAAGGAAGGGAGGGAAGGGAGGGAGAGGGGAGGAAGGGGAGGAAGGGGAGGGAGGAAGGGGGAGGAAGGGAGTTAATAAGAAGGAAGGGGGAAGGCGAGGAGGGAGGGAGGGGGGAGGAACTGGAGAGGAATAAAATGTTAATAATATGGCTTATCAATGAAAACCAACTAAATTTATTCTTTTCTAGTTTACCGATGGGAAATATCACGATCTGTGATAGGCGTCACCTGGGAATCGCAAGGTTACTGGCCTCGATCTGGCTCGCCCATTAGTGTATGAGTGCAAAGGGATTGTGCTGTTAAGTAGAAGCTGGTGGTAGGCGTGCGCTCACACAGACGTAAAATACTTTCACTGGTAGCGCTAGTAAAAAGGGGATCGACACCTCGTGTATGATCATACTGAATTAGGCTGCCCGAGCCATTATACTTTTTAGGTTAATTAGTACGACTTAGTGTTCTTCTACAGGATGGCTTTGGCACTGCCACCACAATATATACCTATATATATAATATTATAAGCATCCCCAAGACCTGTTTGGCATTTACGCTCTTCAGTGTGGCTAGATCACAACTACCCTTGGTAGCGGTTCGAAACTCACGACTGGCAGGTATGAATATTTATCCCTCGCCCACTGATCAGCTGATGCGGGACCTGGGTGTTTTTAACTGTAATACATAGGATGTATGTATGATTCGTCTGAGAGATCAAATTTCGGAGAAATGATCAATTGTATTTGCTAGTAGTGAGAGTTAATTCAAATTACCAATTAGAGAGCTCATTACAAATTATTGGGACATATATTTAATAGTTATCACAGTGTTTCGGCAATCATGCCCCTTCAGTGTGGCTAGACAACAAACTATCCTTGGGTAGGGTTCGATCAAGACTGACGCGCATGTAGTCCGATTCTTTCCCTCGACGGGACTGGTATTTTTTTAAACTATTAATACATAGGAATGTACTTCATTCGGTACTGAGAAGATCAAATTCCGGAGCACTATATAATTAAATATACTATAGTAATATATATATATATCTACTGGTTGAATATTATAATGTGTATCTCGTAATTTCCACCTTTTATAGCGATAAAAAAAGGATTCTTCTTCTTTCTCTTTAATGCTTCTTCTTACTCGTCCCATTTTTCCATTGTGTCAAATCATTCTTAGTATAACTTTTTCTCAATTTTGCTCTGTTAAGCGAGAAATGCGAGAAAGTGAAACTAAGAATGAATTTTGAACAACAATGAAAATGGGACGAAGTAAGAAGAATCGATTAAGATGAAGAGAAAAGAATCCTTTTTTTTAAATCGCTGAAAAGGTGGAAATAGAGACTACACAGTTATATTTCAGACTAGTATATATATATATATATTATATATATTTAATATATATAGTGCTCCGGAATTTGATCTCTAGTGAGAATGAGTAGATACATGTCTATGTATTTTATTTAAAAATCAGTCCGCGAGGGGATAGAATTCGGACTACATCGGTCAGTCTGAGTTGAACCCTTACCAGGATAGTTGTGTCTAAGCCACACTGACGGGGTATGATTGCCGACACACGTTCGTGGATGACTTATTAATATTATGCTCCATAAATTTGGTAATGAGCTCTCTACTTGGTAATTTGATTAATCTCACTCTAAGCAAATAAGCAATGATCTTTCCCGGAATTTGATCTCCAGTGGACCGATGATTCATACATTATTGTATTTAATAGTTTAAAAAACAGCCAGTCCGATCAGCTGTAGTGGCGAGGGGATTAAGATAAATCGGTACTACATGCGGTCAGTCTGAAATTCGAACCCTACCCAAGATAGTTGGTCTAGGCCACACTGAAGAGCGTGAATGCGAACACTGTCGTGGATGATTATTAATTATTATATTATAGTATTGGTGGGGAGGGTGCAAGCCATCGGTAGAAAAACTAAGGGTAGTATTTAACTCCATAAAAAGTAAAGTGTCGGGGGCAGTAATGTCAGTGATGAGTCAGCTACGCGAGAGGTGTTATCCTTTTTCACTAGCGCTAAGACCAGTGAAAGTATTTAGCGGTCGTGTGAGAGCGCCACGCTACCAACAAGATCCTATTACAGCAAGAATCCCTGTGCTACTCTACACTGAATGGCGAGGGCAGTATGAGCCAGGAACTTGCGATTCCCAGGTGACGCTCTATCGACTGAGATTCGGTGATAATTTCCATCGTAAATCTAGAAAAGAATAAAATTAGTTGGTTTTCATTTGACTAAGCAGTTAATTATTCAATTTTAATTCCTCCTTCCTTGCTCCCCTCCTCCTTCCATTCAACGCTCCTTCCCCTTTCCCTTCTTATTAACTCCTTCACTCCTTCTCCCCCCTTCCTCACCTTCCATCCCCCCCGCCCTCCCTTTCTCCTTCTCCCTCCTTCTCCTCCCTTCTTCCTTCCTCTCTTATTCCCTCCTCTTCTTCCTTCTTCCATCCCTCCCTTCCTCCTCTTCTTCCTTCCCCTTCCTCTCTTCCTTCTTCCCCCTCCCCTTCCCTCTTTCCCCCTTCCTCCTTCCTTTTCCCGGGGTAGAAAGGGCAGATGATCTCAAGCCGGTTTCTGCTTTTTTCTTTCCACCAACTTGGTCTGGTAGTTTTTGTTTCGTTTACTGTAATTTTGTGAGATGAGATATATCATGCCAACCCCCCAATATAAATATCTTTGATTCAAATGCTCGACAGGGATGCTGATTTCTGTTTCGTTGCCAATGGCTGGTGATTATGAGGCAGTCTGGCAGCTTTCTCTAAAGATTTCTATGCTTTGATTCACCAGCGACACTGGATCTTCACAGAAATTCGTCTCTTCCCATCGCTGAGGTTGTCTTGTTCATTTCATTTTCGATGGTTGTATGGATTTTTTTTGTTTTACAAGATGACTACACACCCGAGATTCATCTTTTGTATCAGCTTCGTTTGGTATTGGGGGGGGGTATCTTTATTTATGTTCAATCATAGTCATCGGGCAGCAGTAACATAGAATATAATGAACAGCTTAAACACCTGTACCCAGTATGGTAGGGATGACAACAGGGATACCGTGAACTGAATAAGGTTAGGTTCCAAAGTTCCGTGATGGTTCGATTAGACAAAGTTCCCGATTAAGGACAAGAAAGTTACCCGAGTCCGACAAGGATACCATGAAGAAGGCTGGAGGGCACATCGCCGAACGTTCTAACAATACAATGAAGATGAGACAATAAGTCCGAATAATACAATACTATGATTTATTTATTTGTTCACAACTTATGTCTCACAATATTGTTACATTTGTATATGAATAAATTTTAATCGATGTTAATATTTTAATTTTTATTCGTCTGAGCTCATGAAATTCATAGCCCACATCATCAGAACTGGTTTAATACAGATCGCTTAACGTATTTAATAAATATCAGAAACCGACAATCGTTTCAAGTGAAAAAGATATCCTTTTCTTTGTCCAAATTTCAACTAGTGGTCATGTCGATCTATTTTGTTCGTAATGTTAAAAAGTGTCCATCATGTGGTCAATTGTCGCGACTGAGCGAAACATCGATGAAATATGATATTCGTTTGTCGCTTAATAGTTTCAATAAAAATTAATTTTTGGTAATTCTGTAATCAACCAAAACGACGTTGTTATTGTGAGAAGTGATGTGCTGGATAAATTAAGGAGTTTAGCTTGACTAATCAGGTTGGAATTAGTAATGAATTAATCTATGACATTTAAAAAAAAGGAGTGGCTTTTATCTCAAGTAAGAATTTTGCTTGGGACAAATGAATAGAGGTTATAATTAAACTGCAACAAATATTTATATATCACATAAAATACCTGTTTTTTTTCCTTATGGTATTCTATATTTATTTAAGGTTTATGTTAGGCTTACGTGATAATTTATGTATTTTTAAAACAAAAACTGTAGATTTTTTTTAGACGATTTTTCAGTGTGAACAAAGGTATGATTTAATCTGGGTTGTAATATAAGTTAACATAATAATATTGGTAATGATATTTATGAATAAATATATACCAAGTCAGTTTAAATTATACGTGATTTTTTATATAGATGAGTATACTTTAAATTCACACCAGATGGAGGCGCCTTCGTGTTAATATAAGTACATTTATGTGTATATATATATACTATATATATATATATAAGTTAGTAAGAAAAGTTTCCTACACGGTTTCGGTGTTCTTCAGGAACTCTGCAGGGAGTTCCTGAAGAAGGTGTACTAGAACACCGAAAACGGTGGGTAGGGAAATAACTTTTCTTACAACTATATATATATAATATTATATATATATATATATATATATATATATATATACTTTCTACAAGTATAATGTTATACTACAAGATATATGACGCCTTTTGGATTAAACTCCGCTATAAATGCTATGGTAGAAACGCCTTTGAGAATATAATTTACAATATTTAATTATTTAGATATTTATTTTATATGTTTTATATTAATATTTTTTTTATTTTAATATAATTAAATATATATATACATTTATATATATATATTATAATATATATATTATATTATATATATATATATGTGGTATGTATCTTTAGTACTAGATATTTTCTATTCATATTAAGGATCGCTACAAAATTAATCTTAAGTATCACAATGATAGCACTGTAATCCTAAGATTAGTGGATTCTAATACTGAATATTTATCACAATAATAAATATGTAGTGTTCAATATCGCGTTGTCTGTTGGGGTAAATGTTATCGCGGAATATGAATTCCAGTAACACAAAGTATCTTCTTACGATACGTTATTATCTTTCCATTACATCAGAACTTAGACATGATTCTATGCGGTAATCAATTGTAAGAGATTGATAAAGTCCTAGGCTCCCAACTTCAAATTTTGATATGACTGACATAAGAATATTATCATGAAATCGAGAAAAAACAGAATGCCTCTATGGAAATTTTTTCTCCAGAAGTAGGTATATTATCAACGTTCGCTACAGGGATGTGACACAAATCGCAAGTATTAAGGGAATCCAGCTAGGATCGAACTCATCTTTCAGTGAAAATGGATTTGCAGACTAAGTTCTTGCTACCATTTACACCCTATCAAAGTCAGATTTTGCCCAGACGAAATCCTATTTTTCATAGTCTCGTGAAGTTTTCTCTAGTTTATTTGATTATTTTTGAGAGATTGTCAGTAGCGTTTGCTAGTTGTGAAATGATCACGATGTTGTACTGCAATCCCCTCCCCATCACCGTAAAGCTGCAGTTTGATCTCCTTTCCATCGCTTCTTTTATGGAGATGAGATACGGATGAGCTCAATTGCATTGGCTGATATTCAAAAGTTTTTTTTCCCAGTAATAGAATCGTTTTATAATATTCTTATGAGACATCGCCGTTCATAGCACAGCAGAATCTTTTGTCCGTTCCAATAGATTATTCGAGAATCTGTCCTGTAGAGAGTGGGATGAAAAGTTCATAGGCCAACAAGATGCTCTATGGAATGTGATAAATGAGGTTTAATATGAGGGTCGCTGAAAGTTCATAGGCTGACCAAGATACTCTCGTGGAATGTGACTAAATGATGTTTTAATAAGGGTTGGCCTGTAAGTTATTATAAAATTATACATGTCCCCCCCCAAACACACCACAATGTTTTAAATAAATGTTTGAACATATATATAATAGATTTGTCATCTTTAGTCGTATAGTGATATGTGGCAGCTTCGTTTTGTGCAAAGATCTCAATAAGTTATACTCTGTTTTGGGTTTGTGTGGTGTGTGTGTGTGTGTGTGTGTATGTTCCTGTTCGCGTGATTTTCCGTTCATGCGCACGCGCGCGTGGTGTCTATGTTAAGCAAAGACAATCTCGATGTCCAAATTTCGAATGGGGTAAGGAAACCTTAATTCTGTCTGTCCAAAACCAAAAAACCCAAAAGTGATCATGAGCGGAGTATTTAGATGAGGATTACCAATAATCATACAATTTTAACATCACAATCTTATAAATGTAAACCATTTATTTGTATAGCAGATGTTACGCGACATTGCGGGTTATCAAAATAAACCCTTATCAAGATTTATATCGAGAATGGATCAAAAGTTTATTTTCTCTCTATTCATTTCCGTTTGAATTATCGTTTTATGTCTTATATATAAATTATTTTGAATTATTTCATTATTAATGTTGTGTATTTTTTTCTTCTTTGTTGTTCGTTAGTTTTTTTATTATGTTTATCTTATTATTTTTTAATTTTAAATCCTTTTTTTTCTTAATTTTTTGATATAATCCTTATTTATATCCATATTATTTTTTTTATTTTAGGTTTTCTTATGGAAATGAGTGGAGCAGTTTGTAACGCCCAATTCAGACAAAGAGGTTGAATTTTATTGACTTTGGTCTTTAACTGGTTCCAACAAACTTTCATAAGGGCGCGCTCGGTCCGTGTATATTCAGTTTGATCTTCTCTTTTTTCTCTCTTCTCTCTCTCTCCTCTGCTCTCTTCTCTCTTTCATCTAATTACACACTCAACTCCTCCTCTCAAACACACATACACAAACGCTTCTCTCTCTCTTCTCTTCTCTCTCTCTCTATATATATATATATATTATATATAATATATATATTCATTGGCATTTTTGCCATATACGGCTAACTCTTCTAGTCTTCTAACTAAGTGATGCGTCTTCATACATGCTAGAATTTTAAGAGTTTTGAACATCATTATTAGGTTAGTCACGGTATTTGTGTGTTTGCGGATGGTGGAGGATTTCAGGATGCTTTAAGGATCGGTGTGGACGTATTTCAATGAATTTTGACAATAAATTATTAAATAATACAAGTTGTTTCTCATTGAAGTCCACAGCTAAGTAAAATATTAAGGTTGACATAACTTTTACATAACATTACTCTACCGATTATTTTTATATGGAAAGAAGGGGGAACAAGATTATTATGCTGAAAGTTCCCAATAAAACTAATGTGTAGCACTCTTCATTCTGAAGTTTTTTCTTTTTTTTCTTTGCTTTTAGAACATTATCTCTTCACGTGTCATCTTTTAATTTAATGCAAATAATATAAATTTGAATGCAAATCCCTTGTATGGTTAATCAACCGTAATTGTCCCCCGGTTCGCCAAGCGATAAACATTCATATATGTATATATATATTATTATATATATAATATATATACATTACTATATATAATCAACCTTGCATTTTTGTCTAAACTTGGCCTTTTCTGCACCAGATCAAAGAGGATAATACATAAAAAAGATCTCAGGATAAAGCTCTACGCATCATGCCGTGATATCGCAGTTATTTGTGATCAAACGACAAGTCTGGTGGTATGTGAGAATTCCGGGCTGGGCAATCTGGTTAGTAGTAATGATGCTTCGGCCTCGAAACATGCCTGAACCAGAGTCATCATCTGATGAAGACTTTGTTGGGTTGCAATGCTACTGTGTAATAAGAGTCATTGTCTGAAGATCTATAATAATATAATTATATATATATATATATATATTTATATATAATAAGTGTCTTATAAAAGTACGAAACGTAGAGCTGTATTTACCAAGAATCGAAATGACAAGTGATAGAACGTTAATTTTTATCAGATGCAGATGTTGTCAAAGTACAAAATCTCGAATCTTTTTTGACACACCTGTTATATATATATATATATATATATTATTTATAACTTAAGCTTCCACCCTAACTGACCATAATTGTTCTATATTTCAATAAGCTTCAAGTCAACATAAAATAAAGTTAGGAAAAGTTTATCTTTTTTATATCGACAATAAATATTCAATGAATTGGGGATCTGTGGTGCTTCGATGTAGCACAAGGCGGAAGTAATTGTGCACCGGTGAGACACAAGTCATTAATGAACCTGTTTTGGTGTATTTTACTAAGCTTCTTTAGTAAATTTACAGGTTTCAGGTTGTTTACGTACATGGTCATCATTTTACATACTGACAAAGGTCAATTGTTGCTTAACCTTGGATGATCTGATTGTTTACCAGTGTTCTCAGAATGATTTTTGACCGTAGAACTTTAAATTTGAATGTGCAGTATTAATCAGGCAGAAAATTATTTAGTCTGATGTTCTTTAGATGAGACTTAATAATTTATTATTTTGACTTTTCGGCTGTTGGTCTTATTGTAGTATTTAAGAAAATCAACTTGGCATTTGTTACTCTAGGCCATATTGATGTTATCATACAACCCATGCGAATGGGTTGGGCAAAAGGGTATCTTTATCGTGGGTGTACATGTGTTTGCACTAGTCTTCGCTGATCCATATAAGAATAGCGATGTTGATCCCATACACTCGGAAGGTAGCTTCTCAAATTTATAATAGAGAATGATAAAAGTTATGTCCTTCTATTTGATTCTTTTTCGCATTGAAGTTTGTTATTAATATTCTTGTTTTTTTCTTCTTTTGTTTGTGTTTTATTTGCTTTTTATTAGTGTTTCATCCTTTTATTTATTTGTTTATTTTAAAATCTTTTAATTAATTTTTTTGATATATCATTGATTTAATACCCATTATTTTAATTTTTGATTTGCTCTTTCTTATGGAAAAATGGGGTTTAGCTAATTTTAACCCCAAATCTCAGAACAGAAAGAGGTTGAATTTTATTGAACTTTGGTCTTTACTGGTCCCACCAAACGCTCGTCGTTTTTATATCACGTTAGATTCTTCTCTCTCTCTCTCTCTCTCTCTCTCTCTCATACACAACACAACACACACATACTCTCTCTCTCTCGTCTCTCTCTCTTTTAATTACACAACTCCTTTCCTCTCAAACACCATAACAAAAGCTTCTCTCTCTCTTCACTCCTATACATATATTATATATATTGGAAGAGAGAGAGAGAGAGAGAGAAAAGTGGTCACCGTGAATATGGGCCGACGTTGGAGTTGCACAAAATCCAGGGGTTAAGTCAGCGATAGAAACAATACAAGTGCTCCATACAAAGTAGAGCAAATTTTATTAAAGAATGGATACAATAGAAAGCTACTCGAGTTTCACCATTAGGAATCTTAGGATTAAATCCATGAATTAACGAGGTATCGATTATTCAAGCCGATTACACGTGTTTTTTCAGCCGATTAGCAGTGTGTATTCATGAACCACACGGTGTAAGTCGGCTGCAATTAATCGGTAACTCGATTATTCAGTGGATTTAACCCTAAAGATCCTTAGGTGAAATCGAGTAGGTATTCCATTGTATCGCATTTCTTAATATATATAAATATATATTATATATATATATATACTTTTTTATTTGCTTTTCTTAGAAATAATGAGTTCAGTCCTCTTCCGCCAGATGTCCAGCTTTTGAATAATATTTATTGGATACGTTTGGTGTGATGGAGTAGGTAAGTGGCAGTATCTGCTGTTTTCTGGGATGCTACTTTCATGATTGGTTAGAAAGTAACAGCATCCTCGTGTAGTTTAATGAAAGAATTCTCATCTTTATCTTATCAGAACTTATACGATGGTGACATCTGCTCATAGCAGTTCATCTTTTACCTATTCGTATATTTATTGGTAGGAGGCGCGATGTGCAATTGGTTATTGTCGTGGGAAATGGCACGGCGAAGCTTATGGTTTAATTATATTCATAGTCACGAAATTTGAGGTGGGTATTAGACTCACTCTCACTATGATCATTCATTCGTATATTTTGTAAATCATCCAAATAAATAAAAATTCGATAGTAATTTGGAGGCGCTCAACGTGTATGTATCGTCGAGGAACAGACAACGGTGAATTCGGTTCAAATCCTGGAGAGGCTGTTTTCCATTTCAACATAGTGCTAAGTACCACTGGAAAAGTATGCATCCAACTATTTCCACGTTATGTAATAAATAGGGGCAGACTGAGCTGCTTTGATTTTACTTAGACAACCATCTTAGGAAGAAGACTGTTATAACTCCGCTAAATAAATTAACGCTGTGTCACATTCACTCGTCGAAGAGTGTTGGTAATATTTAATGCGTATATTGACATTTATTTTCTGTAAATGAGATATTTCACTAGGTATGATGTACTGGGTCACTATATTTATGGGAGTCTTCGACGGGGTCCAGTGGTTTCGGTCTGGACCGTAGAAGATCATATCGACACAGGGGGGGGGGCTATCCGCCACCAGCACACCTTCCCTTTGTTTAAGGGGCCGGGCTGGTTTATTGCCCAGTGCCTAGGCCTCCTTGAGGGGATGCGACAGGTCAACATATTTTTTCACCGCCTACCTGAGCTTCGGTTGTGGGTATCCACATATGGGGCTTGTGCCTGACCGTATACGTTGGATATGTGGTAGTACCTAATTTCAAGGAGGTTTGTCATTTAATGCGGAGATGGCTCCATCAGATTGAAATACTGCTATTTTAACATGTTAATATGAACTTAGTTAATAAATGGGAGTAAACCTCCTTGTTTATTTCCTTTGAGGAACCATGTTTTGGTCGCGCCAATTTTCATTTCACGTAAATCATACAACTGCATGTTTTAACAAGAAATATCATAAAAATGTGTTTAATAAATATTAAGTTCATTTCAAATATTGCGCACGCACATTAAGAACAAATTTTTATGATGTTTTTCCGTGGTTAAAAAAATGCAGTTGTATTGATTCGAACAAATTCGTATTTTTAAGTGTAGATTTACGAGTGAAATGAAAATGCCGACCAAAACATATGGCTTCCTCAAAGTGATAAACAAGGGGATGTTACTCTCCCTTATGTAGCTAATTTCAGTTACTTAACTATAAATACACAATAAGAAATGTTTCTCTTGTAAATTTGGTTAAGTACAACAAGAAAAATTTTATAGAGATAACAATTATTCTTTTCTGTTTTTATTCCTTCCGTTGCGTCAAAGAATTTTCAAGTGTTCTCAATCTAGAAGCTACTACTCGAGAACGTAACGTTATAGCTATATAGAATGTACGTTTTCAACACACATTTTATTCTTCTCTCTTCTTCTTCTTCTTTTACTTCCTTCCTTCTTCTTCTTCTTCTTTCTTCTTATGTTAGTTGGGTGATTTGGGTAGCAATATTCTGCAGTAGTTCCTCGCTTCCGACAAGAATACAAATAAAAAGAAAAGGAAAAAGAAAAAAGCAATCCCGTTCTTGCGTCGTACTGAATACCCGCGATTAGAATGAGGCCGACGAATGATTGGCCGTGGGAGGCGGAAGCAGTGAACAACTTCATTCTTTGCAATCTTTATTAT
>CM042153.1:94639537-94772621 GCA_023376005.1 Doryteuthis pealeii | reverse complement strand
AAGAGTTTCTTATTTAGTTGCAGTCAGAAACTGTTTTGAATTTGAAACTAACACAGATGGAATTATTTACACAAAATTTACACGATAAAAAAAAAAAGAAAGAAAGAAAGAAAGAAAGAAACGTCTTTTTTTTGCTTATAAAATTTGGGGACCATGTGACTTTGAGGCACCCCTTTTGCGATCTCGATTCGTGGGACATTTTTTTCCATTTACACCGTCAAAATCCGGTTAATTGTTAACATCTGATTTTTTAGAGTTATTTTAAAATTATAAAACTACCCTAAAACCCTAATCATAACCCCTATCCCCTAACCCTAACCCCTAACAAACAACCGGATTTGACGGTGTAAATGGAAAAAGTGCCCCCACGAATCGAGATCGCGAAAGGGGTGCCTAAAGGTCATATGGTCCAAATTTGGTTTCATGCAATTTTCTAGCCGTTCAGCATCAAACATTTTTCAAGGTCCAGTGAATATATATTTTTAACCAACTCTTTTGTTACAAACAAGATGTGACATCGTCTAGAGAGAACCAAGGAAATCCATGTTATCAACACGGCTGGAAGATAATAATAATAATAATAATAATAATAATAATAATAATAATAAAGTTTATGACCATGCACAAGGCATTACACCCGAGAGACGACACAGATAGACTATATGTATCAAGAAAAGAAGGAGGAAGAGCTCTCGCCAACATTGAAGACTGTGTAGATTTGACAATTCGAGCAGTCGAAGAATATCCAAAAAAGAGCAAAGAGAGACTAATAGCAGCAGCCAGAAAAAACAATTGCAATATATGGATGAGAACAAATATAACAAAGACAAGGAAGCAGAAATGGGAAGAAAAACAACTACATGGGCACTTCAAGCGAAAGAGAGATTGCACATCAGAAGGTATGGACATGGCTAAGAAGGGAAACCTCAAAAGAGAAACTGAATCTCTGATAATTGCAGCACAAGATAATGTCATAAGGACAAATTATACAAAAGCAAAAATAGATAAGACGCAACTGAATAGCAAATGTAGAATGTGTGGGGAAAGAAGCGAAACTGCCAATCACATAATAAGCGAATGGAGTAAACCCGCACAAAAAGAGTACAAGACTAGACACGACTAGGTGGGAAAGGTGATTCACTGGGAACTAAATGGTACATGCACAAACTTGAATCTGTTCTGGAGAATGAGACACACAAAATTCTCTGGGTCTTTTAGGTACAGACGGATCACCTAATCCCGGCTAGAAGACCAGATCTAGTTTTGATTGACAAGAAGAAGAAGACTTGTCATCTCGTGGATTTTGCCGTCCCAGCCAATCACAGAGTGAAAATGAAAGAGAGCGAAAGGATCGACAAATACTTGGACCTTGACAGAGAACTGAGAAAACTGTGGAACATGAGGGTAAAGGTCGTACCAATTGTAATTGGGCCCTTGGAACAATTCTCAAGGAGTTGGAAAGAGTGCGGAGGAATAGGAAATCAGAGGAAGGATTGAGACCATCCAGACTACAGTATTATTGAGATCGGCTGGAATACTCAGAAGAGCCCTGGAGACCTGAGGAGACTTGCTGTCACTCAGCCTCCAGTGAACCACTGGCTTCTGCAGGTGCGAAAAACTCGAATGGAGTGAAATAATATATAATTTCATCCCCCAGAATCTGTTCTTGAGAATGAATCACATAAAATTCTCTAGGACTTTGAGATAAAAACGGATCACCTTATCCCAGCAAGAAGACCAGACCCAGTGTTGATTAACAAAAAAGAAAGAACTTGTCAACTGGTTGATTTTTCAGTTCTCTGGCAAGGTCCAGGTATTTGTCCATCTTTTCGTTTTCCTTCATCTTCACCCTATGATCTGCTGGAACTGTAAAATCAACCAGTTGACAAGTTCTTTCTTTTTTGTTAATCAACACTGGGTCTGGTCTTCTTGCTGGGATAAGGTGATCCGTTTTTATCTCAAAGTCCTAGAGAATTTTATGTGATTCATTCTCAAGAACAGATTCTGGGGGATGAAATTATATATTATTTCACTCCATTCGAGTTTTTCGCACCTGCAGAAGCCAGTGGTTCACTGGAGGCTGAGTGACAGCAAGTCTCCTCAGGTCTCCAGGGCTCTTCTGAGTATTCCAGCCGATCTCAATAATACTGTAGTCTGGATGGTCTCAATCCTTCCTCTGATTTCCTATTCCTCCGCACTCTTTTCCAACTCCTTGAGAATTGTTCCAAGGGCCCCAATTACAATTGGTACGACCTTTACCCTCATGTTCCACAGTTTTCTCAGTTCTCTGTCAAGGTCCAAGTATTTGTCGATCCTTTCGCTCTCTTTCATTTTCACTCTGTGATTGGCTGGGACGGCAAAATCCACGAGATGACAAGTCTTCTTCTTCTTGTCAATCAAAACTAGATCTGGTCTTCTAGCCGGGATTAGGTGATCCGTCTGTACCTAAAAGACCCAGAGAATTTTGTGTGTCTCATTCTCCAGAACAGATTCAAGTTTGTGCATGTACCATTTAGTTCCCAGTGAATCACCTTTCCCACCTAGTCGTGTCTAGTCTTGTACTCTTTTTGTGCGGGTTTACTCCATTCGCTTATTATGTGATTGGCAGTTTCGCTTCTTTCCCCACACATTCTACATTTGCTATTCAGTTGCGTCTTATCTATTTTTGCTTTTGTATAATTTGTCCTTATGACATTATCTTGTGCTGCAATTATCAGAGATTCAGTTTCTCTTTTGAGGTTTCCCCTTCTTAGCCATGTCCATACCTTCTGATGTGCAATCTCTCTTTCGCTTGAAGTGCCCATGTAGTTGTTTTTCTTCCCATTTCTGCTTCCTTGTCTTTGTTATATTTGTTCTCATCCATATATTGCAATTGTTTTTTCTGGCTGCTGCTATTAGTCTCTCTTTGCTCTTTTTTGGATATTCTTCGACTGCTCGAATTGTCAAATCTACACAGTCTTCAATGTTGGCGAGAGCTCTTCCTCCTTCTTTTCTTGATACATATAGTCTATCTGTGTCGTCTCTCGGGTGTAATGCCTTGTGCATGGTCATAAACTTTATTATTATTATTATTATTATTATTATTATTATTATTATCTTCCAGCCGTGTTGATAACATGGATTTCCTTGGTTCTCTCTAGACGATGTCACATCTTGTTTGTAACAAAAGAGTTGGTTAAAAATATATATTCACTGGACCTTGAAAAATGTTTGATGCTGAACGGCTAGAAAATTGCATGAAACCAAATTTGGACCATATGACCTTTAGGCACCCCTTTCGCGATCTCGATTCGTGGGGGCACTTTTTCCATTTACACCGTCAAAATCCGGTTGTTTGTTAGGGGTTAGGGTTAGGGGATAGGGGTTATGATTAGGGTTTTAGGGGTAGTTTTATAATTTTAAAATAACTCTAAAAAATCAGATGTTAACAATTAACCGGATTTTGACGGTGTAAATGGAAAAAAATGTCCCCACGAATCGAGATCGCAAAAGGGGTGCCTCAAAGTCACATGGTCCCCAAATTTTATAAGCAAAAAAAAGACGTTTCTTTCTTTCTTTCTTTCTTTCTTTTTTTTTATCGTGTAAATTTTGTGTAAATAATTCCATCTGTGTTAGTTTCAAATTCAAAACAGTTTCTGACTGCAACTAAATAAGAAACTCTTTAAATAAATTCTGATTGTTCAATATTATTGTTGTAAAAAGTTTTTTTTCTCTTTGTAAGGCCACTTACAACATCAATTAATGCTTACGTAGATGAAAAATAAACTACAAAAATAGTCAGCTTCTTTTTCCAGCCAATTTATTTATTTATTTAATGTTAAAGTTTTGTTAATGTCTGCAAAGAAATGAATTGGTTTACCTCAAATGACTCATGTGGATGGAGAGAGAGAGAGAGAGAGAGAGAGAGAGAGAGAGAGAGAGAAGAGAAGAAGAAGAAGAAGAAGAGAAGAAGAAGAAGAAGAAGAAGAAGAAGAAGAAAGGGAGTGAGAGAGGAGAAAGGGAGAGAGTATGTGTATGTATGTGTGTGAGAGAGAGTGTGTATATGTGAGAGAGAGAGAGAGAGAGTACGGTAGAGGGGAAGAGGGAGAAGATGGAGAGAGAGAGAGAGAGCGTGTGTATGTGTGAGTGTGTGTGAGTTTATGTGAGAGTAAACGAGAGTGTGTGTGTATATGTGTGTGAGAGATTGTGTATGTATGAGAAAGAGACCGAGAAAAAGAGTGTGAGTATGTGTGTGAGAAGGTGTGTATAGAGAAAAGAGAGAGAGAGAGAATATATGTGTATGAGAGAGAGTGTGTGTGTGTGTGAGAGAGAGAGAAGAGGGAGAGAGAGAAAGGAGAGGGAGAGAGGGGGTCGATAGAGAGGTAAAAGATGGAGGTCGTATTGGTTGGAGTCTTTTTTTCTTTTTAAGCATTTGTGATGGAGAAAGAAAAAAAACTAAGAAAAAGTCAAAATCTTTGATGAATTCGTTTTTAGTGGCGTCGCTCTGATTCTTTGTTACATCCAGTCGAAAATTCCTTTCATTTTTTTGTTTGTTTTATCTTTTAACCCCCCACACACACACACACCTCTCTTCTCTCTCTCTCTCTCTCTCTCTCTCTCTCTCTCTCTCTCTCTCTCTCTCTCTCTCTCTCTCTCTCTTCTTTGTTTCTGTAACTTTAAAGAAAAATAATCCTTCATTTCTCCATTTATTCTTGCACTTTCTCTCTTGTTTGAATTTTTAACTTTACTTTTAAATACTCAGCCTATGTTTACTCATTAGTCATTCACAGACTGCTAACATTACGGGATATATATATATATATATATATATATATATATATATATATATATATATATATATATATATAACTTAAATCAACCACCGGCATGCACACACACACACACACGCATATATATATGTGGATGTGTGTGTGTGTGTGTGCGTATACCACTCTAACGAACCAACATTACTCCTTCAACTCTCTCTCTCTCTCTCTCTCTCTCTCTCTCTCTCTCTCTCTCTCTCTCTCTCTCTCTCTCTCCTCTCTCTCTCTCTCTCTCTCTCTTCGCATACACATATGTTAGTAACTATTCTCCATGTTAATCCAATGCCATTGGCCTCCATCCACCTTCCTTCATCAGCCTATGTAAACGTGCCTTCATATTGCAATCAATCTCACCTATATATATATATATATATATACGTGCACACACACACACACGTATATATATATATTATATATATATATATATATATATATATATATATACATATATATACATATATATATACATATATATATATATATATATATATATATATATAAAATAATGAAATAACGTACTTGTTATGAAAGCACATTTGCCTGCTGTTAACTCCCCCTCTCTCTCTCTCTCTCTCTCTCTCTCTCTCTCTCTCTCTCTCTCTCTCTCTCTCTCGCACACACACATAAACACCCACACCCATATGTTCGTGCATTTGTACTTATGATTCACAACCTTCAGTAGCGCACCTGTTAATCATTCATTGTCGTGTATTAATATCTTATGAGAATCAAAGAGTTAAAAAAAAAAAGAAATAAAATCCATGAAGATTTGAAAAAGGGCCAGATAACATTAAATCCTTCAAGAAGAAAATAAAATTAAAAATATTCAGACATTTGATGAGGTTTTACCTCAATTCAAACATTAAGAAAAGTTTCCGCATTAATGTTTTTCAAATAGAAGTTTAATTTTTCTTTTCAATCTTTCACTCCCTTCTTCTTCTTCTTCTTCTTCTTCTTCTTCTTCTTCTTCTTCTTCTTTCATACATTTTGGAGGTGTTTGTACCGTAATGGTTATCGCCATAGAAAATGAACTCAGCGACCTGAGTTCAAATCCTGGACGAAGCTGTTTGCTTTTCACATAACGCTAATACCTTTGGAGAAAGTAAGAATCCATCTATTCTTTCTCTCGCTATGGGTAAATAGTAGAACAGATTGGACTCTTCTTGGTATGGCAATCAATCTAGGAAAAGGAAAACACTGAATTCAAATCTGTTAAACTCTTCTTTAAAACTGACCTTGTGTCACATCCTGCTCGTGCGGAGGGGTTGGGTAAATACATATATTTTGTTTATTTTTATTTTTCGCCGTCATCTTAATCTCTCTTTTTTTTTTTCATTCTCCATTTTTTCAAACACATAAAAATTATAAACTTTTTTTGAACCAAAATGTAAATTAATTTCCATTCTTCAATTTCCTCTCGTCCTACAAACAATGTTGATTGCTGTTTACAACAAACTGATTTTATCAAATAAGAAGAAAATAACTTGGAATGTAACTAAAACTCACTTTCAAATGCTATAAATAATTGGCTGAATTTTGTCTATTTTTAGCGCCTCTAACTCGTTGCTTTAAATATTAACTCTTTAAATAATGAAATTCATACTTACTAATGAATATCTCTTCTAGAAAGTCATACAATTATCTTATATGACATTAAAGATTTTACAAACATTTAAATTCCAACCTTTTTGCTAACACAATCTCAGTTAAAAGGACAGAATTTACAGCTGATAAATAATTACATTATTATATAACTTCAACGTTTCTGTTATCAAATGTCAAAAACAATTTTTCAATTTTTCTTTGGTGGATAATCACGAAACAATTATTTTATGGTGAAATTTCTGCAAGGATTCTATTCCCATGCCAGCCGAAAATCTGTTGAAAGGTTTGTCTGAAAAGATTCCTTAATGAAACCATAAGGGGATGATTTGAAGGGATTGAATCATATGACAGACTTTCATTTAAATCTCTCAACCAGTTTCATATAAACCGAAAAGAGCACCAAAAACTGAAACGTATTGCTCATAAATATGAAGATATACATCTCTATCTATACATGTATAAAGGACAGTTGTGTGTATATGTATGTCCGGAGGAAACTTCGAAAATAAAACAATTAACGACAAAGTAAATATATATACACATTAAATATCACCAGGGCTTGGTTTTTGAGCAAAATAATAATGATTTGATTTATATTAGTGAAGATAATTAAAAAATGAAATTTAACTGATAACAGCATGGAATTTTTTTGCGTTTAATATTTTAAATAGTAGACATTAACGTTTCTTTTCAGAGTGGCTGGATCAATGCAAGGTCTATTTTTGGGTAGGGATTTTAATTGAGCATCCTACGGGGATCTAACTCGCGATTCAGTAATAATGGATCTGCAGGACTAACTTTAAAAAACCCTCTTCCCAGGCGACGTCGGGTAGCCACTTCTAGTAACAAATAAAGTGGATCTGGATATGTCGAAGAGTCTGTCTTTCTTAGCCGTGTGAGATCGCATAAATCCACCCAAGCTATAAACTTAACATCCGATAAATGACACAAAATGTCCTGAATGAAATAAACCTTGCAAATCAACTAGAGGCCTAAAAAAACAAAAACAAAAAAACAAACAAACAAAGAGTTTCTAGTAGGATTACTTACTCAACATACAACAAAGTTGTTCAAAAACTTTGGGGGACTTAAAAATCATTTAAGAGTGAATAGTAATCTTGATTGAGTGGGAAATGGCAGTTATTATGATAGCTATACATACATATATTTATGTGTATGTGTGTGTGTCTTTATCTGTGTATGCGAGTGTAGGGGGCATATTTGTGTACGTGTGTGTGTGTGTGTGTGTGTGTGTGTGTGTGTGTGTGTGTGTGTGTGTGTGTGTGTGCACGCGCATGCGCAAATATCATAACCAGTTGAATACATGTTTCAATTTACTAGATATTAAAACAATATACCTGTAGTATCTGCTCACATCTACAGAGCAAGATGTCCACACATTCTAAAATAAGGAGGGTAACAACCGTACACAGAAGCCGTGCACATAGTCAACCAGGCTAAAATAGACGTCGCCCTTCAAGGGATTGCGATTATATTTTCCGTTAGTGTATAAAGACCAACTGTAACGGCGAATTAGTAGAAGGGCACCCGATCAATAGGGAGACTACGCCTGCGCTTTAAAGATGTCTGCAAGAAGGACATGAAGACATGTCACATCAACACCAACACATGGGAGGCTTATGTAGAAGACCGAGCGACTTGTTGCCTCCTCGTCAAACAAGGGACGAAAAGGAGTGAAAAAGAGAGGGAAAAGCCGCCACAGAAAAGAGAGCCAGAAGGAAGGAGAGACAACAGCGACCTCAGCAAACATCACTGTTTGTTTGCAGTCACTGCACCAGAGATTGCCATTTAAAAATTGGTCTGTTTTGCCACTCACGCAGTTGCGGATTTTTTGAAATGGACACTACTCATCGTCTTTTAGTAGACGGACGGATGCCAACAATATATATATATATAGCACTTTTGTGGAGAAATAAGAGCCCCGTTAATGGGTACACCTGTTGACTGTGAATGACGACCCATGAGAGGCTTAAGGCCGGAATCCTAGTGGCTGAGAAGACATGCAACACTCCTTTGATCCTTACTTTGGCTAGATGGGCCATTGGAGAGGCACTCTTCGATCAAGCTACTCGGCTGGTCACATCAATCCCTAGCTCCTGTATGATTGCCCTGACCCTATTGCTCTTATAGCAACATCAACCCTTTTGATCATATATGTGCTAGAAGGCAGTGGCTGAAGGTCTTAGTGTCCTGGATATGACGTTAAACTGCATCTAATAGCGATGTTCCGATTCTGGAGTTCTGAAGAGTGTGGAGTATCCATTCATTGCCATTACTCCCAGGTCCACTCTGACCCGGAATGGTAGTATTTATTAGGGTCCCATCTATGGATTCAATATGTTTTTTTAAAATGAGTTTAATAAATATGTTTAAAAAATGAGTTTTAAAAAGCTTGAACACTCAACAAGAATGAATCAACCAAAACCGTATTTGGAATAAAATAACCCAAGGTTTGACATGCCGTAAAATCTAACCATCCAACCACAAACATTTTTAGCTAAAAACATCTCCAGACAATCTACATAGAACAGCACAACACTCCCATATAAAAAAAAAGAAATAAAATGTTTTTTTGAACAATTGACAACCCAGATATCATCAAACCAAAGACATCTCAAATCGAATTCAATGTGACCGTTTTATTTTGACTTTCTTTTCTTCGCCAGTGGAAGGGGTTAGGGTTACCTCGAAAATAGCAAAATCAACATTTTTTATATTCATGTGCTTCCTTCTCTACGGCCATCAATAATAAGCCCATTTCACTTTTTCAACATTTTCTTTCAATTACTTTAGTTAAATATATAAGCCATACGATTTTCGTCCACACACACACACACACACACACACATATATATATATATATATATATATAATTTTAATTATAATTATGATCATATACATACATTATATATATTACATTTTATATATGTGGTTCTTTAATAATTAAACTCTTTTCTTTTTTGTTTTTCATTCTGTAAATGTTTCACTAATTAAAATTCAGATGTTTCCATTTCTACTTCATAAAAAATAACACCCACCATAACCGTGTCACTGACCACCACAGAGTTCACCGCCATATTTCTTAATGAATCACTCTTCACTACATTCCATATTAATTGAGGGTAGGGGTGCGCCAGGGTGAATATTTCTAATTATTTCCATCTCAATGATTACCAATATTCTTCATTTAATGCAATTTAATAAAATAATGAAAATAACTGAAATGAAGAAAAAGAAATTACACGAAAGATTTAAACAACAAAAACTTTGAAATTAACAATAAAAAGCAACAATCAGAAATTTCGATGACAATTCTCAAATTGTAAGAGGAATTACGGGCTTAAATCTCCCATTTATAGGCAAATTGTTCGGACGAAAGAAGACAAACACACAATGGAAATTTAATACATGTATTGACAAATAATACAAGAACTTGTTGCAAATTTTATTGGCATTTGCTACAGACTTATCTGTGAGGTTAAATACTGTTCGTTGGAGAAGTGGGGATAACAGGGGTATTCTGGTCGCTGGTTGGAATGTTGTTAAGACACTTCGTTGGGTCGGTTCTGGTTCTTCAGCCTTCCGTAGTATGCTATTGTGACAGTCTTCTGTAGTATGCTGATACAATGCCTTAGAAAGTGTGCTGGTGGAAGCGCTTATTTGACGTGAATCCTCAGGTTGACAATCTCCAGACAAGTGAGCCCTGTTTATGGGCATGGTGGTGTGAGCGCTTATTTTCGCGTCTCTCCTGGGTAACTGCTCTGTGATAAATGATGGGGTTTGGACTTGGCGCCAACTTTCTCTTGGCGATTCGCCCTCTAGCGGCAGGGAAAGATAATTCTCCATCGAATTTCCGGTAATTGTCCTGAAAGAAAATTTAACACCACAGTCGTTGCATTATTTGCATTTTACAGTCTGTTGTTCTCGTTTTTATTGTTATAACTCAACGTTTCGATCGATGTGCCCTCCAACCTTCTTTATGTGTTACTTGTCGAACTTGGGAACCTTCTGGTCGAACTCGGAATCATTAACGGATCTTCGAACCGAACGCTTTATTCAATCCACCCGAGTTGACTGTTCTTATTTTCGCACTATTGTTGTCATATTCTTTCTTAGATGTATCTTATTTTTGAAGTTTTGGATTGAGCTTAATGAGTCATCGTTTTAAAACAGAAACTGTTGTGCGTTTATTTGCGGAAGTGTCTTTATATGGTCGCCATATTTAAAGATAATTCATTGACCAAAAAATCCAAAATGCAAAAACAGCAAAAAATGAGCGATGCAACTTAAGTGGATTCCGACATTTCAGGGAAAATTAGTTGTTTTGTTTTTTTTAAATTTCAAACAGAAGAATTTTCATTTTAATCTCAAATTAAAAAGAAATATTTTGCTCGATAGTATATCTTAATAGATATTGCCTTCTCTTTGTCTTTCAAGAGATTTATAATTATATAAAGTCTAGCACTTCTATCAATGGGGGGGTATTAGTGGCTAACGTACTAGATTGCGACATTGTAGTGAGAGGGTTCGAGCTCAAGTTACGCTATTACGTTCACATTCGGACGAATACTCTTGGAAAAAGAATGAACCCCCTCTTCCCTCCAGCTATGGGTTAAATAATGCCCCAACCGTTCTTCTTGAAGGATGCTTTTGGAATCAAATAACCCACGAAGGTTGATATGTCATTAAACTACAGGAAATAAACTTCCATTGATAGATTAGCTTTTTTTTTTTTTTGGTATTCTCAGATGGTTTCCCAGAAGAATGTTGCTTTACTTAAATTTTTTCTTCTTTGAAATTTTCAAAAATTCCTGGTGGATTTGACAATTCTTTACTTAATGATTTGACCAAACATTTATCTTCTACTAAAATAAAATGCCTCGTGTATCTGTATATTTATTTTTTTCTTTGTAAGACTCAAAAAATCAATTAAAGTTTCAAGAGAATAAACGTCCAGTTTTAACTGCATGCATCATGAAAATGGCGGCGGTGGCACACGGTAAGGTTTTCTTTAGCAAATTTCTCATCTTGTTGAATTCTTTTTTTTTGTTTCATCCGGTTCTTGATAAAAGTTTGACAAGAATTTGTTTTGTTTTTTTTTGTTTTTTAATTGCGAGAAAAAAAGTTGGAAAATCGTAACAAACTCACCAGAATATTTGAAGACGCGCATGCGCATATGCGCATATGCACTATACACACACACACACACACACACACACAGATGTAACGTAAGAAAGACATGATGACGTCTGGTACAAATGCCAAGATGGAATACAAATGTCCGCTTTATATAAAGATCTGTCCAAGGGCAGATCACTATGTTCAGTCTATACACAAGGGCAGATCACTCAGTTCTACCAATAGAATACACTCACACATTTGATCTTCTGACCATTTTCATTGAGAACTAGAAAGTCGATAACCCAATCAAAATTCAAACTTTATACTAAGTCATCCATTAAATATGATTATTCAATAATAAGAATGTAGGTATTCGTTCTGAATGGATAATATGTAACACAAGTCACATGTAGGGCGTCTCGCGAGGATCGAACTCGCTATAGTAGGAATGAATCATAGAGACTAGTTTGCTAACCATTTGATAACACGATGATATTCCCTTATTGAATAATAGGAATGTATGTTGTTTATTCATTTATTAAAAATTGCTGAAAACCCGCTCTATGGGCGAACTACGCTTTTAAGATGACTTGATGAGTTAATAAACGTCATCGAGAGATTAAGGATCTTTAGCGGTCATTGTTCGTACAACAAAAAATAAGGAAACGCAACAACTCGATTTTTTAAATACTTATACTTATATGTGGAGAAAGGTAGACAAACACGGGATGTTATAGAAAATGGAAGTTTATTGTAGGTAGTAGTGTCGACGATGCAACGTTTCGGTCTATTAGACCTTCTTCAGGACTTGGATATTTTGGAGCGAGTGGGCAGAGATGAGTAAGTTTTTGTACTTACAGATCAGTCTGACGTTATCCATGTTGGGAGGAATTGTAGTTTCCTTTCGTGTTGTGTACTTGGCAAGACAAGATGGGAGAAATATGAGGACGTTAATCTGACAATATGTGGAGAAAATCAAAACCATTCACGAATTTTTAAAGTCTTGATTTTTCCAATGATTTGAAAGTTATGAAATAATATTCATAACTATAGTTCCTGGTCGCCCTGTTGGCTGGGACTGTAGAATACATTGTACCTTTTGTAAGACCCCCCCCCAATGGGGCCACCTGTTGGTTGTGGCTGTGACCCGTAATGCTTAAGGAAGGAATTCTGCTTGTTGAGTAGTTTATAACTTGCAACACTCCACTTTGGCCCTTACTTGGGTCAAACGGTTGGGGGGGGGACCCCCTTCTAATCAATCGGCTGATCATGTCAAGCCCTAGCATCTATATGATTATCCCGAGCTGATTGTTCTTATGACAACCTCCCAACTCTTTTTCTCATATATTTGCTAGAACGCTGTGTCTGAGAGTGTTAGTGTCCTGGGTGTGATGTTAACTTGAATCTGGTAATGATATTCAAATTCCGGGGCTCTAGGGCGTGTGGAGTACCCCTCCATTACCATTACTCCCAGGTCCACTCTGACCCGGAGAGGTAGTAGATGTTTGGGTCCTATCAATGGGTTAAATAGATTCAAAAATGTGTTTTAAAATGTGTGTTTAAAGAATGAGTGTGAAAAAATTGAATACCCAACAAGAACAAGAATGAATAAAACGAAACGTCTTAGGCATAAAATAGCCCAACACGGGTTGACATGACGTAAAATCTAAACAACCAACCAAAAATGTGCATAAATGTATGTGAGGTAGAGAAGGAAAAAATAGATGGGGGGTGAATAAATATTTGTTTGTTCTGCTTATGATCATTCTTTCTATCTCCAGTCTGTTTAAGATTGGTTTGGCTTCTTTGCACAATTATGGGGTTTCAAGTAAATGTTCTTTGTTGAGGGGGGGACAAAAAGAAGCTAGTCAAACGCCTTATTCGCAGGCCACAACACTATCGTTGTCTACCAGCAGCTGAAGTCGCAACACTCTTCCTGGCGTCACCCCACTTCTACTTATACTGCCATTTCCCCTTATCATCCGGGCACATCAGTCGAACCTCGCGCCCGTGCACAATTCTCGTGCATTCGGGTGGACGCGTGTAGGCCCCAACATCCGGGCACCTGAATTGCACCTCGCGTCCATCCAGCGCCTAGATCTCATTTCTTTGCATTCCGGAGGGCGCGGGTTCGACTCCGGCAGGCAAGACACTTTCACTCTTTTTCCAAATGAGCACGGTGGTACTCGTTCTCCGTCACCTATAATGATAAAAAAAAAACAATGTGCCACATTCAATCAAAGTGGGAAGAGATATTTGTCAATGAATATCGATGATGTATGATTCAATCTGTGTTGAATAAACTATCGATAAACTATCGGTTCTTCTAAACTGACATTGAATGGATATGTAAGTAAAAGAGAGAAAGAAGGAGAATTATGGAGGGGGGAAACTGTAAAGAAGAAAGAAAGATGATGTAAGATTAGGCAGATAAGAGAGACACAATTGGACGAGGATGATGAGGAAAAAAAGGAGAAAAAAATAGAATAAAGAAAAATGAATAGAAAGAAAAGAGAGAGAGAGGGGTGAAAGAGAAAGAGAAAGAGAGAGAGGAGAGACAGATGGGGAGAGGGAGAGATGAATTGAGAGAGAGTGGGAGAGAGAGAGAGAGCGGGGAAGAGAAAGAGAAAGAGAGAGGGAAAGAGAGAGAGACAGAGAGACAGAGAGAGAGGGGAAGAGAAAGAGAAAGAGTGGGAGAGAGGAGAGAAAGAGAGAGGGGAGAGAGAGAGGGGAGAGCGGGGAGAAAGCGAGAGAGAGGAGAAGAGAAAGAGAGAGAGAGGAGAGAGAGAGAGATGGTAGTAGGAAAAATATCCATGATATATAGTCAATGTTTCTTGAATAAACTTTCGATAGCAACAAAAGAAATAGAAATTACTTACCAAAATGAATGGCCGCTTTTTTATTGGGGGGGGGCTTCTAAACGGACCCTGAATGGATAAGAGAGAGAAAGAGAGAGAAAAGGAGAATGGGTGACGGGGAGAGGAAGTGTAAAGATGGGAGAGACACAAATTGGATGAAGATGATTAGAAGAAGAAGAAAAAGAGAAAAAGAACGGACGAGAAAAAATAGGATGAAGAAAAATAAATGCAAAGAAGAGAGAGGGGGAAAAGAGAGAGTAGAGAGAGTGAGAAGATGGGGAGAGAAGAAGAGGGAGGAGAAGAGGGGGTGGAAGCGAAAGTTTAGCAGTGATGAATTAAAAGAGATAAAAAGATGAAGAAGAATCAGAGAGATGCAAAAGGAGAAAAGAAAAGTGAGATGGTAAGTACTAAGATAGAAGCTGAAAGAGAATAAAGGATATAAAAGAGGTAATGTATATATATATATGTGTGTGTGTGTGTGTGTGTGTGTGTGGTGAGGAGAGAGAAAGAAAGAAAGAAAGAAAGAGAGAGAGTTTGCTGATTTCTAATCTTCAAATTTTGCTGAATGACTCATAAAGGAAAAAGGAAGAGGAAGGAGGCGTCGTCGTCGACTAAATGTAAATGTCACCCTAAAGAATATTTCCTCCGGAAATAAAAAGTTCTAATAATTCATTTTCAATCAGGCACCGGAAGTCAAGTTTGAATGTAAAATGTCGGTGGTCAGCGAGAAAGAAGAACAGTTTGGTTTTTTTGCTTTTTTTTTTTTTAGATTTAAAAATGTCTCTCTGACTAACAAGTGATGAAAATAAGTTTTAAAAGTTCTTTCAGCGCCGGGACTTATTGTACTGGACTCTGTTTAATAAAAAATAAACATTGAGCTCTCAAATGTGACCTGAACTCTGCAGCAACCAACTGTTGGAGAAAAGGACCAGCTTAGAATCATCCTAATACCAAGTAACTTGGTACCCCACCAAAGAGTGTATATATATATATATATATATATATATATATATATATATATATACTCTTTGGTGGGGTACCAAGTTACTTGGTAAAAGGATAGTGAACAAGAAATGATAACTCAAAACAAATCTAAGAGTTGAAACGTTTCGTCCGATTTATACGGACATCCTCAGTCAAAAATGTTTTATTGAAAGCAAAATTACGTGTGAGTACATGTGATGTGGTAAGGGGGTGAGTTAGTAGCGGAAGTGAAGGGAGGGAGGATATGGACTGACATGAATGAAGTGTGGGGTAGTTTACAGGAAGATTTGTTTTGAGTTATCATTTATTGTTCACTATCCTTTTACCTACCTCATATATATATATATATATATATATATATAAGAGGAGTAATATGAGTCGACCGTCTCATGCGACGTGCGTGGTCTAGAATGCAAATGGCGGCGCCCACCCGTCTTTAAGTAGTGCCCTATCAACAGCCTGCCACTAACATCTGCATAATACTACGGACGGTCACTCCAAGCTACTTTTAATAAAGGGAGGTTACTCTAACCAACCCACACAATATATATGTATATATGTAGAAAGTTTTTAGAAAAAACAAGATGCTATTAGTTTTGCTGACAAAATTTGTTTCGACCTTATAAAGCGGTCTTTTTCAAAGCAACATCTTGTTTTTTCTCAAAATTTTCTACACATATTGTCGGATTCACTTCCCTTTTCCTTTCATATATATATATATATATATATATATATGAAAGGAAAAGGGAAGTGAATCCGACAATATGTGTAGAAAATTTTGAGAAAAAACAAGATGTTGCTTTGAAAAAGACCGCTTTATAAGGTCGAAACAGATGTCAGTCCATCTATATTTCATCCTATCTATATCTATCAATCTATGTATCTATATATCATGCGTGTTCCCCCTACCCCCCCCAAAAAAAAAGCGTGTGTTCATTTTACAGTTCCGGGGAACAAATGACAGAGAAATGAGAAAGAGAAAGATAAACAAATTAAAGACATATAAATAGAGATAAAGAGTGTTTGTGTACATGTGGTTGGTTGGTTGGTTGGTTGGACTTTACGGTATGTCAACCCTTGGATTGTTCTATACCGAAAATGTTTTATTTTATTCATTCTTATTTGGTATTCAATTCTTTTAAAACTCATTTTTTTAATCTATTTAACCCATAGTTGGGAGTCTAACAGGCACTGACACTCCGTACATGCGTATATATATATATATATATATATATATATATATATTCCCAACGAATTTTTTCATTCAAAATAAATGTTCACTCTGATGAAGGTCGATTCTTCTATGTGTGCGAAATATTTTCACACACATAAACTGACCGAAACACATGTGTAAGTGATATCGATTAATGTGATATCGATTAAATTCATTTTATCCATTTACATTTCTTTTCTTTACTCATTTTTTCCTCAATACATACATATAATATATATATATATATATATATATATATAATATGTGTGTGTGTGTGTGTGTGTGTGTGTGTGTGTGTGTGTGTGTGTACATTTTTGACCTGAGAAAGGTATTCGGAAATAACTATAATTCTAAGAAAGAAAATTTAGCACAGAAAGAAATATATTGTTTTTATAAAGAAGTTATTTTTTCTTTTAGTTTTTCTAAAGAATTATAGACGATAATGAGAGCCAATAGATCAGGCCAATGAACAGAAGAGATTTGATTCTTTCTGGAAATCATTTGGCTTCCCTGGTGAATAATTTTGGGACAAAAGAACTTTTAATTTACAAATATAAAAATGGGCGAATGAATAAAGTTGAATAAAAATTGACGAAGTAAGAAATTTCCCTGGTTTGAAGTGAAGATATTGTAGACAACTAAATATCAAAGCTAATTTTCCTTTTTTAACTCAATTTTACTAAACACATTTTTAAAACATATTTTTTATGTATTCATCCCATAAATGGAACCCTAACATGTACTACCATTTTAAGAGTGCACCTGGGAGTAATGGTCCAAAATTGTAACTTCACTATTAGATACAGACTAACGTCATTCCCCACGACATGAAAACCCTCAGCCACCGCCTTCTAGCACATATATGATAAAAAGAGTTAGGGATTCGCTATAAGAGCAATAGGACCGGGACAATCATATAAGTGCTAGGGCTTGACATGACAAGCTGATTGATTGGAGGCCAAAGGGGAATGTTGCATGTCAAGGACTGCTCAACTAACAGGATTCAGTCCTTAAGCATCACGGGTCGCCACTCACGTTCAACAGATGGCTCCATTGAGGGGGGGTACTCTTCTGCAGAGGTGCAGTCGGTGTATTCTACTGTCCAAACTGACTTGTAGCACTTATGCGCAGTTAATTGCAAAAGTTGGCGAGTTCCAACTGCCTATTGCTTCAGTAGGGTATGGAGGGTCCTTAATCATACCTCTTTTAATCTATTACGTTCACTTTCGGAATAATACTCTTGGGAAAGGTATGAACACCCTCACCCCTAGCTATAGGTCAAACAGTACCACTACTATTCTTCTACAACGATGCCTCTGGCATTAAATAACCAACGAAGGTTGATATACCATTAAACAAAGAAAACGAAACCAAATTTCTTTTAGTCACTAAGAGATCGATCTTAACTGATCACTGGCAACAAAAGCTACACTGGCTTTCTCCCTCCTCCCCCTTTTGTGGACAAAAGAACAACTCAAACAAATAGATGTAGGCGATATATTTCGTCGTGCATTGAGCACAGCTTCTTCAGTCGTTTATTTGAACATTTGTGCATCATTCATTTGTTTTTTATGGAAGAGAAAGTAAACGGGTGAGGTGTGAGTTTGGTGATGAAGTCAGGAGGATGGGGATAGAGTTTGTGAGGATTTGATTGGTCAGAAGAAATCTTTCATGGATTGGGTGGGGAGGGAGATAAGATCAAATGTGTGGAATTTGTTGGAAGAAATATGATAAGTAAGGTAGTTTAGTGCAAAGGAGGAGAACATGGTAGGGAAGAAATTAGGTCAACATTCTTTGGTTATTTACTAAGGAGAACTGTTAAGTGATTTAGTAATATTTCAACTAAAAAGAAATTGGGTAATTATTAAATTGTGACGAGTCGTTAGTAATTTGAATTTTTGTATTTTTTGTATGTTGAGGCTTGAGAGGGGTTACTTAGGTGGTGTTTTGTACAATTTGGAGTTTTTTGGGGGGTGAGGGGGAAGAGAATGACAGGGTCATTGGGGGGGTTCAATTGTGTTCTCCTTGAACTTATAAACCAATTAAAGATAATGTGTATGGTGAGAGATGGATTCCAATAGAACCTTCATCAGATGATAACTTAGGGGTCGAAAGTGGTTTCGGGGCCTTAGCATCATTACCAATTTAAATTTTTTTTGTTTTTTCCTTCATATATTCATTATATTGCTCTGGCGAGTTCTCTACGGATGACCTGTATCATTACAAATGAAATCCGCATGGAAAGTTCCTCAACACCAAGAATATAATATATATTATATATATATATATAATATATATGTGTGTGTGTGTGTGTGTGTGTGTGTGCGTGTGCGTGTGTGCGTGTGAATAAAAAGGCCTTAAATACCATGGGTATTGTGATTATGGACCATTTCCACTCGTGGGTATCTGGGGCCCACCGAGCTTCGTCAGACCACGTTTTTATTTTATTAAGACCCTTATTTATTAAGAGTCTTAATAAAATAAAAATGTGGTCTGACGAAGCTCGGTGGGCCCCAGATACCCACGAGTGGAAATGGTCCATAATCACAATACCCATGGTATTTAAGGCTTTTTCATTCACAAATAAATTTGCTCTGTTTATAAAAATTAAACATTGAGCTCTCATACGGAACCTGAACTCTACAACAAACTACTGATAGGGAATAGGACCAGCTAAGAATCACCTTGTACCAAGAAACTTGGTACCCCAACAAAGTATATATATATATATATATATATATATATATATATATATATATATATATATATATATATATATATATATATGAAAGTACGTAAATAAACATTGTGTTTATTTGATATGGCTTTTAGCCGACAATTTTTGGAGGATATGTGCTTAATTGAAGTCATACCTAATTTTTGAAAATTAATTAGTTAATAATTAATGAATTTAGGCGGGCATATATGTTCAAATGTAAGGCTAAACAGAACGAGAAAATGTCAATCCCTGAATGTACATTTCGACCTATTAGGTCTCATCAGCAAGGTTATATATATATATATATATATATATATATATATATATATATATACGGTGTGTGTGTTAGACATTTTTACCAGACAAAAAACACTCCTAAAAAACACATTATTGTCAATGAATGTATATTTGTTTGTTTTTCATTTTCTCCCTCTCTTCATTTGTTCGTCAGCCATTTTCGTCCTTCAACGACCAACCTTCCAATTCCGCCATCTTTAATATGCACTTTTCTATCTATGAATATTTTTTCAATGGTTTATACAAGATAGAAAATGAAGTGTGTTTAATAAATGGTATAAATGTGTCTATCCTGACGACGCCCCCCCCACCGCCCTGCCCCCAAATAAAAGAACACACACAAGCGCCATGATCGGTGAGATTAACTACTACTACTAACCTACGAGACGCAGACATCCAGGATGTTAATTATAGGGAAACTGACTCGCCCTAGATCATCCCCTCTCTCTCTCTCTCTCTCTCTCATTTCGACTGTCTAAATTCATCGTATCCACTAAATGTAGGACAATTTACAAAACAGAAGTGTTTATGCCTTTCTATCACCAAAAAATGGATCATTAGGATTTTAGACTTTGTCGTTGTTTTGATAAAATTCATAAAATTTATTTGGATTTATTTTCTTTAAAACTAACTGCAGTTTTTTATAAATATTTTTATTTGTCGTAGATGAATTTGGAAACATCAATGTTTTCAGGGTGTTTATATATAAAGTAAAGTAAAGTCGTCGGGGCAGCTTAAATTCGGTATCAGCCAATCAGCGAGGGAGTCTATCCCCTTTTCACTAGCGCTAGACCAAGGAGATTGTTTTTGGCATCTGAGGTAGAGCGCCACACCTACCTTCAGCTCCTTACTTTACCGCACAGATCCTTGTGCTACTCATAGGCTGAGTTGGCGAGGACCGGGATCGAACTAGGAACCATGTGGTTTCTAGCCGAACGCTATACCGACTGGTGTGTGTGTGTGTGTGTGTGTGTGTGAGTGCGTGTGTGTGTGGAGGAGTTTATATATGTTGCGGTGTTTAAGAATATAATAGTTAAGTTTTGTTTTGGTGAGAGTTGGCAAATTTCAATTGCTTGCCTGTTGTCCAAGTGAGAGATACAAAAGAATAAAGGAAGGTAGAAATAGGAAAGGGCGTGCGAGCAACAGAGTTCCGATAACACAAATAAAAGTTGACTACCAATTCTCTACAAAATAACAAAATTGAAGTTTATTATCCGAGAGGAAATCGATAAAATATTGTCATTATAAAGAAAAGTTTGTGTGCGTGTGTAAGCCTATGTATGTGAGTGAGAATGTCATTGCAAAGGAAAAGGACTTGCAGGAGGAAAATCTTGTATATGAACACGTGGTGTGTTTTTGCTGACAATATTATGGAGTTGATTACACGACAAAAATGTGTTCGTTCGTTCGATGTGGCCTGTCCACGAGTGAATGTGTCCCTGTCGATGTTCTTATGTGTGTGATAGCGAACTTTAGTTGACCTGTCGGCTACATTCAACGAGGTTATCGTTTGTTAGGCTGTCTGTCGATAATTGCATTTTCTGTTGTCTACATTGTTTTGTTTTTATTCAAGTCCATTGTGAATGGTTTCGTTGACTGTTTTATAGTTCATACGTTTTGTCTTTTATCATCATTGGTTGAAACATTATTTCTGGGATCACGTGGTGTGTTTACAACTACGTCCGAGTGGGTTTGATTTTCGCTCCAAAATTGACGACTCTGTGTCTAAAAGTCTCTGTTTATTTTTAGTCTTGATGTAACGTTTATTTTCTCTTATTTATTTCTCAAATGCACAACATATTCGCTTCTTTCTTGATATCAAGTTAACAGAAAATTTAAAACAACTAATCTAACAGAGTGATCACACCTACTTAAAGCCTTGGCTTTTGTAGACGTGAAAATGTGATAATATCGGCCCTAAGGCGTCTGCTGTCTGGTGTGGTTGGTGTGCGGTGTGTATCCTGTCCAGATCACATCACCAATATACAAACAAATTTTCGGAATTTTAATTCTGACTTCAAAATCGCAATTATTTAAATCATAAGGATTCGTGTATATGATAGCCTGTAATTCTGTTAATTTTTATTTTTATTTTCTTTGTAAACGTGTTTCATTGGGCGTTCATGACTTTAATTTTGTCATTAAAATTTTGTAAGGAAAATAAAAAAAGAAACTTCCTTAATTCTATTCCCCCCCTCTTCTTTTTCCTCACCGCCCCCTCCTTTGGATTTTTTTCTCCCGACTTTCATTGTCTGGATGGGGGTTGGAAATAGGTTAGCACCCACTTTGGCAAAAGACTATTTTATATCATCAAACTGAACATGAAACTAAATGAAGAAAGAAGAAAATGAAATCTGCCTCTAAGCAACAGTTGGATATTATTCATGAAACAACTGACACTCATTTAAGAGATGAGTTGATGGGAGTTGGAGGATTGCGGCGATTTTTCTTTTTCTTTCCCTGAAACGGAGCCAAAATAAATAAATAAATAATCAGAAAAAGAAAAAAATGGTTGCCAACAAAATGATTTCGTTGAGGGACGGACCACACCGACGACCGATGCCCAGACAGGACTGAGTCAGACACAACTGTTCGTACGATATCACGTGATATATTCTACCTACTCTGTCGAGGAGAGAGAGAGAGGGGGGGAGAGAGAGAAAGAGAGACAGACAGACAGACAGAAAGAGTGAGAGAGACAGAAAGAGAGACAGAAAGAGAGAGAAAGAGAGAGAGAGAGAAAGAGAGAGAGAGAGAGAGAGAGAGAGAGAGAGCTCTGCCACTGCCTCTTCGGCTCTGTTGATTGATTTAAACAACCAAAAATTTCGTGTCTATATTTATCGTGTGGTTTTTTACAAGTACTGTAACGTCAAAGGAAAAAAAACTTTTTTTTTCCTTTTTTTAACTCAGGTTTGAATTTAAAATGTTTCTTTGCCCAAATTGAGAGCGTAAGTTTTCTGACCAAAAAAAAAGAATATTTGACTGTAACTTCAGATTTCTCTTCTTTTTAAATTTAACAAAATTCGGCATTCACTTTAATTGAGTTTCAATTTCAAGGCTGATGTCTATTCTTGAAAAATACAAAATGGCCGGTTGAATTGGTTGCGTAAAAATTGGTTTCCAGTTTTATTTTCTATCAATCGCTTCTCTACTCGTTCCTCTATAAATGCGTCTGGGCTCATAATTCTGTGGGGATTGAAATATAGATAGAAATAAATAAAACCAAATGAAATAAAGATAATAAATAAAAACAAATGATATATACTTTTTTTAAAAAGCATAAAATAAAATAAATACAAAAAATAACAATCTCCTAGAAAGCCTCAGATAGGAAGAACCATCTGCGCATGCTCAGTAACAAAGGGGTTTCCTGTCGCCAAAAAAGAACCTCGTGGTAGTCTCACGAAGACCGTTACTGGGGACACACTATTATTGGTTCGAGAAGACAATTCCTCTCCAAGAAATAGTTGTTAATCTGGAAATAAAAGTTGAATTTTGAAAGAATTCCTTGTCTTTTGCTTCTTTTCCCTTCCTTTATTCATTTTCAGCATGACAACCCACAAGAAGGAAAGAACACGCGTATCGGGGGTTTAAAAAAAGTAACTACCCACAATAACAACCTTCATATATATATATATATATATTATGATAAAGATGAGGACGACAATCCGAAAAATCAAAATATTAAAAAAACATCTGTTCACAGATGCTTTTAAATCTTATTATAATGGAGATTGTGTGTTTTTCTGTCTGTAACCAAAACTAAACTACTCAAGTTACAATTCCCTTAGTAATTGACGTCACATTCACCATTAATCCTTATTTTAACCTCAATTATTAATAAAAGTGTTTTACATTATTTATACTGTTAACCATATCTACATTCTAATAACATGCAATTGTATTTATATATACAACAAAATAGCGGTTTACAGTGTGAACGGGAAGGCTAATTTGCATATTGATATTAAAAATGTAATTTTAATAAATATATGCTTAATATTACTGGTTTCTAACTGTTTGGTTTTATTTTAATGAATATAAGCAAAAATCTCTTCCATGAATCTTAAATGAAATCCATTAACAAGAAAAGATAACTGTCATTTTATTCTTTACTTCCTCTTTTAACTAAATACTTAAATTGGAAAAATAACAATGAAAGACGAGAGTGATGGAAGAGTAAATTTCAGTTGTTCTATTTTTCGATTATATCCCCCTCTGTTACAAATCTTTTTATCTGCATTCTTATTTAGTTTCATTAGCCTTTCTAATTTAATACAATATTTTATTACATTAAAACTTAAATACTTGCACCCTACGGAGGGTGCATATATTTGCTAGTTAGAATAATGCATATTAAGCGTCATCTCAAAAATTCAGACAGATGTTGTTTTTTGATTTTTTTTGTTTTTTTTTTTGTTTTTTTTGTGTGTGTGGGGGGGGTATTTTATGCCAAAAACGTTTTTGTTTGATTCATTCTTGATGGGTACTTGATTTTCTTTTTAAACTCAATTTTTTAAACACATTTTTAAATTCATTTTAACCTAACAGATACTACTACTCCGGGTTAGAGTGGACCTGGGAGTGATTGTGATGAAGGGGTACTCCCCCATTCCTCCAGAACTGGAATTTCACCATCAGATAGAGTTTAACGTCATACCTAAGGCATTAAAACCCTCAGCCACGGCCTTCTAGCACATATATGATAAAAAGGGTTGGGGCTTGCCATGAGGGCAATAGGGGTGGGCCAATCATATAAGTGTTAGGGCCTGACGTGGCCAGCTGATTGGAGGGAACCTGTCCGATCGCCCGTCTAGCCTAAGTAAGGACCAGAATATAAGATTTATAAGTGAATAGTTTATTGATAAATATTTTTGCTTGGCTTGGTTTTATAAACTGGTATAAATAATCTATAAGCTTGTAAATCGATCTATTTGACCTATAGATGGGACCCTAACAGGTACTATCACTCTGGATCAAATTAGACCTGAGATTAATGGCAATCAAGGGGTTTCCACACTCCCTAGAGCACCAGTACTGGTGTTACAATTTATATTGTCATAAATTGTTGACAGACCCTGTAGCTGAATAAGGGGACATTGGCTTTGAGATCAGGGAGTGGAAAACTACCAGGACGGTTATACCCTTCCCCTGATCCCTGGAGAACACGTCACGAGAAATACGAGACTAGATTTAGATTTTAGATACAACCTGACTTTTGAGCAGAGAGGACGTGCCTCTCTCTGATGGGGTTGATATCTTATCCATACAGCGAATAAGAATGGGCTAAATAAAAGCTTGATCAAGAAAAAATGTCTTGTAGTTCATTCAATTTATTGCAATGACTAAAATTAGCCCCCAAAAGACCTTATTTAGAAGACAGCAACTAGACAACAAAATGACGACCAGAGAAAAAGAAGAGGAAATAGCTAGACAAGATAGCAAGAAGCAAATAAGATCTCATAACCAAATAAGTCTCTAATCTCTCTATCAGCGAGAACTCTCTGGAGTTACTTTCTCATGTATATACCCAATGAGGGAATATAATACTGGAACCACTAGATGCGGTTTAGCGTCATACCTAAGACACTAAATCGGTAGAAATATTTTTATGTTAGATTTTCCATTAACTTCATGTGTATTGATAAACGAGTGGTTGATCATCAACTACCGCCTTCTAACACCTCAAATATAAAAAAATCGGTTGGGTATTTTCTATGAGAGCAATTTGAAGATATGACCGGGAATAAATCAAATAGATGCTAGGGCTTGACATGACCAGCCGACTGATCGGAACGGGCTTCTCCGACCATCCGTCTTGCCCAAATAAAGATCGAAGTGGAGTGTTGCAGGCTACGGACCGCTTGGCTGCCACGATTCTGTCCTCGGGTATTACGGGTCGCCACCGACGGCCAACAAGTGATCCTATTGGGGGGGTATTATTCCTCTATTCTACGGCCCTTGATGATAGAGCGGGTTTTATAAACAAGGCCGGTGTGGCCTACCTTTTTGATTCTGTTATAGTATGTGGCCTACCCGGTTTGAATGTGTCCTACCTCAGTAACAGTATATTTATAGATATAAGTAGTAGGCAATTTATTGAAACTAATTATTTTTCACATATATATAATTTCAAGAAATGCAATTCAGTCATAAGCTATATATAGTAATTAAAAAGAATTAAAAAATAATTTATCAATAATTTACGTGAATAAGAGATCTATGTAATTCTTAAATATTCTAAAATTCTGAAATAGGGTTAGGGTTAGGGTTAGCAGTTATTATTATAACCTTATAATATGCTTTTTATGGTAGGCCACATACTATAAGAGAGACATGATTTCGTAGGCCACATTCAAAAGGTAGGCCACATACTGTAATGGTACCATAATGCCAACTAACAATTTGTATTTTAAAGCACACATAAAAAAAAGATTCAGAAAATGAAAAACTAAAAATAATCAAAGCAACGAATAGAGGATTTTCAGTTTTGAGACGACGATTGCAAATGAATGGCGTCTTCAGGTTAAATAGACAATTGAATTAAAAGAGAATATATCTGACAAACTTTTATGATTTGTCGTCTAGAAACATCGTTTCTCTTTCTGATGACAATAACTATTTTCTTCTAACTCTCTTTCTATCGATTATAATTACACACACACACACACACACGCGCACACACAAGCACACACACACGCACACACACAACACACACATTGTCTCTGTCTCTGTCTATCTATCATTCTTTTTGTTCTCATTTTCTCTTTTCTCTGTTTCCTTTTTCTTCCTTCTTCAATCTCTCTCTCTCTCTCTCTCTCTCTCTCTCTCTCTTCTCTCTCTCTCTCTCTCTCTCTCTCTCTCTCTCTCATTCTCTGTCTCTCTCTCTCTTTTTTCCCCTCTCCTCCTCCTCCCTCCCTCTCACGCTCTTTCTCAACCCCCTCTCTCTCTCTATCATACCCATCACTCTCTTTTGTTCTCCCGTTCTCTTTTCTCTCTCTTTCCTTTTCTTCCTTTCTTCACTCCCCCTCTCTTAACTACTAACCCCCCAGCTTCCTTTTCAACTCTGCTCCTTTTTATTACTTTTTTCCAATAAAAATAGTACGATGTTCAGGTCGAATACAGACCCCACAAAAAATATATATTATGATGCCAGTCTCGCTATTTATGAAACGAAATCTTTTGGGTGAAACACAGGTTTGTGTAAGTGCAGCATTCTGCATACTTATAAAACCCAGCTACGTGCGACATTTTCTTTTTTCGTAAAATGAAAATTCACTTCTAGAATAAGATTTGAAGACGTTAAAAGAAATACAACGGTGTTGCTACACATCGTCTCAAAAGAGAAATTTCAGAGGTGCTTCGAACAATGAAAAACTCACTGGAATAAGTGTGTTGAATTCGCATAGGCCAGAAAATATCAGTTACTATTAATATTGATGATATAATATAAATAATTACCAACCCCTCTACACGAGAAGAATAGCAATAAGAGGCAATCTTTGTCGTTGCACCTTTTTTAATGAAATCAATAATGATGAGTCGTTTCATGTCCAAGAAGGCTGTCAGCGAGCCATTCTTTACTGATCACTGCACCCGGAACTTTTCTTTACCAGAGAGTCAGTTTGTTTCCACCTCTTGGACTGTCTTTTCGATTCATTTTCGCAGTGGCAAACCTATTTTTAGCCCATTTGTAAACATTTTGTTTACTAAAACATACTTCTCCGTATACATCACACATTCTTCTGTTAATTTCACATTAATTTGATGACAGACCTCTGTTTAAACCTGGAGCACTGTTTATTTGTTGTCTCTTTGCCATTTTGAATAGCCTCAAAACAAATACTTTTGTGAGATTGAAATAATCTTTGCTATAAATGAATTCCAAAGAATGCGGAAGTTTATAATTATGGAAAAAAATTCTGAAAAAATAAATTATTTTGCTTTAAAAAAAATTGTCTTTTATTCCTTATTTTCAATGTCATCAAAGATTTTTTCAATTATTGTCCCCCCTCCCCCATCTCTCTCTCTCTCTCTCTCTCTCTCTCTCTCTCTCTCTCTCTCTCTCTCTCTCTCTCTCTTTCTCTCTCTCTTCCTTTTCTCACTTCTCTGCTTCCCTTTTATGTTTTTTGTTTCCTTCGACCAAATTCTTCCATCACTTTTTTCCATTTCCTGTCTGTTTTTTTTTCTCCATTTTTCGTAACTGTTTTACGGGAGTAATGTGAAAAGGATTTCCTGTGTTCTCAATACACCAACATGGCTGATACCACCCCTACCACCCCCACCTCTCTCTCTCTCTCTCTCTCTCTCTATATATATATATATATATATATATATATACCTTCTCACACACACACTCTCTCCCCCTCCCTCCCTCCCTCCCTCTCTCTCTCTCTCATACATACACACTCTCTATGAATATATATATAGCTTTCTCTCTCTCTCTCTCTCTCTCTCTCTCTCTCTCACACACACACACACACAAACACACACACACATGCACATACACACTCACACACTCACACGCTATCTCCATCTCCCTCTCTCACACACTCTCACACACACTCACCCCTGTCTGTCTGTCTGTCTCTCTCTCTCTCTCTCTCACACACACACACACACACACACATACACACATACACACACACACACGTGGTGGTGAGAACGATACTAGTTTGTATAAGAAACGCAGACCTTTTTAAGTTTCGCAACGAAAAATGCCCAAATGTTTTTTGTTTTGGGGGGGGTTGGGGGGTCCGCTTTTTAGAAGCAAAACTGAATTGACTTTCTGAAATGCACGAAATCTCGTTTGGTCGTTAAATAAATTTGACAGGAAACAACATTCAATAAAACCTGATAAATGTTCAAGTCTCTCTTTTCAAAATGTTTGTTTTTATCAACTCCATTTTATGTCGCTTGGACAAATTGGACTGTGAATAAAATCGAATTCTTTAAAAAGGAAAAAACATTTTACTGTCGTGATTACTTATAACAATTATTTCGATAAGAATTAAACATTTCCCCCAGTCTTTTATTAAGTCAAACCACGGCCGACTAGCCAATCAATGCACGTGACTTCCTTTAAAAATGAAAACTAGTTATTTTAGTTTTCTTTGACTAAATGCTGCTGCTGTTGCTGCAGTTCGTATGTTTTGTTGGTTGGTTGGTTGGTTGGTCGGATTTTACAGCATGTCAACCCTTGTTGGGTCATTTTATGCTGAGGTACTTTTGTTTTATTCATTCTTGATGGATACTCAACCTTTTAAAGTCATTTTTTAAACATTTTTAAACTCATTTCCTTCAATTTAACCCATAGATGTGACCCTAACAGGTACTACCACTTCGGGTTAGAGTGGACCTGAAAGCAATGGCGATAAAGGGGTAACCCCATATTTACAGAGCTCCAGGACTGGAACTTCACCATCAGAGAATTTTAGCGTCACACCAGGACAGAAAGACCTTCAGCCACCGCCTTCTAGCACATATAAGATTTTTAAAAAGAGATTGGGAAGTTTGTCATAAGGTCAATAGGGTTGGGACAATCATATAGGTGGTAGGGCTTGATGTGACCAGCCGATTGATCGGAGGGGTGACCTCTCCGACCGACCATCTAGTTCAAGTAACGGCCAAAGTGGAGTGTTGCATGTCATGGACTTCTCAGCCTCCAAGGTTACATCCGTAAGCATCACAGGTCGCCACTCATGGCCAACAGATACCCCCCTTGTGGGAGTGCTTACACCTCTGTAGAGGTACAGTCGGTGTATTCTAAAGCCCCAGCCGACAGTACTGTCATATGTTTTGAAGTAAGAAAGTTGTTAATTTCCTTAACATTTCACCCCAGACACAAGCCACTCTAAATTGTTTAACCTCTGACCTCAAACAATTCTTCACTACAAAAAACAATTATTCATTCATAGATAATTCATTAAAGTTTAATTAAAGAAAGTTTCATTAGAATCTCGCAATTTAAACTTATATACATGAACTTAATCAATACCATACAACATGATCCCCAATGAGGCTAACACATTGTTAAAACCAATTACTACAAAAGTATAAATATAAATACACTGTTAGGCATGGCATAACCCCAGACGGGTTGATATGTCCTTAAAATCAATCAATCAACCAACCATCAATTTACACTTGAATAAAAAAAGGAAATTAAATATTTTATAGTCCTTTAAATGCTGCCGTCGTCTTAATATAATTTACAATCATTTGAAATTGCTAATTAACACAAAGTTTGATTATTATTTTTAGTTATTAAAGTATCATCACTGCTTTACCACTATGGCTGACGGATAAGAGTGCAGACAGGTTAAGGGAGACGACTTTATAATTAGTAGATACTATGTCTAGAATTATCTCTCTTCAACAGGAATATTGTTACACAGCCATACTTATTTTATGGTATTCTTATCTCAGTATGAATTTCTTTATTTAGATCTGCTATTTTTTCTCACCGGACTTGATTTTTTTAGAGCTCTTTATTCTATTTTAATAAACCAAGTTAAGACAAGCACGCGTGGAGAAATTGGCCCTCAGTGACTGGCGCCATTTTGCATCCGTCCGGTTTGTTACCCAGCCAAAAACTGATTTTCTAAACTAACTTTCTCACACTTGGATCTGGCAAACCAGAATCGAGGTCAGCAAAGGGTTACGCTCTGCCAATCAACTTACTCTATTTTTTCATGAAACTACCGTTATTTTTAAATTTTACTACAGTGCATAATTGATAGTCAATGCATCAATTATATAATAATATAAAATCTCGAATGAACTGGAAATTGCTTTATTCTCAAAATTAAAGCATTTTCACAGTTTAGTGCTAAAAAAAAATAGGTATTCTTTAATGTTATGATAATCAATTGACAAAGATTTAGAAATCAGATCAGCAGTAACAATAACAATAACAACAAAAACAACAACAACAAAACAACAACAACAACAACAACAACAACAACAATATTATTCTAATCAATAATAGTAATTTTTAATCAATTTTTTAAACCAAATGTGTTTTCACTCCCAATATAGCTACAAGGTTAAAATTGGTATTTCAAGCAGACAACGAAGACTTTTTCAATCTTCGGGGCTTTTTCACTAAATATTGTTTAACAAAATAGTAACGAATCTTTTGTCAGACGAAATAGAATGAAATCTTCATTTCTTTTCGCAAACAATTTTTAGATTCTATTTACGGAATTTCTTAGAGAGAAAAAAACAAAACAGTTTTTGTGCAAATTGATATTTTTATGAAGCTCTAAGGTAAATTCTCATCTATTCAACATGTTGCCATTTAAGATGGAAACCAATTTGTTTTTATCCAAAGAATTCTCTTTTTTTCCCCAAAAAATGATTCAAACAATAGAAATTATAATATTCAAATTCTGTAGGCTTCATAAATGTTTCAAATATCTTTTTGGGAAAATTCTTCAATTTCCACTTTTGAATTCAATGTATTCTTTTTAAAATTAAAACAAAATATTGACATCCTAAATTTCTCGACGGGTTTCCAATTGGCCAAATAATTGTGTAAATTGTAAAGAATAAATGTAATGGGTTTTTGTTTTTGTTTGTTTGTTTGTTGTTTAGTCTTTGGGTTTGTTTTGTTTTATTTTTTTTTTTTTTTTTTGTTGTTTGTTTTTTAGGGGATGTTTTTTATTGCATTGTTGGAAATAGATTTCCCCATTATAGAATGCACATTGTTAAAAAATGAAATTGCTTTCAAGATCCATTTCTAAATATTTGCTTAGAACTGATAATGATGATGATCATGGTGATGTTTAAAACAAAACACGAATTGGAATTGGTAAAGAGATTTATTTGCAATTCATTCCAAATTCTAAAGACGACTTCCCTCATTAGGGCAGTCCTGATGGCATAGTGGTTAGCGTGCTGCACTGCGACAACGTGATAAGCGAGTTCGAACTCTAGTCGCGCTATTATGTTCACTTTTGGACAAATACCTTTGGGTTAGAACCCTTCACACACCCCACACCCCCAGCTATGGGTTAAATAGTAACACTGCTCTTCTTCTGCATGTAAGAATGGCTTTGGCATTAAATAACCCACGAATGTTGATATACCATTAAACAAAGAAACCAAACCAGACTTCCCTCATCATTTCGTGTCATCTTTGTAAAATTTTACACACTCACCAAAATTATAAATTTCAACAACAGGCACATGTTAACTGAAATCAAAATGTGCCTTTCTCCTAGATTGGTTTGCCATCAATTCTGGAGAAGTGTGTCTGCCCCTCTATTTAATCCATAGCTTGTGATGTAGAAGGTAAAGAGATGTCTTTCCCAGGAACATTAAAAGCGAAATGAATACAAATGATGTCGACCAGAAATTGAACTCGTCTAACCGATTCAATTTTCCGCGCCGATAACCATCATGTCACGTGGACCTCCAACGTTTGTATATATTTCTTAAATTGGAAAGTTCTACAAAACTGAAAAACAAACTTCTAATTTAACGCACTATTTAACCCAATGAATTTTTCTCAGCATCGAACAACAAATGACTAATTAAAAATAAATCCCAATTTATTTTTAATGTTTGAAGTTCAGTTCGAATCAACGAGTTTCCTCATTTACTTTGAGATTCGTTTATGAATTCTGAAATATTTCTATTTCGCGGGGATTTTTTAGAAAATGTTTGAGAAAATGTTTACAATGAAACTTTCCATTCGAAGGAGACTGAAAAAATGGTCGAAGCGACAAAGGAAATTATATCGAGTCATGAAATGAACGGCCTATTCCATATTCATTTATCTCATAGTTTTAAACTCACTTAGTAAATTGTTTCGCAAGTTTCGTAGACTTTTCCATAACAGTGCTCAATATCCAATATAGACCTATGAGGAATTTGAAAAAGAAAAACTCTTCATACTATTGAATTTTCTCGACCGTTTCACTTTCATTTTGTTCTTTTTTTGTTTGTTTTGATTTGTTTCGTTTTTTGAGGGGTTTTTTTTTTGTTCTTTTCTCTTTCTTGTTCTTGTTTTTTTTGTTTTGTTTTTTTTTGTTTCGTTTTTTTGCTTTTTTGCTTTTTTTATGGGGAAGGGGTGTCCATTAAATTGTTATACCTCAAAGAATAAAACCATTAAGTGATAGATGGGCTTGAAAAATGTTTTATTGTGAGTCAACTATATCGTTAAGAATTTGATTGAAAGTGTTTCTTTGTTGTCTCTCACCACAAAAATTCACAAAGATATGAATCTAATACATCTGATTGAATGCCATATTGCTTTTTATTTTGTCTCGTCTCGCCGCATATCCCACCGAAACTCCATTTTTCATTGGTCAATTTACCCCATTATAATTATAAAAAGATTTTCATCAATCTTTACTGACATATCAGGCCCACCAATGACGATAGTTTTCTTTTGTAAATGTGTAAGCACAAATTTCCCTTGATAAGTTTGTCTAATGTACGGTATTTTCCAACCCATCCATCGATTACCCCCCCCCCCGAACAATGGTCTTATTCAAAATGGTTTTAAGGGTTTCAAAGTTCAAGAGTGGAAAACATTTCATTATTGCCTGTTTGCCTTATTATCGTGAAAACATGAAACTAGCAGATCTGATAATGTGTCTCTTTTGTACGGGTCCGCTGTCGATATATATATATATATATATATATATATATATATATATATATATATATATGGTATTTGTGGAAAAAGTGACTTACCGGTGAAAATGGTTACACAGTGGTTAGTTGATTCAAGTTTCACAATGATAAGGCAGCGATATAACAAATATAAAGTGCTCAATACGTTAGTAGAGCAAATTTATTAACATAAAGTACACGTATTAATCTACTCGAGTTTCACCATAAGGATCTTCAGGGCTAAATCTACTGGATTAATCAAGATATTGATTAATTGCAGTCGATTACACGTGTGTGTGTTTTTGCGATAAACGTTTGAGAATCAACCGTAGATTTAGCCCTGAAGATCCTTATGGTGAAACTCGAGTAGATTAATACCGTGTACCTTTAATGATATATATATATATATATATATCAGGGTGTTCGGGAGAAATTTTACAGTTTCATAAGGAAAAAGAAAAAGTGCTTGGTAACTACAGAATTTAATGGATTGTAAAAAAAACTCAACAGGCACGGAAATTACACTACTATCAATAAATTTCATTGAAAATAACCGCCATTAGCGTCGATCACAGTCTCAATCCTGCTCCGGAACTTGGAGCAAGCTGATGTTATAGTTTCCCTGGGAAGGGTCTCAAAACCTACCTTAATTCTGTCGATTAACTGGGCTTTTGTAGTACTGGCACGGCGATTGGTGTCTTTCTCAACAACGCCACATACATAATAATCTATGGGGTTAAGATCTGGGGAGTTCGGAGGTCAAACATTGGGACTGGTGTAGTCATAAAAATTAGCCGACAACTATTTTTGACTTTTCCCAGAGGTGTGGCAGGAAGCCGAATCCTGCTGCCATACATATGGCCTACCATTGGCTACCCTTGTTATCCAAGGCTTGACTACAGTGTTTAACAACTCCACGTAGGCATCTGAATTCAACCTGATACCCTCTCTGAAAAAATGCGAGGCATACATCACCCTCAGAGGACACACATCGAAAACCATCACAGTTTGGGAAAATTTAGTCTGCATGACACGAGGAGTGTTCTTTTGACTGTATGCAAGTAATCTGTTATTCTGCGTGTTGTGCTTTTGATCTTGGCAAAAGTTTTTCTCATCGGAAAAGAACCAGATTGTTTGTCGTTCAGCAGGATGTTTCACTTTGCTCAGAGTTTCTTCGCTTTAGTCAGACGATTTTCATGGGCCTTCTCTGGGAGCAGTTGACCTCTGAGACGCTTGTATGAGTAGTAGCGAAGGTCTTCATTGAGTGCAAGCTTCATGGTAGAGGCTGAAACATTCAATTCACATGATAAAACTCGAATTCCAATTCCAGGGTCCCCCAACAATTTTTTCTGCAGATTTTCGAGGAATTCTGCTGTACGAACGCAATCAGATCGTCTGTTATGTTGCTTTCTTCTCGCCACAGCCTCGTAGTCTCCATTGCAATTCTCCAGTTCATGTCTGATTGTTTTTACAGTGTTCAGGGAGCATTGGGCAGCAATCATAATCTCCTTATTTTGATCATCATGATACAAGTTATTCTCTTCCATGATCCAGATGGGTTCCAGTCATCCATTCTATCTGTCATTACGTATATGAATGAATAAGGGTCCAAGCTTTTAAATGATGCGTAGTGTGCGTTAATACCACCAACTTACGGAGAAAAATATCCAAATATAAGTATGTCAACTTTATCCCGAATACCATATATATATATATATATATATATATATATATATATATATATATATATATATTATGGTAACAATTATTTCAGTTAGTATGATAGCCGACATTTGAGTACTTCTTTTTTTTAATTCAACGCTTTCATTGAAATGGTTGTGTTTTCTTATATCATTTTTTCTTATTATATATACATATATAAAAAGTACTCTTATTGTGGAAAATTTGGGTTGTCTGCCCCTGAATCGAGCCCGGAAGTGGGCATCGGAATGTGGGGGCGGTGTCCCTAAGAAATACTCAGAACAGCTTTAACACCGACCAGGGTAAGACCTGAAACATCATCAACAAGCTACAAAAGACCAAAGCCAACAAGCAGTCAACAGAAGACAAGCAGTGACGACTACTTCGACAAGACAAAGCGAACCCCCTACAAATACAATATTCTCCTAAACAAGCAAAGTAAACACTTGTCACTATACATAAATATTGTTCTCTACCCGCTGAGCGAATTAGTTTAGCAAACTTCAATGAGCCTTACAACTTCTATGAACTTTACAAACTCTTACACAATCACACACTTGTGAACCTTTACAAATTTGAACCAATAAATTGTTAACCCAAGTATATTTGCCTTGTACCTTTCCTGACTAACAGCAATATCTATTGTCTTTTCTTTATTTTTTTCTGTTAATATGGTGGCTATTTGAACAGTATCAAAACTGAAATAATTGTTACCATACAATCGCTGTAAATAAACAATTGGTTTAAAATGTCTATTAAAATGTGTATTTGTGGGGATTAGAATAAAAATAAAATAAAATTTTTAAAAAAGAACTCCCATGGGCCTTCACCGGAAGAACTCTCCGCGCATTTGCGACAAAAAGGATTGACTCCCGACCCCCAAGAGAATATCTCGGCCATTCGAGTTTCGGCCGCAACTGTGTGTAGTCGCGTCCTAAGCCAGGGGGATATTTCCTTGCCACCGACGTCTATGACCGGGAATAAATCCTAAATCATAAAACCACATTCTGTATTTGTCTCTTTCTTTCTTTTTTTTTTTTTTTCCTTAAATTCTTTTCAGTGCGACCCCCACATGAGATGGGTTAAAAGCGAAAAGCCTATGAACTCGCACCGAGAATATCCAGCTACTTTAAACCTTTAAAACAATCAAACCTCTTGCTACCCCATATATTACAATGTTTTCAAATTTGGAAAAGATTTAAACGGTTGTAATCAGAGTAGAAACGAAGCCGATGTCAAATGAATTTAATTGACAGTTAAAGGTCAGTTGAAAACTTAGTTTTCATTAGAAGATGACTAAAATCCGAAAAGCTAGAATTAAGATTTTAACTTTAAACATTTGGCCGAAAATCGCTGGAGTGAATGTCTACGGTCCGGGCAAATCTCGACGAACGTACGGATCGGTAATGTGTTATGAAAAGACGTCAGAATGAATAAAAAAAATGTGTTCAAGAATAAAGTAAGATGTTTATCATTCGTTTATTGATTCCATCAAAGAAGAACGATGATCGGCCGAGGAAGGAAGAGACAAGATGGCTATACAACATTTTGACTGACACTTTCATACATTTTTTTTGTTTGTTTGTTTTTCTCATTCATTTTTTTTTTGTTTGTTTTTAATTTATCTTAGACAATAACACAAACAAACTGGGGGTTGACAACGGGAAAAATCTTTTCTTTTTTCCTACAACCAACTGAGGTTATAATAATCAAATTAACTGTGATGTAAACAATAATAGAGTATATATATATATATATGTGTGTGTGTGTGTGTGTGTGTGTGTGTGTGTGTGTGTGTGTTTGTACAGTGGAGTAAATAGGGAATTAAATCCAACAGTATATAGAAAAGAGAAAAATACGAAGTATTCTAAAAAAGATGAATTTATTCGTGATGGTAAAGTCGACGTTCTAATGTTTCGGTTTTTAGCAAACCTTCATCAGGACTTGAAATGGAAGAAGTGTTGTGTTTGTAAGGGTAGACGACTTCTGAAAATGGGAGAATGGTGGATATATGTGGTTGTATGTGAAGAAAGGGATGTAACTGAGTCGACTTTATCCTATTTTCTACACACACACAAACACAGACACACAGACACACAATTGTAATATATATATATATATATATATATATATATATATATATATATATATATATATCAATGGAATGGCTTATTAATTAAACTAACATAAATGAAATAAAATATTGAAAGAATAAAATTAAGATTTACTTCCTATTAAAGGCCGTAGAAGATAGAAAAATAAAAAAATAAAAGTATATTGACGCGGTATTTCAAACTGAACCTAACTCTTTCCTCCGGCAGTATATATATATATATATATATATATATATATATATATATATATATATGTGTGTGTGTGTGTGTGTGTGTGTGCGTGCGTGTGTGCGTACATATATATGAGCGTGAGTGAGGGGAATATACTGTAAAATATATATGTGTGCGTGAGAAAATATATAGGAAAGGTGATTAACGAACACAATCAGTTCAATTGATATTTCGTCTCTCATATATATATATATATATATAGTCATCCTCATACAGTACTATTTCGCTGCATCACGGCTCTTCAGTGCGGCTAAGCATTATAGGATGCCTCAGACTGGGATTGAAACTCGACTGATTTTCATCCCACATAATCTCTACTAACCGGGCCATCAGCACAACTAACTTATGTAAGATAATTTTTACTTATATAAATATAGACCTACATAAAGGCTGCTAGAGAGTTCTATCCGTTTTAAGGAAAGTCTGTATATATATATATATATATATATATATATATATATATATATATATATACATATACACACACACACACACACACACATATATATATGTATATGTGTGTGTATATATATATATATATATATATATATATATATATATATATATATATATATATATATATATATATATAAAGTTATTTAATAATCGTAGCTTAATTGTGGCACAAGAGCAGAATCATGAGAGACACCCACTGAATATTTAACTCACTCGTCATGATTGCTAACTCCACGACAAGACAAAATTGTTATATATATAAGAGTTACTTCCCTTGTACCGTAAGCGTAAAATCCTTATTCGGCGCGGCTAATATCTTCCCTTTTTCTTTAAACTTTTAGTTTTTAAAAATTGAAAATTCTAACTTAAATTTAGATATAAAAAAAATGTTTCCATTAATTTCTTAATTACGTTAAAATGAGCACAGAGAGAGAAAAAACGACATAAATGCGCCATTTTGACAGATACAGAAAATAATTTTTTACATTTTCCTGTTTTAAAGTGTAAAATAAATTACGCTTGGTTGTTTTACAATATTTATTGTTGATTAGACATTTATACTAAAAGGTTAAAAAAAAAAAAACAGATATTGTTACAATAAAATGTAAATCCCCTAAAACTGAAAAGACATTTAACAATTCACATTATCTTTTGAAATTCAATATTATTCATTCAAAAATTTCCAAAGGTTTTTTTCTTCTTTTTTTTTAATTGAAGTGAGTAAAACTTAGAGATTTATCAATTTAAATATTAATGTTTTTTTTTATTCTAACTAAGCAATGTTATTATTTAAATCTCCAGTTTGAATATCTGGCTATATATTTAATTGATGATATTTAATAGTGAACAATTATTTAAATGCAACAAATTTGTTTCTTTGAACAATATATGACGCATATAAAGTGTTATAATTTCTTTCTTTTTTTTTTTTTTTTTTGGCCTAAGAAAATAATTTTTTGCTAAAAGTTAATCTGTAGTCTAGAAAATATCAAATACAAAAGAAAATTGAATCAAAAAGTTGATGTAAAAGAATTGGTAGATTCATTAAATTTGAGTTGTGATTGTGAGAGACAAGTTATGTAAATTCGTTACCAAATTATCTCCCTTTAATAAGTATTTTTTTTATTGAATGAAGAAATCATTTGAACAATAAAATGTATGGAAGAAGGATTTTTAAAAATGGAATCAGAAATTAATAAAATTCTTTCTACAGTGCTAGTCACCATTATTGGCACACGTACAATTATAGTATGTGGCCTACCTTTTGAATGTGGCCTACGAAATCATGTCTCTCTTATAGTATGTGACCTACCATAAAAAGCATATTAAAGGTTATAATAATAACTGCTAACCCTAACCCTAACCCTTAACCCAACCCTAACCCTATTTCAGAATTTTAGAATTTTAGAATTAAATAGATCTGATTCATGTAAATTATGGATAAATTCTTTTTTAATTATTCTTAATTACTATATACAGCTTATGAGTGAATTGCATTTCTTGAAATTGAATATATGTGAAAAATAATTAGTTTCAATAAATTGCCTACTACTTATATCTATAAATATACTCTTACTGAGGTAGGACACATTCAAACCGGGTAGGTCACATGCTATAACAGAATCAAAAAGGTAGGCCACATACTATAATGGCATCTGGCACACTTTCATTTTTTTTATTGTTATATTTTCAGAAATAAACAGAAAATAACCAAATTTATAAAAACTTGTTATTTTTTTCATTTTCTATTCTTTATCAACCATCAATTGTCAATAGACCAAAATTGATTCACTAGATTCGATTTTTTTCTTTTTTTTTTTTTGTAGGGGTTATGAAATTATCTACATTATGTACTGAAATTTCATGGATGCCAATAATTGTGACAAAGACTGTAGATAGATAGATAGATAGATAGATAGATAGATAGATAGATTTAAACAAATAGATAGATTGATAGATAGACCAAAGCTTTTTCACAAGATTCCTTTTTTGTTTTTTTGTTTTTGTTAATTTGTCATGAGATTATCTACATTATGTACTGAAATTTCATTGATGCCTATAATTAGGACCAAGACTCAGCATACTACTACTACTACAACTAATAGTAGTAGTAGTAGTAGCAGTAGTAGCAGAGCAGTGGTAGTAGTAGTAGTAGTAACGTCAAAACACAGTGTCTGTGGATGACTCTATATGCTTCCCACCCCCAGCTGGTTGAGCACTTTGAACAGGATTTCACTGACAACCACCGAATATACATAATGGCAACGCTCTCCTAAAAAACGGATGGAGCACTCTCTGGTGGCCTTTACATATATACATATGTATGTATTTATCAATCCTTGTCTGTAGATGATGACAGCTGTGTGGTTAAGAAATCTGATTGATGATAAATCGATCGGGTTTCCATTTGGCTGAAGGTAGCCTGCTAATGTCTAGCCACACTGAGAGACATATATATTGAAACACAGTGTCTGCGGATGACTAGATAGATGTAAAGATAGATTTGAACAAATAGACCAAAAGTGTGGGGTTGGGGGGGGGGGGTCTGTGATTTATAAGTCAATTTTTACCCTAAATAAAAATTCCATCTTTTTCTTCTGTAGCAATTCTAGGATTTGTATTTCTTTTATTGGATTAATCATTTGAAGCTGAACATTTTTCAGCCTTTACCAAGAGTTTATTCGCTCAATAAATAGGGTTTAAAATTTGAACTCGATTTTAACTTCTAAAAAACACCATTTTCTAATGGATTGATTCTGAAATTACCCACAAATAAAATCAACATGGTTACTTCATACAAAAAGAATAAGGGTATATTTTTTTTTATCAAAATGATTTTTCTTTTTATTCACTACATAAAAAGTCTACGTTATATTTATTTCATTTGACCCTCATATCTTCTTACAATTCAAAATGAGAAAATATTTATTATATTTTCTGAATATTGGATATGAACTATTATATTGTCATATGACACATTCTCAAATATCTAAGAATTAGAAATTAAAAATGAATTAGAAATAAATATTATTAATGTTTGTATCATCACTTGTGTTCATCTATATATATATATATATATATATATATATATATATTTGGTTTGAGGTTGGGATTCGAATCACACACAAAGCGGCTTCCAGTCTATAATTCTGCTGATGAGGCATAATAGGCCGAAATGTACATACAGAGAATGACTTTTTCTTGATTTGTTTACATTTTACATTTGAACAGATATATTCGCCTAATTCCTTAATTATCAACTAATTAATTTTCAAATTAGGTATGACTTCAATTAAGCATATATTCTCCCAAGAATAGTCGGCATAGCCATATCAAACAAATGTTTGTGTACTTTCATATATATATATAGAGATAGAGATAGATAGATAGATAGATAGATAGACAGACTTTTTTAAATTTTAAAGGTTTTGTGTATGCTTCATATATTACAGTATAATCCAGACAGTATAAATATATATATATATATATATATATATATATATATATATATATATATATTTACGTACACGCACCCATTGGGAATGACCAGTGTGCTGGCACAACAATAATAATAAAAAAAACTGCAAGAGATCCCGAGTGTAAAAGAATAACATGAAGGAATGGGGAACTTTCTTCTCAGCTTTGATAAGTGGACGAGAGATCAATATGGAACACAACGCCAGACAACAAAGAAACAAGCACGATCCCGTTAATAGAATCATAATATTTATTTACATCAAATACAGGCAGTAGAAAAGTATTTTAAAAACAAACAATAATAAAAGAAAATATATATATATATATATATATATATATATATATATACGTGTAATAAGGGATATGGAAAGGGTGTCTATATTATTATATTATCATACATGGGTGGGCAAGCAATTGAACATTTAACATACAAACAATCATAAAAGACAGAATGTAAAACAAGAGAGATTTAACTCACTGTGATACCATATAATAAAAGAATGTCCTTTCATTATTCTTTCCTATTTTGTCATATGGATCAAATATGTGTCAAAGTTCTTTAGATGTTCAAACAGTTTGAACGTTCTGCATAATCCAATAAAAGAATGTCTTTTTTTTATTTCTATTCAGAGTTCTTTGGGGTTTTTTTGGTGATAAGTTGATTTTCTTGTTTCCTTCTTTCTTTCGCCGCTTCATTTACCGCGACATTTCACAATTACGGAGCAAGGCAATACACATCTCACCTCTCCAAGGTGTTTTCAGCTTTTATGTTGGGGTCTGGTCTCTTTGGTGAGAATCTGATTGTCATGGTTACCAACTAAATCATTATCTTCACAGGGCGCAAATGTTCCGAAGTCATGTGTACTTTAAATCCGATTGTCGGTCATGAAGAGGCCAGACCAAGAAAAGAGATACTTACTTTCTCTCATCGCTTCCGCAATTGGAAAGGGAATGTTTGAAAATCATTGTCTGATAGGAGAATAGTATTATTTCACCAATATAATTTTTCCTTCTTGCCCACATATTATATAGAAATGTATTATAAATGTACATATATATACTAGTTTACATACTAGAGGCATGTCACAATATATATATATATATATATATATATAGAGAGAGAGAGAGAGAGAGAGAGAGAGAGAGAGAGAGAGATTAAATCATACTGACTGCACCTCTGCAGAGGGGTAAGACCCTTCCCCAATGGGGCCACCTGTTGGCCATGGTTGGTGACCCATGATGCTTCAGGATATGATCCTGGTGGCTGACAAGTTCATGACATGCAACACTATACTTTGGCCCTTATTTGGGGTAGACGAACGGTCGGGGAGGCACCCTCCAATCAATTGGAGGGTTACGTCAAGCTCTAGCACCTATATATATTAGAAAGCGCGTGGTGTAATGGTTAAAGTCATGGGAAATGGACTAGTCGCCCCGAGTTCAAATCCTGGACGTGGTAATTGCATTTCACTTAGCACTAATACCCTTGGGAAAGGTATGAATCCTACTCTCCCTCCAGCTATGGGTAAATAGCAGGGCATACTGGGTTCTTTAACCATGGCTAGGTAACCAGTCTAGGAGAAGGAAAACTCTGAATTCAAACCTGTTAAACTCCGCTTAAGAAATTGACCTTGTGTCACATCCTGCTCGTGCGGAGGGGTTGGTAAATATATATATATATTTACCAACTCTGCATATGCAGGATGTGACACAAAGTCATTTTCTTAAGCAGAGTTTAACAGGTTTGCACTTATATGATTGAACTGACTCTATTGCCCATATGGTAAACCCCCAACACTTTTTATCATATATGTGCTAGAAGGCAGGGGCTGAGGGTCTTAGTGTCTAGAGCATGATGCTAAAATTGCATCTCATGGTGAGGTTCCAATTTTGGAGCTCTGTGGGGGGTGGGGGTGTACCCCTTCATTGCCATTATTCCCAGGTCCACTCTGACCTGGAGTGATTGTACTTGTTAGGGTCCCATCTATGGATTAAATAGATCTGTAAAAAAAATGTGTTTTAAAAAAAAATTGAATTCCCAACAAGAATGAATAAAACAAAAACATCTTCAGCATAAAATAACCCAACAAGAATTGACATGCCGTTAAATCCAACCAAACTAAATTCAAAATTTTCATCTTTTTTAAAGAATTACAAATATTGATAAGTGAAATGATTAATAAGTTAGTCACATAAACTTTTGCTTTGTTTAGTGAGTGGTCGATCATCACTAATTATTTAATTATATTCACTTAATAAAAATAAGAATCTGTCTCATAATATTTGTTATATTTACATATAAATACTAAATACAACATATCAGATGGGATGGTTTAGCTCAGTCGGTAGAGCATCTGCCTAGGAACCACAAGGTTCCTAGTTTGATACTAGCCCTCACCAACTCAGTGTATGAGTAGCACAGGGATCTGCGCAGTAAGTGAGGAGTTGATGGTAGGTATGGTGTTCCACCTCAGATACAAAACAATCTCCTTGGTCTAGCGCTAATGAAAAAGGGATAACTCACTCGTTGTCTGGCTGATACCGACATTAGGTCACTTTACTATAATGAAATAGAGGTGGTATCAACTATTACGATAACTTTTGTAAAATAGTAAAGGGAGGTAATTGAGTTTTAGACTCGTAAAAAATGTAGTAATTGCAAAAAGCTAACAGATTCAAATGTACAAGTTTTGATTTGACAGTAAAATTGTGAAACTAGGGATTTTGTGTAATCCCTAAAGATTTCAGTAATTTCCTAAAATCTGTTTTCATCTGGGATTTCAGGAAATCAATAACACCTTCTGGGATTTCAGGAATTCATTAAATATAATAAGCATTGATTTGATTAATTTATTTATGTGATAAACTTATAGTGACAACTAATTCCGTCTGTTGTCTAAGTAATTGAAATCAAGTAGGTAATCATGGCTTGATGATCAATCTAATTGAATCAATTATTTCTTTTGTTTTTGTGGAAATGGAACACTAATGCAGATTTACAACTCATTTACTCAAGTTCAAAGAAAATATCAGTGGTTACTAGTGCAGTCAGTTTATTCACACGTAAATGCTGTTGACATAGATTTAAGATTACCAATCTTCCTTAATTGGAAATGACTGTCTTTCTTTAACTCATCGCCATCTTTGTCCTTTCTTAAGTTTTTTTTTGATGAGTGAGGGGAAACATTTGTCTGTCTTGACTAAAATTATATTTCATATATAATTAAATATGTTATTATTAAATGTTGATAATAATGTCCTGTTCTATTGATTTTAAATATAATTATGGTATTATTAAAATAATGTAAAAAATTGTATTATAAAAAGAAAATAGTGTTTTTTAAGAAATATGAAATACCTTAGGCTGTGGAATATATTAAAACTTTAAATGCAAATGTACAAGATGTGTACGGCACTCTTGAACTTTCCTGACCCTTTGCACATTTCATGTGTTTCCAGTTGAGCAATGTTAAGTTACATTTTCTACCCAAAAATTACAGCTTACAATTATGAAGATTTAGACCACTAATGGTGACAGATGAGTCAAAAGAATAAAATGAACACAAACTTAGAATAGGAATAGATGTGAATTACTGGCATACATAAGAATTGTTGCAAACTTTGGTTTGTCTGCGGGAATGTTATACATAGAATAATAAACCACTTAACTGAAATCCTGAGGTAGGGGAATTATCGAAGTCCCTTGCTACGGCTACTCTGGTCGTTCAGAAAGATATGAGAGAGACCTTTTTTTGACGTCTGACTCCGGTGCTAGTCGATCAGAAAGAGGAAGAATTTGTCTCTTTGGCTTTGCCGCCAAAGTATGCTGTCCCGTAATTGGTTGGTTTGATAGAGAGGCTCGTAGACAAAGATAATAACCACCCCCACCCCACCTCAGATTTCTTATAAAATAGTTTGACAACCCATTTTTCATATTTCCATAATTTTTCAAACTTTTTAGACAATTTTCATTATTCTCTATCATGAATATTTTTATATATTTATATATTTATATATCTTATATATTTAATATATATATATTCACATATAAAAACATTATATTTTTTATCTTGAATATTTTTGCCTTGAATAAATTTGTTTGGGAATGTGGGGATTAAAATAAAATTAAAATTTTTTAAAAAGAACAAACTCCCATGAGCCTTCACACCAGAAGAACCCTCTGAGCATGTGTGGGAAAAAGGACCCACTTCCAACCCCGAAAAGAATCTCAGCCATTCTGACTTATGCCTTAACTGTGTCAAGTCCCAACTACTGGCCAAGGAGATATTTCCTTTCCACGTGGTGGCTATGACCTGTGAATAAAGCATAAATCATAAAACCACCTTCTGTCTTTGTCTCTTTTCTTTTCGTTCCTTGAATTCCTTCCTTTTCAGCGCGACCACCAAATAACGGGATATTGATCTTGCAAGGAAAAAATCAGAAATCATCAATAACTTGAAAATTGGTTGACTTTAAAACTTTTTTGATAGCATTTTTCGATTCCTTGGGCCAAAATGCTTTTATAAACCAATTTTTAGGTGTAAGGAAGCTCTACAACTCATTTTACAGACAAAAATAGATTACAAAAAGTCGCCATTTTTCGCTAACCCCACCAAATTTGGAGAGCTAAAAATCAACATAGCTCAAATTTTGGGGAATGTCTAACTTTAACACGGTCCACACCTGTACAAAATTTCAGAAAAGCTGAAGGGGGTGGGTAACAATTTTACTTTTTTCTGGATGATTTGACATGGAATTACCCTATCATCATCATCATCATCATCAAGTCATACCAACAGCACAAATTCCCTTGATACTCTCTCTCCATTTATCCCTATTGGTCATTGCTCTTGGTAAATTCTCTATTGTCCACACAGACCTGATGAATATAATTTTTTGCTGGTTGGCCAACACTGGTGTGTCCATGTGTAGGAGTGCATAGGAGAATGTTCATTATGAGTTTGTTCTTACTTCTCTAGCATGTCTTGCTTGTCTTACTAGGATAGTTGTGTGATGGGAGGTAAGTAGTCGTACAGCTGCTGTTTTGTAGGGTGCTAAAAATTTGTCATCTTTTATACCTAGCTCCAGTCAGTCTAAATAGAATTCTTAGCCAGAAAATATTTTTGTTTTTATTTGTTTTAAAATGATCAAATGAAGACAACTCTTAAGTCCAATGCTCTATCTTTTATTTTAATTGATTGTTGTCTTCTCAACCAAAATGTCAACTGATTTGAGAATTAGTTTTCTTCTTAATTTCATACCAGAATGACAACTTTCTACTTAATATTAAAGCAGAATGACAACTATTACAAAGATATTTTATACCAATGTTTCTCAAACTTTTTTTTTTACCTTATGGATTGCTTCAGTTCCTATTTTACTATGGGGCATCCCCCACCCCCCATAGCCATTCAATGTTTTAAAATCCTATTGTATTTTTATGATTAAATATGTTTTGCTTGTTTGGATCCCCCCCCCAAAAAAAAAAGTTATATGTTTCCCAGAGGGCCATATGGCCCCCAGTTGAGAACCTTTTTCTATAAACTGCAATTTTCAGATGATTTAAATTCATCCATTTGATATTTGTTAATTAGGGATTTATTTTTCAGTTTCTCGTTTTCATTAAATAAACATCATTTTGTGTCAATCTGAATAATTTGCAATGGTTTCCTTTCCTTTTATGAAGTGAATCATGTGACACACAGCAAAATTCTCACTTTCAATTTAACACAAACTCAATTCAATTCTTGATTGAATAATGAATACCAAACTCACTTAACCCTATTGGCTGGGTCTGTAAAATATATAACTGCACTTCTGCAGAGGGGTAACACAATGGAGCCTCCTGTTGGCTGTAGGTGGCAACTCATGATGCTTAAGGATGGAATCCTGGTGGCTGATCACTCCATGACATGCATCACTCTACTTTGGTCCTTACTTAATCTAAATGGGTGATCAGAAAGGCCCTCTTCAATCAATCAGCTGATCACATCAAGCCCTAGCATCAATATGATTGTCCCAACCCTATTGCTTCAATGGAAAATACCAAACCCTTTTTAAGATATATGTGCAAGAAGACAGTGGCCGAGGGGCTTAGTATCTTAGGTATGACGCTAAAACTGCAACTAATGGTGAGGTTCCAATTCTGCAGCTCTGGGGAGTGTGGAGTACCCCTTCATTGCCATTACTCTCAGGTTCAACCTGACTCGTAGTGGTAGTACCTATTAGGGTCCTACTTATAAGTTAAATAGATCAAAGAATGAGTTTTAAAGGGGTACATACCCTTCTAAAACTCATTTTTTGATAAAAATAAGTTTTAAAAAATATAAGATTGAAAACCCATCAAGAATGAATAAAACAAAATGTCTTTGGCATAAAATAACCCAACAAGGGTTGACATGCTGTAAAATTCAACCAACCAATCAACCACCCAAACTCAGTTTGTACAAACCCAAAAGGTTCACAAGATATTTGGGGGGGTTCATGGGAAAATGTGGGGGGGGGGTCAAGTGTGTGTGTGTGGAGGGGAGAGGTTTTCCAATAAAATTAGACAAAAAAGATTGATCAAAATTATTAATAATGCATAAAACATTTTGGTTTTGACAAAAGTTTAATTTTATCAACAATTGTGTGATAGGTGGTAAGTGGCCATACAGTTTGCTTTTTTATGGGGTGCTACTTTTCTATTTTTGCTTTCACCAGAATAAGACAATTTAAGAAAACAATCCTAAAATGTCATCGGGTTTTAATAATAAAAGATAAAAAGATATATACATATATCATCATCACCATTATTATCATTATCATCATTGTCATCACACTGACTCACAAATTCCATGACTCTCTCTCACTACCCATCCCTATTGGTGATCAATCCTGGTAATTCCTCCTCACGATATCCAGAATCCGCACATAGCTGATCAATGTAAATCTTTGCTAGTCGTCCCACTCTAGTGTGACCATGTGTAGGTGTCCCCCAAGAATGTCACCTATGAGTTCATTCTTAATTCTCTGTCAGAGTCTAACATGTCTTGTTCAGTTTACTTGGATGGATTGTGTGATAGGTGGTAAGTGGCCATACAGTTTGCTTTTTTTTTGTGGGGTGCTACTTTAAAATGGTTGGAGAACCTCGCAATAATGCATCTTTTTTTTTTAAACCTGAAAATTTCAAGACACCTAAATTATAAAGCAGTTTTAAATAATGTTGCAGTTATCTCCCTTGGATTTTTTAGTAAATGAATTAATTCTATCTATCTATCTATCTATCTATCTATATACAGTCTATATTACTGACATTTTTTTTTGTTTGTTTGCTGGTTGGTTGGTTGGTTGGTTGGTTGGTTTACGGCATGACAACCCTTGTTGGGTTATTTTATACCAAAGATATTTTTGTTTTATTCACTTGTTGGGCATTCAAATTTTTTTTAACTCATTGTTTTTTTCTATTTAAACTTATGAGCTTAACAGGTACTACCACTCGGAGTCAAAGTGGACCTGGGAGTAATGGCAATGAAAGCATACTCCACTCTCCCTAGAGCTTCAGAAGTGGAACCTCACCACTAGATGTCGTTTAAGATCATACAGAGGACACTTTTATGCGTGTGTATATATACATGTGTGTGTGTGTATGTGTGTGTGTGTGTGTGTGTGTGTGTGTGTGTGTGTGTGTGTGTATAAAATGTAACCATATTTCAGCAAAAACCGCAAATTATAAAAAGAATTTTATTATTCTTGTTATGATGTGCTATTTTTTGCTTTTCCAATTTTTTCATTAAAGTAGTGCAGCCATAGAGTAGCACTGATATGGCTACAACTTGGAAAAATTCTTGCTTTATCTTATCAGAGAGATTAGATTTCCATATGATTGATAATCTGTCTAAAGAGTTCATGCATTTTCAATACATATATTGACATTGCTTTTTGTAGATGAGATACTTCTACCTAGGTATTTGAACAAGTCTATTAATTTCAAAGGCTTACCATCCTGTGTAGAGATGTCTCCATCTTGTTTAAAAGACATGAGCTTCATTTTATCTAAGTTCATAAAGTAGTGAATGCTTCTTGCCGCCTTCTCTATGCTGTGCAACTGTGATACAGCTTGTGCATAGTCCGCATCTGTAATAATTTCTGTGCAATATCACCACCTTCTTGTGCTACATAATTGATGGGTAGCCTATCAATTATGTACTGTAGTGTAGTAAATTTTAAAATAACAATTTTATGGAAAAATACAAGCAAGTTGATTGGCAGATTTTAACCCGTAATTGACCTCAGCTCTCATCGGAGAGAGCCAGTGTGAGAAACTTTTGTAGAAAATCAGTTGTGACTGGGTGATTAAATGAGATGCATGCATAATGATGCCTCTCATCCAAGACATGTTTATCTGACTTGGGTTAATAAAATAAAATAAGAGCTCTAAAGAAAACTACATTATCTTGTGTTCATTAATCAAAAACTAAACAATAAACAGATTGTGTCAATAGATTTTATTTGGGTTGCAAAAACTTCAATGATCAGGTAAACTAAGGTAGGATTAAAATCATGCTCCAAGCCATAAAAGCAAATCTGGTGAGTAGCATTAGAGAGTATCAGGCGAACTTGGCATCTCACAGTCCAGTTTGGTTTGTTACCTTCACAACCGCAGCAAAAAACATCCAGAGTTACCATATTTTGTCTCGCGTTACCAAAATATTGCAAAACTTCTGCATAAAATTAGAAGACAATGTATTGTTAAAATTACAATTATTTTAATATCCAAAAACAGTTTCAGGCCTATTTACATTTTTTTTCGTCCCAGACTTCTGCCCAAATTTACACTATGTTTTTCCTTGTTGGTGTCAGGCGTAATTCCATCCAAACTTAGATATTTTCCAAGTTGTGTGTCCTTGCTTCAAAGTGACCCCAGGCACAAATTGGAAGAAATATTCAAAATGATCCCAGACACTCTAGGAAAAAATGTCAAAAGAGATGGATTAAGGATCCATAAGTCAGACAGTCCCTTTCCTCTCCCGGGTGATATTTTGTTTGGGAACACAACATCTGTAAGAATCATGATGAATTTCAGATTAGCAAATCTGAATGCTGAGGACCTGATCTAATCTCTTTTGTATCCTCAGAACCGTGGTATGAATATATCATCAGCATCAGCATCAGCAGCATCAGCATCATCAGCATCATCAGCATCAGCATCAGCAGCATCGAGCCATGCCTACTGCAGGGATTCTCTTGACATTTTCTCACCCTCCATTCCTATTGGTCATCTCTCTAGATGGCATCCAGTATCATCACAGAGTTGTTGAATATAAGTTTTTGTTAATTGGTGTGTCCATGTGTAGGAGTCCATGCTGTCTACAAGAGACCCAATTTACTTTTAATAACCACAACTGTATTCGGCCAGCATCTTCTTTTAAACTCTTTTCTTGATAGTTACCCAGGAGTCAACTCTTGCCAGATGTTACAACCTTCATTACAACATGTTGTTCCCTTGTTTTGATAGACTTTGCATGTTGAATATTATTATAAATGACAAAATACTTCAGTTCCTTTGGGGTTTATGAACCTAATATCAAAAATGAGCAGATCAACCCATTCTTAATTTAATGAGTAGGTGATTGGAATGCCATCGTTGTACTCAGTATAAACTATGGAAGCTCGGAGGTATAACAATATTAATATAGATTAAAGATATTTTCATGAATTTGTCAAAATACTTGGACCAGTAGAAATGGTTCATATCATAAATCCATTGGAGAAGGCAGGAAACCCTAGCACCACCCCTTAATGGGAGCATAAAGAATTTTATAATTTTGATTTTCAGACTGTTGTTCTCATCTTTATTGTGGTATGTAAAGACACGTTTTGGCCACTGTATATTCCATCGTTCTTCAGGAATTCTCTGTCTATCTGATTTCCCATGTTGGATCATTGCTATACTTGGATAAACAGAGAACACTTGAAGAAGGCCGGAGAATACAGCAGCCAAAATGTTGTGTTTTTACATACCACAATAAAGACAAGGACAACAGTCCGAAAAAATAAAAATTATACACATCAAACCTCATCTCAAAAATTCAGATAAAGAATTTTACTTTTAAAGTGATGTTAAAGTAAAAATGTTAAATATAAAATTCGGAACATATGACCTTTAGGCACCCCTTTTGCGATCTCGATTCATAATGACATATTTTCATTTACACCATCAAAATCCGGTTGTTTGTTAGGGGTTAGGGGTTAGGGCTAGGGGTTAAAAAAAAAAAATCATCTGTTAACAAACCAAATGTTGACGGTGTAAATGAAAAAAATGTCCTTATGAAACGAGATCACAAAAGGGGTGCCTAAAGGTCATATGGTCCTAAAATTCAAATATGGTACAAATGTGCCATATTTGTACTTTATATTTTATTAGTATCATATTTGTATTGTATACAATTGATATTGTCTCTACTACTGCTGTTTGATTGTTCACCTCATATCTTAAGTATATTTTCAAAAATCAAATTATATTTCTGTGTTTGGTTTATGAAAACAAAAAGGTAAAAGAATTTTACTTTTCAGCAAGATTATAAAAATGTTGGTATAAACCAATTCTAAACAGATTTTACATTGATGATCAAAAAATATTGAAAAAAAACGAGTTTACTTTTTTTTTTAAATTCCCCTTATTTATTGAATGACCCTCGTTTATCATTTACAGATGGGAATAAAAAAAATTGTTTAGAAATATTTGGCAAATTAAAATACTGAGCAGCAGAGCAGGATAAAGCTTAAAAGAAATTGAAATCCCAAATCTTATTATAACAGTCTAATTACTAATAGTCTGTATATATATATATATATATATATATATATATATATATATATATAATATATATATATATATATAGTATGTACAGAAATAACCTACTAGAGTTTCACCATAAGGATCTTCATGGTTAAATCCACTGAAATAATCAATATCTTGATTAATTCAGTGGATTTAACCCTGAAAATCCTTATGGTGAAACACTAGTAGGTTATTTCTGTACATACTATAATAATGAATTTGCTCTACTTACATATTGAGCACTTTATATTTGTTATATCGCTGACTTATCATGGTAAAACTTGTATCAACTAAGCATTGAGACCAATTACACCAGTAAGTCATCCCTTTTTCATATATATATATATATATATATATATATATGAGAGTAAAATGTGGGAATCACTCTGACAGTAACTGGAAAAATATAGAAAAACACTAATTATTCCAAAGGATGAATATTTATTCGTGATGGTAATGTCTACACTATAATGCTTCGGCTTTTGCAGCCTTCTTCAGGACACATGGTGAGATCTTGTGTGGGAGACATTAAGTTCCTGCTTGTCCTGTAATAGTGCTCTCTATGCAGGAATGCAGAGCAATATTTGTCTTCTTTTTTTTTTTCTTTTTTTTTCTCTCAATTGAATTCAACTTAATTCTACTCAATCTGTTTACCTATATGGTAACATTAAGTGATGTTAAAGTAGTAGTTCCCAAGGTGGGGGTGTACGCTATAAAGGGGGTAGTTTGATTTTTAAGGGGGGGGGAGGGTATTAAAATATTTATAGGGAAATTTTCTTTATTTATTATTTTCTGTCTTTTTTTTATTTCATCTTAACTTTTCATAGATGGCTTGTTCTTTTGAAGCTTGTTTCAACCAAGTTACTGGCGTTTGAAGCTTTTTTCAGCTCAAACGGAGTTCATTTTTAAAATTATAAGAATTATATGTTACCACATAGGGGGGGGGCATCAGAATTTTAGTGGTGATTAGGTATAGCATGGCAAAAAAAGGTTGGAAAGCATTGTGTTAAAAGTGAAAGTGTGAAGAAGACAAAAAAAGAGATTGAAAAAATTTGCAGTTATCTGCCCTTGTTTTTTTCGTGAGGGGAGTAGGAGGAGGAGGATTGGTGAACAACAACAGAGACGTGCCAATTCGTTTTCTTCGGCTGAATTGCATTTTCAAAACAGAAATCAAGTGAATGTCGAAAGTGAAAGAAGGTTAAACCTTCGTTCGTCTCAAACAACTTTGTGTTTTTAATGTTAATTAAATCAAAAAATATCAGGGCAAGTTTTCTTATCGCTGATCTTTTTGGATTTGATAATTAAAACAAATCTAGTCAGCCAAAACATTTTCCTGTTTAATTTTATTCTTGGTAAGTAAATCTTGTTTATCTCTTCTTCTTACGGGTTTTTTTTTTATTTCTTATATTATCATCTTTTATTTATTTAAATATATTTATTCATACTTATATTTATAGACATTAATATTATTTATTTATTATTATAAATTTATTATTTATATTTATAAATATATTTATACATATTTTTATATTTTATTATATTAAAATTGTCGTCTTTTTGTAAAACTCCGAAATATTGTGTAACCTTTTTATTTTATTTTTATCGGAAACAAATGCATTTCATTTAATTTTGCTTTTCTTTTTTTTAATAATTATTATTTATTATCAATTAAATTGTATTTTTTTTTTAATATCAACTGCCGATTGAAACGAGAAATTGCAAAAATTCGGACTTCATATATCAAACTTTTCAATTCTATGGGGGTGTTTTTTTTTGGGGGGGGGGGGGTATTTTTTTGTTTGTTTTGTTTTGTTTTGTTATTATTATTTTTTAATCACCTTTTCAGATATTTTGTTTATTAATTTTTAAATTAATAAGTTTTTGGGGGGTTTGTTTAAAAATATTTTGCTATTTTAAATCAAGATGTTTTAAATAGTTAACTTTTCCCTTTTTTTCTTCTGTGTGTTGAACAAAACAGAGTTTGAGTTTGAACTCAATATATAAAAATAAAAAATAAACATTATGCGAATTTGAAATAATAAAATTCTGTCAAATTTATTTAGATATTTCTTGTTAAAATAAAAACCTTCAAAGTTGTTTTCTTTTTTTATTTCTCACCAATTGTAATCGTTTTACTTTTTTTTTCTTTTTTTTTTAAACTCTTGATTTAATAATAAAAATAAATCCACAAAGAAACATTTTTTTTATTTCGCAAAAATAAATTAAACAAAAAATGTGCAATTTCAATTTGTTTTAATTCTTTCAGAAAGAAAATAAATCTAAATAAATTTATTCCCATTTGTAGCGAAACATCGTAAAAAAAGATTATTTTATTTCATTCCTCGTGTAAATAATAATTTTAAAATGTATAGATTTCGCGTATGCTTCAAGTATTAGATGACAAAGTTATATGTTTATTTACTAAGCTTATCTTAGATGTGGCACAAGGCCAAATTATGGGGCGCCCAGTGCGAATCGAACTCACTAACAATGGTCTGCAAATCTAGCTTGCTAACCATTACACCACATGAGGTGCCCATGACAAAGTTATATAAAAACAAATCCAGATTTGCCTATATTTTTATATACACGTATTATTATAAATAAATGAATATAATGCCGAAATAAATTTAAATTTATATCTGAACTAAATTATTTCTATAAAATCACGTGTTCTTCTTCGAACCCTTTTAGTTTTTTTTCTTATTTTGCAAAAATGGGGTTAGAAAAATAAATAAATAAAGATGTAAGTTTGCTGAGGCAAGGATTAAGAAGAGAGAGAGAGAGAAAAAACTGTCGAGCCGGTGGAAGCTGGGTGGGTGGGTTGAAGGGAATGTAGAAAAATGTGGGGAAGAAAGAAAAGAAAGAAAAGAAAGAAGTGGAAATAAAAAGTGAGAGAAATGGTCACAGATTTCGTCGGAAAGTTGTGTTTGCGGTTTTTCTTTTTCCTTTTTTTTCTTTTCCCTCTCCCTGTTCCGTCTCTTTGGATGTGGGTGCCTACGTGAGGCTGGGCACGTTTTCTGTCTCTTCTTGTTGTTGGGGGTAAATAATGCCGACACTGCACACACACCCTTTTTTCCAGACCGGCAGCTGCTGTCGTAGTAACGAGGCGGCGTGGCGCGCGGGGGGGGGGGTCTCTTTTTTTTTCTTTCTTTATTTCTTTGGGTAAAATATGACGATGCCAAACTCGAACGAGAAATGATGAGGATTCTGCAAGAACTTTGCGGAGTTTTTTTGTTTTTTGTTCAATGATTATTCCTTTCCTCGTTTTAATAAACAACAATCAACATTTGGGGGTCGGCTTCTGTTTTGTTTTTCTTTTCTTTGTTTCATTCTTAATAAATAAAAAATCTCGAGTAAATAACAAAATAAAAAATCTACTCGACTTTCAATAATTTAATTAGAAACCATTTTTATTGGTATTAAAAAAAAAAGAATTCTTTATTTTTTGATGAAAGAAATTAGCGTGTAAGTAAAAAGTGCGAGTCATAATTGAATACTTCGTTGTTATCAAAACTTTAAAATACTTTATTATTATTATCGAAGGGAATGTTTTTGTTTACTTTATAGAATTTTAAGGGAAACCTTTTACTAATTGTGTTACTTTCCCGTTTTAAAATGGTCTCTTCAGAACAGCAGACGACTATTTACCTGAACATTTTCAGTGGAGGGTTTTGCGTGTGCTTTGTGCTTTTACTGCAACTGAATTCGCAACCATGATCACCTCATGTGATGGTTAACGAGTTGGGCTAGAGGATCGTGAGTTCGATTCTCACTGGTTGCCCCATATTTCTCGTCTCCTGCAAAAACGAAGCTAAGCTTAATAAAAATGACAAATGAAATTGACGGCCATTTTAAAACGGGAATAACCTTTCAGATGAATCTTTTGTTTATTAACAAATAATATTGATATATTTTAATTTTGAAAATGAAATCCTGGGCAAAATATGTTTTTTGTTAAAGATTCCTTAGTCTTTTTCTTGATTTCTTTTTTTAATATTTAGCAACAATTTATTTTAATTTTATTTATTTATCTTTTGTATCTGATTTTTTTAAGAGGAAGGGACAATGAAATATGTATAATATTAATTTTTAAAATAGTATAGCATAATAAATTCCTTTTATTAAGTGATTTATATAAAGTATTTATTTAATGAATTTACAAGAACACCATTTTGTTTTTTTTGTTTTGTTTTTTTGCCAATAAAAACCAAATCTTGCTAATAATAATCATTTGACTAAGAAGGATTCAAAAAATAATTTCAATATTTTAGATTCTCTTCATTACATGAATTTTTTTTTTTCCTGATATTTATCACTTAAGTTTTTTATGTGGTTTTATAAGAAAGTAGGCAGTGTCAAAGCAAAAATCATTATTCACCACATACACACATACACTGACATACACACACACACACACTATGATTATTTTGTAATGTTTATTTGCTTTTTTTGCTTTTTTTTTCTTTTTCTTTCTTTCTTTCTTTCTTTATTTTTTTCTTTATTTCTATACCATTTCCTATTTCAAAAAAAGTCTTTCAATAAAATTTGAATAGAAATAAATAAGATAAAACATTTTTTTTTTTTTTTTTTTTTTTTTTTAGCATCCAATTTTTGTGACATTTATTTTCATGTTAATTTATTCAACATTTTTCAGTTTCATTTGAAAAATGCCACTTAAACACTTTCAAGTTGTCAAGATTGTTATTTTTTTTTTGTTTTTTTGTTTTTTTTACAAATAAATTAGCAGAAATGTTAATGAACGTCATTTGCAGGTGAACAATGTTTAATTGATTTTTTTCTTTTTAAATCTTGAACACCTGAATGGTCTTAATTGATTGTAAATTGACACTTTTTTCATTTAACTTATGCTAACTCTTTGCCTACTTTAAACCACTCACAGCAGCTCTCCCACCACTGCAATCCTACCGTAAACCACTGGCAGCTGCTCATGTGTGTGTCACTTGTTTACAGTGAAAGATCACTACGTGAACACCCCTGCCCTCTTTTATTGGGACTTTATTTGAATTGAATAAGTTCTCAGGGGAATAGATAGTGAACTTTGAAATATACCATCATACCGGCAAAAAATACCAAGGCAAAGAGTTAAGTAGAAAAAGAGAAACTGGTAAAAAAAAAAAAATATTTCTCTTTTTGCTAAAACTCACTCATTCAAGTATTTTTCTTTAAAAATATCTTTTTATTTTTTTTAATAATAATAATCTATAATAGAATAAACCATGAACAAATCTGTTGTATTCAAATGTTGTGCCCTGTGATAATGATGATGATGATAATAATATGTACTACAGTGTTCAGGTGCACTACAACTACAACAAAAAGGTTAATGCATAGTAGATAGAATAATGTAGAAATGTCAGGAAACTGAACAGTGTATGAGTCATGATATACTTCAGATAAACAATGGACCATTCCATTTTGAATGTAGAAAAAGAATGTCAGAGTAAAAGGAAAGAAAAAGAGAGGAAATGATAATGCTATACATCAGGCACTTATTGTCTGCTTCAATGAAAGGAAGAAAGAAAAGAGGGGGGAGGGGAAGAAATATTAAAGAAAGATAAGAGAAAGAAATTGAGTAAAAGAAATAAAGAACATCTATTTTGGAAGTTTATTTGTAAACAAACCAAAAAAAAATGACCTGCTAAACGATAATAAAATATTCTGAAAATCAAATTATTCAATTTTAATAAAATTCTTGATATTCATTAGCAGATGAAAATAAATTGAAATTTGCAAAGTAATTGGTAATAAGTAATAATAGATAATAATAATCTCTAAAATATTTTGTGAGTCAAAAGTTTTATGATATTTTGCTATGTGCTAGTTTGTGGCACGTATATCACATGATCAAAACGGTCAAAACCAAGAAATGTACCCGCCACTGTGCTTAGTAGTATCGTGGTAGTTGGTGAGCTGACATGTTCTGCATTGCTTCACTCTGTGTGTCATTTGAAAGTTGTAAAGATAAACGTGTAACATAGTCTAATTTGGGAACTTATGCTTTAAAATTTTGAACTGGTCCATAACACCACAGAAGTAAGCAAAAAAACATTTGTTGTGTGAAAGTTGAAGTCACAATTGATAAAATTACAGTAAGCAGATGGTTCAAGACAATTTATCACTCGGACTGCAAAAACATCAGGTTAACCTAAAAGTTAAAACGGTGAATTCCAAAACTGTGCTCCAAGCCAGAAAGGCAAATCCAGTGAGTAGCACTCGGAGACTATCAGGCGAGCTCACATCTCACAGTCCAGTGTGATTTGTCATCTTCACAACCTCAGCAAAAGCTTCCAAAAAAAGCTGAATTGTGTGCCTCATGTTAACAAAATATTGCAAAACTTTTGACTCAACCGAGTAAATTCCACACAATCATAAAACAGACTTAAATCATTTAAAGGATAAATTTATTTTTATTTTTCTTTCTTTTTCTTCTTTTTTTTTCTTTATAAGATTTTCTTTTGGTTATGTTCAAATTACAGAAAAAAAAGCCATTGAATATTAAATTAAATAAAATGACTTAAGATATTTTAAAAACTTAATTTTTATATAAAACACATTTTTTTTCTTTAAAGGATCTAATTCAATTTGGATGAAATACATAAAAATCCAACAATTCTTAACATAATGAAACTATAAATTTATACTAGCAAGAATATGCATCCTCCACCAAGCGTAAGTATTTAAGTTTTAATGTAATGAAATATATTATATTAGAAAGATTAACAAAATTAAATAAGAACGCATATAAAAAGATTACATTTTTAATTATATTTCAATTGGTTTCTATATAACAACATTCATAGGATTGATTTTCATATGTTGGAGAATAAAATAATAATATTAGAGATCAATAACACCAAGTAATTATTTATTAAACTCAGTTTTTTAAAACCAGTATGCAAATTAACCATACCATATAATACCCTTATACCATTCATAAGGCCATTAATCATCTTAACAACAGCAACCTTGAGCACCTTTTTGATTTCCATGTTTCTAACACAGGTGGGCATGCCTACAAAGTCAGAAAACAGTATAGCTCACATGACTTTCGGAAACATTTTTTCACGCTCAGAGTTGCGGTGGCATGAAATAAGCTGCCCGTGTCTGTTGTGGGCTGTCGAAACACTACATCTTTCAAAGCCTCTATACTTCCTGTAGTCCGCCAACACTATACCTGATACCCTCTCCACACACATATGCACACCCGCATACATATATATTATTAGTGTACACTATTTATGTTCCTGACACTAATACATTATTCTGTGTACTGGACATGAGACTTTAATGAGTTGTGGTGCACCTGAGCATTGTACACAATAAATTTCATTTCATTATGTAAACCATTATTTCTTAGTGATATATAAGACACATTGCAAGATTTTTAATGCACTAACAACATGGGCTGTTTTGAGGTAAATCTAACTCAGATTTTCATAGAGACATTGTTAATAAGTAAGATTTATTCAATGTATTAATGATTTGACTATAAATTAAATACTCATTAATAAACTTATGAAATTCCTGAGAGAATTGTGACATAAGCAGTGACATAGTTTCAGTTGTAGACAGACAGACACCAAATCTCTATTACGATAAGATATTAAGATAAGAAAACGATCACTTTTAAAAAGTAGAATTTTCACGTGTCCTTTTAGTGATATTCACTTTAATTGTTGACCTAATGTTATTGAAGTCATGCAATTTTATCTTTTCAATGCTAATGTTTTTTTTTTAAATCCTAATTCATGACCTGTGAGTTGTGTTGTACGTGTGAGGGTGGAGGAAATGGTTTTGTTGATTATAAAATACACCACCTCTACTTCACAGTGTTATGGTCGTCATAACAGACCCTTGCTTATAAGTTCAATTCTCACTGGTTGCTCTCTCTACCTATTTCATTTTTATTTCATTTTTTATTTACTTCCATTTTTTATCTGATCAATATTTATTTAATAATTCTCTTAAATTCATTTTATTGATTGAATAAAAAATGATTGATTTTTTTTTTGTATTTATTTCTCACAGCAGAGACTTTTAAAAATCTTTCTTTGAATTTGTTCAATATAAATCCAGAATTCAATAAGGATCCAATTTTTGGATGTTAGCCTAATTCAGCCAAAAAAAATGGCACATTCTAGTGAAACATTTTGCCTGGTCATTTTAATTTGAATGTAGAGTTAAAAGCCATTTTATAACTTTCAGTTTTTAGGGTTTGTGTTTGTTGTTTAAATTTCTCAAGGGGGATAATTCTTCAACAATTTTTCATCTCTTTAATGTCTATGTTGCTTAACTCTTAACGTCCTATACTGCCTCATTCCACCCTTTCTGGAAGTCTCATTTGTTTTCCTAATCGGTCCCAAATGATAGCCTTTGTTTAAATGTAATATTAAACATATTTAGAAGTCTTTGATCTAAGGGAAATAACAGGTAACTTTAGATGCAAATGTCATTTTTAGCCATTTTTTATATATCCTTATAGGAATGCTCTGGACTTAGAAAATTCTCAACAGGATGTTAAGAGTTAAATCAATCATTGTTTAAATTTGTTGTGTGAAAGATGAATAATCGGTTGATCACACTCCATTAACCAGATGGTTCAAGAAATTTCACTAGAATTGCATGAACCTTGCCAATCAGGTAGGCCTAAAACTGTGCATTCCAACACTAGCACAGAGCATACAGAGAGTATCAGGTGAGCTCCGCATCTCACAGTCCAGTGTGGTTTATCAACTTCACAACCTCAGCAAAAGACTCTAGAGTTGCCAAATTTTGCCCCACAGTACCTAAAATATTGCAAAACTTTTGACTCACCCTGAGTAATTTCCACAAAATGATAATCCAAGCATATGTAATTTAATTAGCTTAAAAGACACCCTATTGGGCAGCAATTAAGCTAGCTCCTAGAGAGGGCTCTTGATTGTATAGCTCTTTACTTCTTCTTACATATTCTACTTATTCTATTTTCTTGGCCAGTTCATCTACTCTACTATGTGGCATCCTCTCTACTTGGTTGGGTCGTCTCTTGTCTATCTGGGTATCTGGTCTGGTTCTCTCAATTCTTCTTGTCTGTTCTCTTGGGACTTCTTGGGTCACCTTCATCTCTCTGTCTATTGTTGTTGTTCTTAGTAACAAACACAAAAATTTTAATATTTTTCTAAGACGTCTTTATTTAGCCCAAGTTAACCATCCCATGTGTTAAAAATAGCCATCTTGGAGAAATCAATAAAATAAATTTAACAGAATTATTCAATAAATATTGATCAGATAAAGAATTCAAGTAAATGAAAAAAGAGGGGGGGGTTGCTGAAAGGCTGATAGAAAATAAATGTGAAGTAGTCATTTATTAAGCTTGGTTTAGTTTGGCACAAGGTTACAATTATGGAGCAATCGGTGAGAATTGAATTGATAAGCAATGGTCTGCTATGACCATGACACTGTGAAGTAGGTGGGTGGTGTATTTTATAATCAACAAAACTTTTTTCTCCTCCTCCCCCCCCCCTTACCCACACATACAACACAACTCACAGGTCATGAATTAGGATTTTTTTTTAAATATTGGCATTGAAAAGATAACAGTGCATGACTTCAATAAGATTAAATCAACAATTAAAGTGAATATCACTAAAAGGACACGTGAAAATTCTACTTTTTAAGAGTGATCGTTTTTTTATTTTGATAAATAAATTTATAAATAGATTCATTCATGTTTAAAAAAATGATGTATTTTATCCTGAATTAATTAGATTCTCTAAAGAAAAGAAAATGTAGTTTATAAAAATTAATTTTAAAAAATATTTTTAAAACTTTTATTTCATCTAATTTTCAATGTCTTTTTTCCTTTTTTTTTTTTTTTTTTTCTTTTTTAGATTTAAACTTTTTAATAATGCACTCTTTAATGGTAAATGTGAATATCAGTGTGTCATTTTTAAAAAGCTTACTCCTAGAGGTCGTAGCCCAACATATCATACATTTTAAATGCCTTAGCCATCTTACAACTTTTAACCTTCAGTGAGATAACTCTTCAATTAATTTTATTTGCAATTAATCATCTCTTCTTAAAGTATGTGTTGTTTAAATTTAACTGTAAATTAGAAAAAAATGATACATCTTTAAAATGTTCTAATAGAGAATAAAGTGAAGGCACCCATGGTGTAATGGTTATTGTCAAATCATGGACGAGGCTGGTATTATTTCACATAGGATTAATACCCTTGGGAAAGGTATGCATCCAACTATTCTTCCCCCAGCTATTGTTAAACAGTAGAATAGTAGTAGAGACAGCGTTCTTTAATCTTAGTATAGTGACCGGTCTAGGAGAAAAGCTTTGTATTCAAACCTGTTAAACTCCACTTAAAAATAGACCGTGTCTCACATCCTGCTTGTGGTGGAGGGGTTGGGTAAATACATAATAGAGAACAAAGCCATTTCCAGTCCAATTTGTAACTAAATCATAATTCCATTTGAGCTGGATGTCATTCTTTAATCATCCAAATTCTCAATATAACAATAACAATTATGAAATGCTAATTAGAAACATTCACTCCTTCCTAAATAGAAGCATTAATATCATCATGGACTACTTCTGTTACAAGAGCCTAATGAGTGACATCATCCATGAATCCATTGACCCAGTCCCACCTCAGGGATGGAAGAAACGTCAAGGGGGTCAACTGAAACCCTGGCTCAAAAAAGTCAATCAAGATGCTGAGCTGATCCTGGGTTCAGTCCTTTATGGAGTTCATCAATAGAATTGCAAATGGCTGACACACATATCTTCAATTGTGTTGGATCACCATGCAAAGTCTGCCTTCATTCAGTATATGGTGAATTTTGTTAGGTGAATCCGGCTCAACTGACCCAGGGTGAATACCATCACTGATACAGATGCTAATTAATTCACAGGTCATTTTGGAATTCACCAAATGTTTTCTTTTTTTTTTCTTTCTTTTTTCTTTTTTTTTTTTTTTTTTCACTAACACACTCCTATATACTCAAACAAGAACAACAACCACAATGTGAAACATGTCAAACACCCTTTTTTGCTCACATCAGAAACTGTTATTTTAATGCAAACAATATGAAAGATCTGTTTGAAAATGTCAACATGGAGATATTCTCTCTTTTTTTAGGGAAATAAAATTATACCATAGAATATAGACATGAACTTAATCAATACCATACAACATGATTCCCAATGATGCTAACACATTGTTATAACCAATTACTAAAAAAGTATAAATATAAATACACAACATGTCATGCCTAACCGTTAGGCATAACCCCAAACAGGTTGATATGCCATTAAAATCAATAAACCAATCAATCATCTTTTTTTTAATCTATCTTTCATCACATAATTCCAAAACTGCTACATTATGCACATTATTTTGGAATGTTAAGTTTTGAAAATTCATAAACTTTTAAAAGTTTTAGAGAGGGTTCAATTTACAGTCTAAGTACAATGCTAAAATGTACACTGTTGCCCAATTGTACCCCCTGCAGAGGAGGGGGTAAGAAGACCCCCCTCCCCTAAGGGGTATCCTGGGTATAGGTCAAATAGATCCATTTTGAAAATTATTTATGTGCAAAAAAAAACCCTCTTAAACAACTACACCAAAAAATGTCAATATGAACACAATTCCCTAACCACTAAAATAACCCAAGACAGATTGTTATGCCATTAATCAATCAGGTTAGCTAATCTTAAAACTGAACAAAATAAAGTATACATTTATCCAATGAAGGATTGGATAAATGCATACTTTAGGCAGGATATAACACAGGTCAATTTTTAAGCAGAGAAAAGCTGATTTGAATTCAGAGTTTTCCTTCTCCTAGACTGGTTGCCCAACTAAAACTAAATCACCAGTCCCCGCCCTACAATTTATCCATAAATTTCCTAAGAGCATTATCTCAAAGTGAAATGCAAAGAGCCTCATTGGGGATTTGAACTTGTGTCACTGATTCCATTTCCCCCTTACTAAAAATAATTGTTACTCTAAATGCAATTGCAAAATTCCGTGTGAAGTGTACAAAATAGAATTACATCAACATTATGTCATCAGAACGATGCAAATTGAATCACAAACCATTCAGGTATACAACCTGTTTTTTGACACCAGTAAATATAACTATTACCAGTTCTTTTGATAATAACTCCTACTTTCTTTTGATAACGGTTTTGTTGATTGGCGTTGTTTTTAATCTTTGTTGTTTATCAAGAGAATTTTATTGAAGTGATACGCCTCTCTTTTAATGATAAAACTTCTCTTCAACAAAGATCTCGATGATAAAAGTTTAAAACTTAAAAAGAAAACTTTAAACTTCTTATAAACCATATCCAAAGAACTTTTAATAATTATTTTGTCATTTCCCAGAAGCGTTGCATCATCTACCATATTTTTCTTACAACACAGGTATGTCTCAATATTTTATATTAGACTAACACGTTCATCATTTGAATTTATCAATTGGTTACCCACTCAGTATTTTTCAAGCTAAATATTGCTCAACTTGAATCTACCTGTTACTCTTCCACATTGTAATTCTTCTATTTTCATTCAAGGTGAAAAAAGAAACACCTGGCACATTTTTTTTTAATTGTTTAATTAATACAATTTTTAAATATATTAAATCTAAAACAAAAATCATCAGTTGTTTCTGCTTCATTCTATAAAGCAACTCTCAGCTGAAGAGTCGTATAAATTCTGATTGCATTTTCTCCTCATAATCTGTGACTGTCGTATTTGCCTGTTCAAGTAAGTTTTATTTTATTTTATTTTTATTGATCCTTCATGAAGTTTTAGTAAAAGATTTTAAAACTGTTGTTAGTCTGATGATTTTTAATTAGTTTTTATTAATTGTTTTTTTTTTTTTTATGATCAACCATTTTCTGGAAGATCCCAAAATGATAGAACTAGCCAATCCTCTAATACAATAAGGCAATAGATCTTCCTTATCACTGAGATTATCCTTTATTTTATATTCTTTTAGATTGAATAGTATTAATGAAATTATCAGATCATAGATTTGGGTACAGGTTAATTTTTGAAAGCCAAAATTTAGCTGCAAAAAATGAGTATCAACCGAGAAAAGTGCAATAATTCTGTAAAGTTGAAATTTAATGGAAACAATGAAGAGAATCATTTGGATTTGCAAAATTCTTTGAATTAATGATTTTAGGATCATAAATCAAAACTCAACTTATACATGTAATATATATATATATATATATATATAAGGTATCCAAATGACTGGGTAGTAAGGGATGATTCTACATGGGATCTTCAAAATCTCACTGTATAATTATTGCATGTTTTAGTAGGTGAAAATACAAGGATTTTTATATAAATCCCTACAGAGAGCTCAATGTATAATAATCTATAATCTAGATTAAATACAGAGCAATATTTACCTTTGAAAGAAAGGAAAAACTCAATATATATATAATTCAATGAAGTAACAAATAAAAGTTAATATATATATATATATATATATATATATACACTTCCAAACAAATAAAACTCTCACCAAACAACCACTGACTACAATAAACAATAATCCTTTTGCCAACCAGTGAAATGATTGAAAGTGTTTGAGAAAAAAGTATGGGACATTTTCTTTACCATCTAGATCCTGATATACAAAAAAAACAACTAGAAGACTTGAACGTTTACACCTAAAAATCATATTCCATGGTCTTAAACAAAAACCTGCTTTATTTATATATATATACACACACACACACACACACACACACGCATGCATGTTCTGTTAATCATTTGCCTCAACATTTAACTGAACAATTTCCAGAAAAGATTTATTTATAATAAAAATTCAACTTTTAAAATAAATCTTTAATATTTTTATGAATTTTCAGTCAACTATTTTCTTCTTTACATGCTACAAAGAAATTAGACATTTTGAAAAATATTTTCTTTTTAGGTTTACAATTGCCTTTTTAGAATTTCTATTTGATTTTACACTTTTATTGCTGGTGGATTTTAATTTTAATGGCATGTTATCCTATCTGGGGTTATTTTATGCCTGGAAGTTAGGGAATCACATAGATTTTACATATTTAAATTTTTGTGTAGTTGTTTAAAAGTTTATTTATTTTTGTAAATATTTAATTTTGAACAATATATGAAAATCCTCTGGGATAGTTTTTTAATAATCACTTTGTATAGTAGTAATCATGTTTTATGTTTTTAATTTTTGATATAATTTCATTTCTCTCAAAAAGGACGAAATACCATCCATGTTGAAATTTGAGCTCCTTTATATTTGCATTGAAAAATACATTGTCTAATGAATCTCTGCATTTATGAAAGAATGTTTAACTGTATAAGGGTGTATGACATTCTATACACTGTGGTTGTTTTTCTTGTTTGAGTATAAAGGAATGTATAAGTCTTGTATGACCAATGCACAATTGGGATATAGTGACTTGTTCCTTTCTGGATTTAAAAAAATAACTTTTTTCCATTTTCCTAGTTTGGGTTTAATCAGCAAGAGTTTATTATATTCAATGTTTGTGGATTTTGTACTTCCCATTAATATTCAAAATCAATTCTCTCATTTGTCACAAAAAAACATTTTTTATTTGTTTGTTTTTTAACTACCATTGTACCTTGTCTTAATCTACAACATGATTAGGAAGTTTAATCTTCAGACTGGATTATTTGATTCCACTTGAAATATTTGTAATTTTTCTTTGAAAAAGTAATCTTCCATAATCTTCCATAATCCTTTTAATATTGGTAAACATAGATACACAAAAACTTATTAAAACTTGTTGAAACTTGTTCACCCAGAACAGGAAATAAAGTATTTAATTTTGAACAAAATAAATTTTATGACCACACTAACTTAAAAGCCGCCATATCAAGTGGCAATTAAGCTAACTCCTGCAGAGGGTCTTTATTGCGCCTTTGGTTCATATGACACAATGCGTGGCTGCACGTGCTGTAATATGCGACCTGCAATATATATATATAAGTAGATATGTGGTGTGAGTTTGGGGCAAGCCATATATAGGTCTATATATGTGCGTGTGTGTGTAGATTAGAGGTAGTGGATAATAAGTGTGTGCACACACACACATATGTGTGTGTGTGTGTGTGTGTATAAATAAGTGTATGTGTGTGTGTATAAGTGTCAATGGGAGGTCAGAAGGACCATCAAAATAAGGTAGAGATTTAGAATAAATAAAGAAGTGGGATAATCCCATTAGTAGATACTATTTTAAATTTTATTAAATTTGAACAATATTTTTATTTTTAAGTTATAAAAATTGTTATTGGACAAAAAAAAATTTGTCATAAAGAATCGTCAAAAACAATCAGAGTAATTAAAACTTGGGAATTGAAAATGTTTATTTTTGTCGGACTGGATTTGGCTTGGAATGTTTTCAATTTGCTCACAGTCATCTTGATTCCAAAATGGTATGAAATGTTGGGTTATGTTTTCTAGGTGTAAAGTTGAAAATATCTGATACACTGACATTTGCATTTATTATTAGAAATTTATTTTACAAAAAGTCACTTCCCCCTCCCCCCCACCTCTGCAGAAAATAATAAAGAAATGATTTTGGTATTTAATTTAATTTTATTTCCCCAGAAACAAAAAAATCTGTTAATCTGTCATTAAATGTTGTCTGTTTCTTCTTGGATTTTCTCAATTTTTCATCTTTTTTAACTTTTTATTTCAATTTGTAATATTTGTCATTTTTAGACAAACATTATAAATTGAAATAAAAATTAAAAAAGATGAAAATTGAGCAAATCTTTTTGTTTAACCATTTTACATTCATTTAGTTCTCATTTGATATTTATACTCTTTTCAATTTTTTTTTTTTTTATGAATTTAGTAAAGTTAAATGATCATAAAAAAAACTGGTTCGTTTACTGTCTCCAAAATTAACTGTATAAATAATTTGATATGTGTATGAAAAAAATATACAACGGTTATTCAATAAATATGTATAATTTTTTTTTTTTGGGGTGGGGGAGCATAAATGTAAACTCTGCATTGATTGGAATTGGTTTATAGCAAAAATTATTTTGATCTTGCAAAAATATTTGGTTTAAGTGTTCCAGGTTTGTACAGAGGTATGTCATCAAATTTTTGGTACCTGAAAAGTACAAAACATGTGAAATTTACAGAAGAATGTAATGTGTATGGAGAAACATGTTTTAGTTAAAAAAATTAAAAAAATTTTGAGGTTTACAAACAGGCTAAATTGTTTAAAGAATGTTAAAATAATATCATTTCAAGATAATTAATGAAAGAATCATCTTTTATGGTATTCAACCATTTTATTTTGAATTGAAGAAATGAGTTAAAAGTTAAATCTTTCCAGGAAAGTGTTGGATTATTTGAACTGTTGATATTATAAATGGGATTTGTTGAAAGAAGAGAGAATCATTCTAATCAAATGATGAGGATGTTCACTTCATTTTCAAGAGAGGGGTGTGTGTGGGGTGGGGGGGTGATGCTATAAGCAAAGATTGAAAAGGAATTCTTGTAAATATATAAAAGTTAAGTATAATATTTTATGTGTTGATCTTTCAAAAGAAAAAAGAAAAGAAACCCAACTGAAAACATTTATTATTCAAATATGTCTGAGTCATTATTGAATAATTTTATAAATAACAACTTTTTAAATTGTCTACAAATATTCACAATGTCTTTTTGTTCAAATCAGACAAAAAAAAATCGGACAACATTGATTCATAACACATAAGTCTTTTTTTTTTTTTTTTTTTTTTTTTCCCAAGCTGTCTCATATTTGGAATCAAGTTGGGAAATTGTATTTTAATAATAATAATAATAATAATAATAATATAATAATGAAATTATTATGTACAGTACTCAGGTGCACTACAACTCACTAAAGGTGTATGTATAGTACATTGAATAATGTACAAATGTCAGGAAAATGACCAGTGTATGAGTCATGAGATATATATAAACCATGATAAAGGGTGGAGGCCACCCGAAATATTGGAAAAAATAAAGCAGACCTAGGGCAAATTAACTGTTATTTATTAGACCTATGTTTTTTTTGTTCTGTTTGTATATTTCCTATATCTTAAGAACAATATATTGATACATAACATATATATATATTTACCAACCCCTCTGTACAAGCAGGATGTGACACACATTCAAATTCTTAAGTGGACTTTAACAGGTTTGAATTCAGGATCTCCTAGACCAGTTGCTTAACTGAGGTTAAAGAGTCCAGTCTGCTCTTCTATTTTCTCATAGTTGGAGGGATAATAGTTAGATTCATACCTTTCCCAAGGGTATTAGCACTAGGTGAAATGCAAACAACCTCATCCAGGTTTTGAGCTTGCATTGACGAGTGTCCATTTCCTACGACGAACCATTATACCATGCATCTCCATTGTGTGTGTGTGTGTATATATTATTTTAACATGGGAAGTCACACACAAACCAATAGCTAGTACAAAAAAAACCTGGTCCCGTGGGCATTTCCCTTTGAGGGTACCTCAGGCACAAGGGCTATTACCCCTTTTAGGTGAAGGGGCAGATGCTGCCTGGGTGGGGGGGGCGATGATCAGAGTTATTATACCTCACTCACCAGATTAGAAGTTGTGGTTTATTGTTCAAAAATAGAATAATTTTCAGATAAACTTGTCATCTCCCAATGAGACTTGCATTTGAAAACCAAATAAAATGACAAACTCCTGATTTTTGATAAGACGTTAAAAGTGGTGTTGAAAAATAGAATCATTTATAGATAAACTTGTTATCTTAATTGCAATGACACTTGTAAGTATCTTGTAAGTATTTACTTACATCCCCTCCCCCCCCCCCATGTCAGTAACCTCAAGCTCCGTTCAGGTGTTGTTGTTTTTTTTTAAATAACCGTGAAATAAATCTATCATTATATAGATGTATATAAATAAAATCGTCTGAAGATGACTTATTTTAAGGTAATTTAAAAAAAACATTCGAACAGAGTCAAAGGCCTGAATGTTGTGTTTATACACAATAAAGATGAGGACAACAGTCCAAAATATAAAAATTATTCAATTTTTAAATTATTATAAATATTTTTTGCAAAGAATTTTTTCTTTTCGCAAAGAAACAAAAAAGAATTTGCTTAATGTGTGTTTTTCTAGCTAACTTTGCACTTTTCAAATATTTTATATGTTTGGCCGGTTTAGCTCAGTCGGTAGAGCATCTGCTAGGAAACACAAGGTTCCAAGTTCAATACCAACCATTGCCAACTCAGTGCATGAATAGAACAGCTTGGATCTGTGCAGTAAAGTGGGAAGCTGTTGGTAGGTGTGATGCTCCACCTCAGATGCAAAAAAAATCTTCCTGGTCTAACACTACTAAAAGGGTATAAACTCTCTCACTGTCTGACTGTCTGACTGGCTGACTTACCAAATAGAAAGATTTTTATAAAGAGGCTTAACAAAAAATGTTTCTATCAATAACATCCAATGGATGAAATGAATATGCAATTTTTATTTTTTTTATTTTTTTATTACATTAATTTTTTTTTTTTTTAAATTTTATTTTTATTTTTATTTTCTGTCTATTTTTCAGAACGTGAAGATGTCTTTGGCACGTAATGTTGTGACTGTGATCAATCTAGGTCGGATGGGATTTCTCGCAGCTGCCGACCTGCAAACCCGTTATGCACGACAACACTTGGATTTTTTGGCTGGTAAACCTGGGTCAATTTCTCGTAATGTTATTTTAATGGTTGAACATTATCCTGTCTTCACGACCGGTTTTCGCACTGAGGAATACACAGCAGAGGAAGAGAAAAGATTGAAATCTCATGGAGCTGATTTTTATCGCACCAACAGGGGAGGCCTTATCACATTTCATGGACCAGGTCAATTAGTGGCTTATCCGATCCTTAATTTGTTACAATTCCGTCCGAGTATGAAGTGGTATGTGCACGCATTGGAACAGACCTTAATTGGAACATGTTCACATTGGGGAATCCCAGCCCAAAGGACCAAAGACACTGGCGTCTGGGTAGAAGATAGAAAAATTGCTGCTATTGGTAAGTACTCTATACTAATAAATTCTTTAAAAGTGTTTCTTAATTAATTTGGTATATGTGGTATGACACTAAATGTGTATCTGATGGTGAGGCTCTATTTCTGGAGCTCTGGGGAGTGTGGAGTACCCATACATTACCATTATTTCCAGATCCATTCTGATCCAGAGTGATAGTACTTACTAGTCCTATCTCTTGGTCAAATAGATCCGTTTAAAAATTATTTGTATTCAGTAGGAGTACTTGATGACATATTTGTTTACTAAGGATGATTATTATTATTATTTACTTGAAACAATATAACTGTTTGCAAAGAAATGATTATATTATTATTATTATTATTAGATAGAAATAGTTACTTGAAACCTTGAAAAATAAGTTTTGTGTTTAAAATATTTGTATTAGGATAATACTTGATATCAATAACTGGTTTATCTCAGTTGATAGAGCATTCAGAGTTCAATACTGACCCATGCCAACTCAGCGTATGAGTAGCACAACTTGGATCTGTGTGGTAAAATGGGGAACTGATGGTAAGTGTTGCACTCCACCTTGAAACATCAAAGCTTCTTACCTTGTTTCTCAGCGTAACTTTTAACTTTGATTCTCCTTGGTGCCCTCATAGGCTCAAAGTTAAAATAATAATAAACGTTTTTACTTCATAATAATTATAATTATCAATGTTATTGTGTGTTGGGGGGGGTTGTGAGGGGGTAGTATGTTTGTAAAATCCAAGTAAATCCAGTTGGTTACATTGTTTATTTATGTTATTGAATTTATTTTGATTGTATCAATAATTGGTTGAATGGTTTTTTTTATGTCATTTGATGTTGAAGAAATATTTTTGTAGGCAAAAGTTGTTATTCCTTACTAACTATATCTGATAAAAATACCTTTTGATGGCTAAAAATTAAGGGTCATCCATTAGACACACACACACATACATATATATATATATATATATATATATATATATATATATATAAGATTTTTGGATGTTTGTTTATTTTAGAAGCATTGTTGAATAAAGTATATATTATTATTTATATTTTTGCTTGAAGGCAATTACAATGCGTATATCGCATAAAATTCGATAATTATAGAAGATAATATTGACAAGTGAATTTTGGTAAAGAATTATTTGGTGTGTAGAACATCGTACAGACTGTTTCAACTTTATATATATATATATATATATATGTATGTTTAAAATCGAATGGTTTAAAAACTACCGACTTAAGTTTCTCGCAGAATTATTCGGTGTGTAGAACATCGTACAGACTGTTTCCACTTTATTAAGTCTCATATATATATATATATATATATATATATATATACATACATACCATCCTCTGTACGAGTAGGATATGATACATGATCAATTTCTTAACTGAAGTTTATCAGGTTTGAATTCAGAGCTTTCCTTCTCCTAGACTGGTGGCCTAACAAAGGTTAAAGGGCCCAGTCTACACTACTATTTACCCATAGCTGGAGGGAGATTAGTTGGATTCATACTTTTCAAAAGAGTATTAGCCTAAAGTGAAATGCAAACTAGACTCATCTAGGATTTGAACTCATTTCATCATGTTCCATTTCCTACAACAATAACCATTACACTACATGCCTCTATGGTACACATCTAAGAATTGGATCACTCGAAATCCAATATCAACTTTATGAAATGGGATCGGAGTCAAATAGACATTTCGACACCCTTTCTTTTTTTCTTTTTAAATAATTTTGTAATTTCTGACTATTTGTTTAAAAAATCTCCTGTTAAACATTATTCATATTTATTATTTACAAGTTTTAATTTTTCCCTTTGGTTTATAGAGATCTTGCAACTCCTAAGTTTTTTTTTTTTTTTACCAAATGGCTAAACTTTTTTTCTTTTAAGTATAAGAAATAGTCTGTTTATGGCATATACACAAAACTGTTTCTTATGGTTTGTTCGTAAACTCGATTTAAAAAATTATTTTTCTCGAGACCCAAACTTTTTTCGATTCAAAATTAAAACCAATTGTAACTTAACATATTACATCTATCAGTTTTCATGTTAACGCGACCGAAACGTTTTTAAACCGTTGCTTCATGATTTTAAAGTGCGCGCACTCTTCATCCCCCCCCTCTTTCCGAGAAGTCCGGGTTTTGTCTTGTTCTCCATTTAACTCTACATGTTCTTCGGCATTTACATTCCCTCTTATTCCTTAAATTTAATAAACCCAATCAAAAATGTCTCTAAAAGTTGTTTTTTCTTTTTCATTTTTTGTTGACAGGAGTCCACGGTAGCCGATACATTACAACTCATGGAATCTCTTTAAATTGCAACACAGATCTCTCGTGGTTCAAACTGGTTGTTCCATGTGGCTTAAAAGGAAAAGAAGTTACTTCCATATCAAATGAATTGAATAAGGACATTCCTGTTGAAGATGTAACAAAGACATTTTTAGAAAGTTTTGAAACGGCTTTTAATTGTCAAATTGAAACGTCCCTTCTTGAAAATCACGAGCACATCTTCATTCCCCACAAGACGTCATTCCTCACAGACAATGTTGCCATTCCTCCACAAATCTCTGGCCAAAGTCTACAGACCAAACGAATGTTGTCAACTTTATCCAAAAAAGAAGAAAAAGATTCTGTGCTTCCAAGAAGACCAATGTGGTAAAAAAACAAAAAAAGGAAAGAAAAAAAACAAAAAAAGACTTTTTATTTCCTTTTCTTTCAAATGTGACTTTTTCTTGAAATGTATTTTGATAAAAGAAAAGAAAAACATTTTATTGCACCATTTCATGAGATGAGAAAATTCTTTTATAAACAAAATATTTTCATCCAGTTTTTTGTGCATTGGATTCTCATAAAAAGATCCTGTTATTCCTTGAAGATGTTTAAAACTTAAGCAAAGAGATTTATTTTATTATATACTAGTTGAGGTACCAGCATTGTTCGAGGTGGAGGATAAGCCAATCTTAAAAGAAAAAAATTTCAGTCAATTTTTAAGAACTTTTAGAAAAATTTACTTAGAAATTCCAGAAAATATTTTATTTTTTTCAAGCTTCTTCTTTGTACGTTTTTCTAACTTGTACAACAAGACAACCCCCCCCCAAAAAAAAGAGAGACCCTTATTTCCTGCTTAGACATAATGAACATCGAACCAAGTTGGCTCTGTGAGAAAACCTCAATCTTCAAGCAGATTAAACGGACTGACCCCCCCCCCTTTCTTTTTGTGTATTTGTTAATTGACATTGAAAAGTTGTTGAGCTTAATTGTGGAATTGCATTTCTATTGAGAAAAAAAAAGATCAGACTGTTAATCCTCCTTTGGGATTAAAACATCTTGGATATGAAAGTTTCATGATGGTATGATTGTTTTGAAATGGAACCTCACCCCCCCCCTCTTTTTCTTTTTTTTCTTTTTCAATCTGGTTCCATTAGAGAATATTTGAGAATTCTGATTTCGTCATAGGATAGAGCATCAGGTTTTTAGAAGGAGAATGTGTAGAGGAATGCGCCAAGGTGTTGCACTAAGTTTGCAAACTCAATTTGATCTTGAACAGCCTCATCATTTTGTGAAGTCATTTGAGTGGGAGGAGCTGAAAACTGGAATCTCTTGGAGAAACTTTCAAGTTTTGTACCCATCATTTGCAAAGGGTGAAAGGGTGGATTCCTTTTGTGTCGAGTCAAGACATGTTTTCTGAAGTGGACTTGCCTCTTCAGGGGAGGAAATATTTTGGCCTTAGGCAAACGGCAAAGATGCTTTATTCCCCATTTGGGTTACGAGATGTCTAGATCATCAATTGCATTTGGTGTCGTATTCACATTTCAAATGGAAAGAAGTTTCTCAGCAAAGATTCCACCAGTTCTCCACAAAGCACGACTCCTCCTTTTTATATTTGTGTTCAGGGGTCACTTTGTGACCTTTCATCAAAATTGGAGATGATTTCAGAGGTCACTTTGTGACCTTTCATCAAAATTGGGGATGATTTCAAGATGAACTCAACAAATGACAATTTTTGTCAAATCAGCAGAAATGAGAGTTCAGTCATTCTATTTTTAAATAGATTTATAAAACCAAACAAAAAAAATTTTGGATCATCTTGACCCTGAGGCCTCCACCCTACTAATCACTTGACATGACCCTGACACTTTAAAAAGGGTCAACCATAAAAGTCTCAAATGATGTCATTTCAAATATTTGGTTCAATATCAGAAAGAACTATTCTAAACTTTTTGAGGTTGACCAAAAAAAAATTGATTTTTGTCGCTGTTTCTTGAAGTTTGAGTGGGGTGGGGGGTGGATCTTAATTTTGTTACCTTTACAATCGATCGCAGGTATTTCTTTCGCTCACTATTTGGCCATGACCTAATAACATTCAATTTACTTTTGTTTGGGACTCTAACTTCTGCTCCTTACAAATCCCCCCCCCCTTTTTTTTCCATTGTGGATGGAGAGCTCAATATGGTGTATTGATCCAGTAATCTGAACATTAGTTACATAAATGAGAGTAACCTCCCCTTGTTTGTATAACAATTAAGTTCATTTCAAATAATTCACAAGCACAATTAAGAACACATTTTATATTTTTCGTGTTAAAAACATGCAGTTGTATTGATTTGAACAAATTCGTATTTTCAGTGTAGATTTACGGTGAAATGAAAATGGCCGACCAAAACACACAGCTTCCTCAAAATGAAACAAACTAGGGGAGGTTACTCTCATTTATGTAGCTAATGTTCAGATTACCGTTGATTCTGTGTTGTTGTTTTTTGTCTGTTTTAAGCCATTCATTTTTTATGAGTTTTGTCGGCAGTGAAATGACATTCATGTTTGACTTGTCATTGTTTTGATTTGTTCCACTGTTGTTTTTTTTTTTGTCTGACTTTTCGCCTCATCTTTTTCATCTTTCTCCTCTTTCCTGTCTCTTGCCATTTCTCTTTCTAAGATGATTTCCAATTACCATATATGGTCAACACTTGTTGTTTCATATTAATCATCAATTCTAAACTGACAACCAAAATTTGATATTCAGCTTTTTTTATTGCTTGAATTCAATTGCATTCTTCTAAGAAGTTATTTAGTAAATAAACAAATAAATCTACACAAGGCATCCCATCAAAATGTAATGGTTAGCAAGATAGTCTTGCAGATCCATTACTACTGAATAGAAAGTTCAATCCCCATTGGATGCCCTTATAGTCATGGCCTTGTGTCACATCCTACCCATGGCCAACAGGTTGGGTAATAAGGATGTGTCCCATTGTGGTGTAATGGTTTGCAAACTAGTCTCGCAGATCCACTACTGAATAATGAGTTTAATCCTCCCTGATGCAACCTTACATCCAACCCATAACAACCCATGGCTGCACCAATCTGTGTCAAATAACACCACGATCTGTGCACATGGAAACACTGTGCAGAATTCTTTTGGGTTTTTTTTTTTAATCTTTATTTATTTCAACAAAAAGAATCTTTATTTATTTCAAGAACCCGATTAAAAGAATACCAGAAATTCTCATTTCTGGCTAAATGGTAAAAGTTAAAGAATTTGGTGTTGCAGATCAGATTGGATATGTTGTTGAAAGTCACTTGGGATTGATTTTACTAAAAATGACTTCATTCACACCCCACCCCCTGTGCTTAGTTTAACTGCTAATATTGCATTTCTACACAATCTCTACTGACCTTAAATGACCTCAGAAATCAGCCTCACATTTTTTTATATTATTACTTAAAACTTTTCAGTTATCTAAACTGTGTCCGTGGACTTTAGTGTTGATGGCTGAACACGCACACAACATAATAGAAGATATAAATTTAAAGTGAGAACTTTTCTGTTCAATACAATTTTGTAAATGACAAAACTTTCAAAGAAGTTGATATATCTAGTCACATATCGCGCTTTCAATTGATATAAAAAAATTTCTTTATTCTAAATAAATAAATAAATAAAACTAATCTGCTGTGTTGACTGACTTTTTATTATTTTCTATGTGCCCCCCACCCCCACCCAGCATGTAATCCACATTCCATTCTTGGATCATTCAATTCCCTTTCGACCTTTTCTGCTTTTCAACTGAGAAAATTCCTCACATATCAAAGCTTTTTCACATTTTGCTCTCTTTAAAAAAACTAAAAGAAAAGTTTATTATTTTTATGATTAAAATTTTCTTAATAAAGCATTTATCTAAAAAATCATTTTTGGTGTTGCGTGTTTATTTTTTGTTTTGTTAAAATTATTTTTCCTTTTAAAAATCAATTTGGTTATTTGTGCATAAGAATTAAATCCCCCAACTGATAACAATTGAAATTCAGGATATCAACACCCTCTTTCAGGTCAATGCCGAATCAAATGACTCGGGTTGTTTACAATAGCTGCTATTGCTAAAGGGGTCACCCAATAAGTATTGAACAAGCTCATCACTGCTTAACTTCAGTGATCTAACTTTCGTAATCATAGGACCAGGACACTCAGACTTACTGGATGCAAAGAGACCCTCGCCCACCAACCAGTTGGAACCACCATTTGTGTTTTTCTCTTTAGACGATTGCTTTTAACTTGTTGGTGGGTCTTTAGCTTCCTTTTTGGGGGGTATGCACGGGAAAAATATTTGATTATTGAATAATTCTTGAGTTTAGTGGTACTGCTACAGACTAACCAGTTATATAATGTATTCAACATGAGAGGATATCCGTCCTTTACAAGAGAATGGGGCATCAAGTGAATACTGCTGCTGTACTTGCACAATGCCGACACTTTAGCAGCTCAGCAGTGAACAAATATCTAGCAGATTTGCATCCTTACTGCAACACATCAGATGTCTTCTACATTCCCCAGAGCTCCAGAACTGGAACCTCACCATCAGATAGAATTAATGTCACCAAGAACACTAAAGACCCTTAGCCACCGCTTTCTAGCACATATATGATGAAAAGAGTTGGAGCTTGCCATAAGGCCAATAGGGTTGGGACAATCATATAGGTTCTAGGGTTTGATATGACCAGCCAAATGATTTGAAGGGGCCTCATCGACCGCCTGTCTAGCCTAAGTAAGGGCCAAAGGGAAGTGTTACATGTTATGGACTGCTCAACCACCAGGATTCAATCCTTAAGCATCACAGGTCACTTGGGGATTGATTTTTACCAAAATGACTTCATTCACACCCCCACCCCCTGTGCTTAGTTTAACTGCTAATATTGCATTTCTACACAATCTCTGCTGACCTTAAATGACCTCAGAAATCAGCCTCACATTGCAGTGGCCCCATTGGGTGTGGGGGGTGTTACCCCTCTGCAGAGGTGCAGTCGGTGTATTCTAAAGCCCCAACCAACAGGGCTGTCATGGAAAACATCATCAGTGTCAGTTTGTTTCCCCAAAGAAGAAAGAAAGAAAAAGACACTACGAAACAATTGAGATAATTGTGAATGAAAGGAAATGAACAGCCTTGATAGACATTGGTTAACAGATTCATCTGCCACTCCCGGAGCCCTGAAGGAGATGAACATGTTGGCAGCTGTTATAACACAAATAGATATCGTTCTGGATTCACAAATTTTACTAACCCAATACATCCACCACTCACCAACAAAACAAAACACTTGACAACAGAAACTAAGTCACTGAGAAATATAACATGAACCGGATGTTGACCCAACAGCAGCTCTAAACGAAATGAACAAAACAAGTGTTCTGAATATTGGCTGTGCACAAGCTTCCAGGTGAAAAACAAAATTTATAAACAATTAAAAATATCCCCTATTTAATGGTTTTTCAACCAATCATAAATTTTCCCCCCAAAACCTTCAAAGTGATTCTCGAGCCAACTTGATAAATATAAAAGCAACTGGCTTAAAGTTGATAAGTCAGTTGACGACTGGCATTGGTATATAGCGTCACTCCTTCAGGCCAGATTAAGGGACTACTGAACCTCCAATCCACACCACATCTGCGCATCACACAGAACCAAGTCATCGGCCAGGAACAGACTTTCAACCCCACCCCCAAATCAGCAGATGAAAAAACAGACTTTCAACCCCACACCTGCCCTCACTTCACCAAATGAAGAAGGATTTATCTTCTTTCAGCTTTTGTTTATTTTTTAAATAAACAAAATTAATCCAATTTTTCTCGTCTGTTTTTCTTTTGCTACCATACTCTTGCTTGTGATATTTCATAGTCGACAGAAAATGTTTGAAATGCTGCAGAGGAGGAGAGGAGAGGAGGAGAAGGAGGCTTTATCCAGTTGTGCATAAGCAACACTGAGTTAATGAACATTAAGGCCTTAGTCGTAGATAGGAGACTGTTGGGGTTCCGCCTCATACTTGGAATCAACGCCATAAGGGTAACAGGTTGTATCCCCATCATTCTCGTTGGGGTAGAAAACTTTGTGTGTTGATATGACGAAATGAGATTTCTTTACAGAATTTGACAAAACACAGAATTATTGAACTGCAAATTGGAAATGGTTAGGAGGAGGAGGGGGAGGAGAAGTGCTAGGATCTCTGGAAATCAGATATGGAAGGAGCTCATTCCCCCCGCCCCAAAAAAGTCAGGAAGATCTATGAAACCAAGCTTCAAAGTTGGAGATAAAATGGATGGCTGCTGCCTTACACTGAAGACAAATTTGGTTTCACTAAAGAACTTGTTTCACTAATGGATGTGATTCATCCTAACAAATAAAAAAATACTTCCAGGACTACAGAGAAAGAGAGAGCGATGAGAATGTTAATATATTTTTGTCATAATTTAATTTGCAGGCAAAAAAAATTTTTTAAATGAAAATTAGAATCGCATTGGAATTTTGATATGAACAAAGAATAAAAAGGTAAAAATTTAAAAATCTTTATATATACATTTGTTTTTTTGTTGTTTTTTTTTTGTTTTTATAAAAAAAAAAAAATTCTCATTGTCATTCAACTTGTTTGTATTTTACTGAGAAAACATCAAAATCTTCAGCCAAATCGATCAGAATTTTTGAATCATTTTCTTTTGCTGTTTGTTGAGCTTCATTTAAAAGTTTCAACACGGATGATTCCTTTTTTTTTTCTTCTTCGTTTGAAACCTGAAATTAGAAATTCAATTTGCAATAAATTTGATTCTGCTTCAATTTTTCTTTCTTTTTGTTTTTCTTCGTCACTTTTACTGACCAACAAATTTTATCTTGCCCCCTTAAAATCTGGGGGGGCAGCGGCCTTAATTCCAGCTGGGCTATCCAACACCACCCCACCTATTTCTATATTTTGCCAATACAATGTTTTCATTTGTTACTTAAATAATTCTTGTAAAAGCTGGTTTTGTAGGAGAATCGGTTTAGCTCAGTCAGTAGAGTATTTCCCTAGGAATCGCAAGGTTCCAAATTCGGTACTGGTCCTCACCAACTCAGCACATTTGTTACACAGCTTGGGTAATCTGATCTTTGCAGTAAAGCATCTGGCAGTTGACAGTAATTGTAGTGCTCTGCCTCAGCAAAACAATCTCCCTGGTCTCGCACTAATTGGAGGCACATGTGGTGTAATGGTTACCAACATAGGAAATAGACACGGCAAAACGAGTTCAAATCCTTGAAAAGCCTTTTTGCATTTCCCATAGCATTAATACCATTAAGAAAAGTATGAAACCAACTATTCTCCCTCCAGCTATGGGTAAATAAGACAGACTGGGCTCTTTAACCTTGGTGTGGCAACCAGTCTAGGAGAAGGAAAACTTTGAATCAAACCAAGGAAGTTCCCTTCTCGTTAATCAAAAATGATTTTGAGAGCTCCTTTCTCTCCCTTCCTTCCTCCTAAAACAGTACAAGCGAAAAAAAGGGGATAGACTCCTTCACTCATACCAACAATAGGCCACCCACAAACTTTACAAGGCTGTTTAATAACATTTTACATTTTCAGCTGGGGGGGGGGGTCAGGGTTCAACAGAAAATTAAACTTTAAAAATTCTGATTTTGTTTAATTTCAAAAACTTAGAGGAAACAAAAGAAAATCTCCTTTGTCTTTTGTTACACAATCAATAATTGAGATATTTAGGTTAACCCTTTGATCCCTCAGCTCTTTGGGCTTAATTTAGCCCCCCACCACCACCACCACCATTTCAGCGTGATTTCTGCACTGGTAAACAAGTGCTACAGTAGGAGAGAAAATAAAAATACAACTGCATACCAGTGTAATGGGCTCTAAAGTATTAAAAAAAAATAATGGTTGGATTTTACAGCATTTCAACCCTTGTTGGGTTATTTTATGCCAAAGAAGTTTTTTGTTTTATTTAGACTTGTTGACTATTCAATTTTTTTTCAAACTCATTTTTTGATCTACTTAACCCATAGATGGTACCCTAACAGGTACTACCACTCAAGCTCAAAGTGGACCTGGGAGTAATGGCTATGAAGAGATACTCCACACTCCTCAGAACTGGAATACCCAGAACACTAAGACACTCAGCCACTGCTATCTAGCACATATATGATAAAAAGTATCAAGGATTTGCCATAATAGCAATATGGTCAGGACAATCATATAGGTGCTAGGGCTGGATGTAACCAGCCAATTGATCGGAGGGAGCCTCTCCAACCATCCATCTAGCCTGAGTAAGGGCCAAAGTGGAGTGTTGGATGTCATGAACTGCTCAGCCACCAGGATTCTGTCATTAAACATAATGAGACACTACCACGGTCAACAGGTGGCCCCTGGGGGGGGGGGCTTACCCCCTGTAGAGGTGCAGTCGGTGAGAGGGGAAAAAAGAAATACTAATTATATTTAATTTGCAAAGATCTGAGAGGAATTTTTTTTTTCTTTTTACCTGTGAATTTTTGTCCAAAGGTTTATAACGTTGACTGAAATGAGTTAGAATGAGATGCTTGGCATTCATATCAATTGCTAATTTCACGGTTTGACCTGAAAAAGTAAAAAGAAAAAAAAATTGTTCATGTCAGTAAAAAAAAAAGATATTGAATTACAAGTAGAAGTGAAGACGAAATGATTAAAACAGAATATTTTATAAAGTTTATCAGCTAAAAATTTGCACCATTTTACGATAAAGGGTCATCATGAACGGATTCCTTTGACTTTCTATCAGCCATTGAACTTGGTAAGTCCTCTAGACAGCACCCAGTGTCCATACAGGGCTGATGAATATAAGTGTTTGCTGGTTGGCCAACCCTGGTGTGTCCATGTGTAGTAGTCCATAGAAGAATGTTGCTTATGAGTTTGTACAAGTCCAAATACAAATTATAAAAGATAAAACCAAATAAAAGAAAAGAGATTTACCAAATTAAATTTTTCAACTTATCTTAATGAAGTTATTTTTCAATAAAAAGAGTTTTTCCATTAGAGTGACACTTAAGAGATTTATCAATTTTAACATTTTTGTTTTATGTCTGAATTGTTAGTCCTAATTAAGCAATAATTATATGTCCAGACTATTAGTCCTAACTAAGCAATAATGCTATACAACATATAGTTACAGATAGTTATATATAATCTCCATTATAAGATAATTGGTTTGATAATTGCATAGGCAAGAAACTGACAGTTACCAAGCACCATTGATTTTGTCTACACTACTCTTATATATAGAATTGGTCAATTACAAAAGAAGATGAAAAAACAAAGTGTATCGGGGGGGGGGGTATAATTTTCAACGGGTGACACATGTATTCTTAGGCTTTGATGTTTCTGTGATGAATTATTCAGATAGAAAAATATTCAGTATTTCCATATTTTTTTATTTTCTTGCACACACACACACACACATACACCAGCCATTAAGAATTAAAAAAACTTCTAATCAAATGAGTTTGAGATTTTTGGTTGACTATTCCAATCGTCTAATTAGAATAAAGTAGATGGAACACTTTAATCATTTGGTCAATTGAGTGAGAGGTGTTGAGATTTTTTTTTAAATTGCCACCTAGAACAGTGGGTTTTTTTTTCTAAGATGTTTGACTATCTATCTAGGTTTCTGAGTCAGAATTATCCTAAAGATCCTTTAGGTGAAACCTAGGTAGATAGTATCTGACTTTTTAAGTTTATACTTTTTGCTCTACTTGGTGTATTGAACACTTTTTGCTCATTAGTTTAATTGACTCATTCAGTGTTTTTTTCTTTTAGCCAATCATTTTGGTGACTGTTTTGTTTTGTTTTGTTCAAACTGTACGGATGTAAGGACCTACATTGACCAAATATGCAAGGATGCTGGTTGATGCGCAGAAGAATTCCCAGGTGCAATGAATGATAGGGAAGGTTGGCGAGAGATTGTCATGGATATCCGTGCTAATTGCGCAACATGATGATTATATATATATATATATATATATATATATATATAATATAAAGTAGGAGCTTTGTAGAGATTAGACATGATCCTCTCACTCACGTGTAATTGAAAACAGAATTCTTTCCTTGAATATTTTTGATTGTCTTAACAAAATCATCTGATGATATAAAAAAAAGTTTGGTAACAAAATCACTCAACATTTATCATTTGATTATTTCTATAATTAATAGATTGACATCATCTAAAAGAAAACTTGAGATTTCAATCAGATTTCTGTAGAATTTATTAGACCATTTCCTTTTTACGCAGACATTTGAATTAATAAAGTGCTTTTTTCCAATTTTCCACTTTTGAGACAATTAGGAATTCAAACAAAGCAAATTGAGAATTGTTATTGAAGTCGTCACATCTGTCATCTAATAAAAAAAAAAAGTTGGCATTATTAAATGTTTTTTTTTTAGGGAACAAACTGTCTCACTATTAATTAACCCAATTTCTATTCAACTTGATTCAATAATAGAAAAAGTCAGTCAGATTGAGACAAGAAGAAAAGAAAAAAAAAAGAAAAAAATTACTAGGTAACAAAAAAAAAAAGTATTTCTCCAATAATTAATTTTTACTAAAATAGATTATAAATATAACTTTATGGCCAATCAATTCAACACAATATTGTCAGTCATTGAAGCGGACAGGAAAGAAGAATTCTATTGTTATGTCAACATGTGGTTGTATTATTAATTGTTTGCAGTTCATTTCTTTTTTGTTTTCTAAACACACACACAGACACGTATACAAGGTATTATTTTGAAGCTAAAAATAGACTTAAACATATTATTTTTAGCTTCAAAATAATAAACTTTGTATACATGTGTGTGTGTGTGTGTGTGTTTCAAAAAAAAAAAAAAAAAAAAAAGAGGATCTGCAAACAGTTAATAATACTAAGAATAATAATAACAAATAACAAATTATTATAGCAACATATTATCCAAATCATTTTCTTTCTAAACACACACACACACACACACACACACACACACACACACACACGCATACATACAAAGTATTATTTTGAAACTAAAAATAATACATTTAATTCTATTTTCACACTTATATAAACTTTTAAAAAACTAATTTTCACTTAAACTATCATCAGATTGTCCTAACAGCACGGATATCCATGACTCTCTCAACACCCATCCCAATTAATAGTTGTTTACAGATTTTTTTTAAACACACACACACACACACACACACAGAAAGTATTATTTTGTAACTAAAAATAATAAGTTTCAATCTATTTTCATACTTTTATAAACTTTTAAAAAACTAATTTTCACTTAGGCTATCATCATCATCATTATCAGATACTGCTGACAGCACAGATCCCCATGAAACTCTCTCACCATTCGTCCCAATAGGTCATCACCTCTAGCAGGTCTTCCACACACCATCCAGAATCCGTACAGAGCTGATTGATGTAGGTTTTTGCTAGTCAACCTACACTATAACAACCTGGTTTCACTACTAAATATAAAAGTTAGACAACGTGGAGGCGCACGGTGTAATGGTTACCATCTTAAGAAATGGACACAATGAGATGAGTTCAAATCCTGGACGAGGCTGTTTGTATTTCACATAGCACTAATACTCCTGGGAAAGGTATGCATCCAACTACTCTCCCACTAGCTATGGGTAAATAGTAGAGCAGACTGTGATCTTTAACCGTCGACAGGCAACCAGTCTAGGAGAAGGAAAACTCTGAATTTAAACCTGATAAACTCCGCTTAAGAAATTGATCATGTGTCACATCCTGCTCGTGGGGAGGGGTTGGGTAAATATGTTATACTACATGTTATGCTAACATTGTGTGTTATTATTATTAATCCAAATTTTATCTGTAACAGTAAAAGTTAAATGTTAAAATAATTATAATTTCATAAATTTATTTTTTTGAATTCAGTAATTTTATATCTTATAATATTTAAATACAGATACTACACTCTGATCTTAGAGAGAAATGTTAATATGTATACTAGTGTTATAAATTCTACTGATAAAAATGATGGAATTAGCACACTCAGAGGACAATTCCCCTGGGGGGGGTTATTTAGTCGTAGATCAAATTGATAAGGCACATAACACTTTTTTTTATTTGTTAGTTGAATATTTGGATTTCAGAAAACATTCCTTGAATAAACGAAATGAAATTAGTTAAATTAGCAGTATCAGTTTTTTCCAAGCAATGAAGAGGAAAATATTATGGAATATTAAGGACAAAATTATTGAATTCTTTGACAAAAAAATGAGTATCCTGTGTGCATTCCTGAAGAAATCCTGGAAGCAACCACTTACCTCCTATCACACAAACCTTTCAAGATGAACAAGACACATTGGACATTGCTAGAGAAGTAAGGACAAACTCGTAAGGAACATTCTCCTGTGGACAGCTGCACATGGACACACCAGAGTGGACTGACTAGAAAAAATTATATTGATCAACTCTGTGTGGATACTGGATGTCGGGAGGAGGACTTGCCAGGAGTGATGACTGATAGGGATAGGTGGTGAGAGAAAGTCATGGGAATCTATACTGTCAGTGTGACATGATAAACAAATTCGACATTTTATTTCTATAAAAACCGAAACAGAATTTATAAATTGGCAATTAATCCTTCATCTTAACATCTTTTTTTTCTATTTCCATAAACAACTATAAAATCAAATTTGATATAAAAAAATAATTTGGTTTTTATTTAAGGATGACAAACAGAATTTATGCCAATTGTTGAATTAATATAAAATTAGATAATTTAGATTCATACTGGATTGTCTAATTGGACACATAGCACAGTGGATAAAGGAGTTAGGTTAAGACAGTTCTAAGTGACAGTTATCTCTAGACTGCAGGTTCAATATTGGTCAGGGGCAGCAGTAACATAGAATAATAATTAACACAGCTTAACACCAGTACCCCAGCTATGGTTAGGGGAATGAGAACAGGATACCCCCGTGGACTGAATAAAGGAGTAGGTTCAAAGATCCGTGATGGCTCCTGATTATGACAAGAAAGTTCCCGAGTCCAAGAAGATGGGGACAATAGTACAAATAATACAAATTTATATTCGTTCAATAAATGTTGATTAAATGAATGAAAAATTTAATTTACTTGGAGTGGAATGTCCATTTTGTTTTGCCTGTTCTTTCATTTCATCACTGAGTGTCGCTTCATGAACAAATAAATCGCAATACGAACAAATTTTAAGGAATTCACTTGAATCACAAGAATCACCAGAAATGACGACCTTTCGACCTGGAGTCGATTTCACAACATCATCAGGATTTATCTACAAAAGAAAAAAAAAGCCATAAATATATGTTGGGGGAAATAAGAAGACTCTCTCACTCTCTCTTTATCTTCACGTTGTTGGGTCCACATATCTCTGCACGCACCCTTCCTACCCTTCTTTGTTGCCTGCCTTCTTGCCTTTCCAGGCAAGTGACAAAGACAGGTAGGAAGTTTGTATGCAGAGATACGTGGGCCCAACAACATGAAGATATACACACTATTTTATCAAAAAACGCAGAGAAATACGAAGACTCCACCCACAAACAAAAAATACATACATATATAAATGAATTGACATTCACTGTATTTCTTAACAAATTTCTTGGAGAAAGATGGCTAACAGGCTGGCTTGGAAACCAATGGTAACAATTGCACCTTAAATGTATTGTCCACTATAATAAATCAATACAGCTCTTACACACATAATTGAGCACTTTATTTTCAATTCTCCAATACTAAAAAAGACTATATATATATATATATATATATATATATATATATATGAGGGTGAGTCAAAAGTTTTGCAATATTTTGGTAACATGAGGCACAATTCAGCAGCTTCAGATGTTTTTACTGAAGTCAAGAAGGTGACAAACCACACTGGACTGTAATATGGTGAGCTCACCTGATACTCTCCAAGTGCTACTCACTGGATTTTCCTTGATGGCTTTGAGCACAGTTTTAGGCCTAGCTGACCTTGCCTGATCATCAAGGTTATTGTAACGTGAGCAAAATTTCTTGAACCATTTCTGGTTACTTGTATTGCGATTAACAGCGCCTTCACCTTTCACACAACAAATATTTTTGGTTGCTTCCACCATGTCATGACCCAGTTTGAACTCTGACACATAAGTTTCTAAATTAGACAATGTTGCATGTTTATCTGTGTGACTTTCAAATCAGACACACACAGTGATATAATGCATAATATACTATGATACTACCAACCACAATGGATACTTTCCATTGGTTAAATTGCTATAGTCACATGATATACACACCACAAATTAGTATGTACCAAAATATGGCAAAACTTTTGACTCACCTTGTAGTTACATCAACACAAAAAAGTAGATTAAAAGTAAATAAATGTAGGTAATCCTTGGTTAAATCGAACTTAACGGACCTAAATTTCACCATCGTATGTCACCCTGCCAAAAGAAAAAAATTACCAAAAATCAGGGAATTAACCAAATTTAATGAAATTTTCATTGTTGATATATTAATGAATAAAAGATATAATGCACCAGTTATTTTATTTAAAAACTTTTACCTTTCTTCAGGTCAGTTAACTTTGAACCATGTATCTTTGAAGCGTAACACAGATTCTCAAAGATATGTGGTTCAAAGTTAACTGACCTGAAGAAAGGTAAAAGTTTTTAAATAAAATAACTGGTGCATTATATCCTCTATTTATTAATATATCAACACTGAAAATTTCAATAAATTCAGTTAATTCCCTGATTTTTGGTATTTTTTTCTTTCGGCGGGTTGACATATGATGGTGAAATTTAGGTTCGTTAAGTTCAATTTAACCCAATCCTCTACTATGATAAAATGTCAGGTTTATTATTTTGGTATTTATTTATTTTTTGTCTGTAATCAATTAGATAATAAACATTGTACAAGATGGTCCAAAAGTCTTGTCACCCCAAAATATAATTCCTAATTAATCAACTATAATTCCATGAAATGAAAGCCGTTGGAAATAAAATAGAAAATTCTCAGTCAGTAGAGCACTCGCCTAGGAATCACAAGGTTCCGAGTTTGATACCAACTCAGCACATGAGTAGCACAGATTGGGTAATCAGATCTGTGCAGTAAAGTGGGCAGCTGACAGTAGATGTGGTGCTCCACCTCAGCAAAACAATCTCCCTGGTCTAGCACTAGTGACAAGGAGATAGACTCCCTCACTGTCTGTCTGATACCAACAATAGCTGACTCCACTGACTTTTTTTTATATATTATAAAAATTAAGACAAAAATGATAAAAGTTAAAAGAAATGTTCACAAGAATAAAAAGATAAAGCAAATTGATTTAAGAAATTTTTTAATTAACTCTTTTCATAAATGGCATTAAAAAAAACAATGATATTCCTTTGGGAATGAAATTAATTTGTATTCAATTTACATAACTGTCTGCCTACCAAGATTCTTTTATTTGAAGATGATGGATATTATACTATTTAAAATATTGGCCTAAATAAAAAAATTTCCAGTGAAATATAAGCACCTTTTTCATCTCCATCTTTCTAACACACATGGGTATGCCTACAAAGTCAGGAAACAGCATGGTTGCGTGACTTTCAGAAACATTTTTTCACGCTCAGTCCGCCGACACTATACCTGATGCCTCCTCGCCACACATGCACACATACATGCCTATTACTACTGTAAACTGTTCATGTTCCATAACTGTACACAATAAATTTCATTATTATTATAAAATTATTGGCCCCATGTAAAGAACAGTTATATAATAATAAGAAGGGGAGGAGGGGGAAGAATCAAGACCATTGAGACAAACAGCATTGTTGATATTGGATTGAACTCACAACTGCCAATGTGTCATCATGTGCTGTTAAAATGGCGTTTATGAAATTATATTTTCTTAAGTCTTTACTATTATTAGAAAGTTTTAATGTGCAAGTATTTAGGGTAATCTGAACATTAGTTACATAAATAAGAGTAACCTCCCCTTGTTTCACTTTGAGGAAGCCATATGTTTTAGTTGGCCATTTTCATTTCACTGTAAATCTACACTGAAAATATGAATTTGTTCAAATCAATACAACTGCATGTTCTAACACAAAAATATCATAGAATGTGTTCTTAATTGTGCTTGTTCATTATTTGAAATGAACTTAATTGTTAAAAGAACACAGGTAATGCAAAAAATCATTTTTTTCTTTTTAAAGTTCAGTGGAAGAAAGAAAAACAAAGACAAAATAACAAGGAAGAATTAATTAATAAGATTTATCTTCCTCTAATTATAGAGAGTGGAGAATAATTGAACCCAATTGGATTGAATAAAGGGTTTAATTTACTGACTATAATAAACACCTGAAAAAGACTGAAACATTGTGACAATAACAACCAAGATGAGGAAGCTAGTCTGAGTAAATATAATAATAATTCCTCATCTTAGAAATTTAAATAAAATTATAGAGATGTTCAAGAATGTTTTGTTTTTTTTAAATATACATGCAGAATATGAGGCCAGGTAAAAAAAACAACTTACAATTTCACCTGAAGGAGAAACAATACTTTGTCCTGCTTTTAATTTCCCATAATCCGGACCAGGAAGAACATTTTCTTTTTTAACAGTTCAATATCAAGTCTGTTGGAGAAAAAAATCAAAAAAGTTTTAAATAAAATTAAACAATTAATTTAAAAAATAGTAAAAGGTTTTGTTGAAAAATGATTAAAAACTGAAGTTGAATCTAACAAAACAGAATTGAACAATGAATGAATCATTTTCTTCCAGAATTATCTCCCTTGATATTCAACATCATTTTGTTGAGCAAGTTTTTCCATTAGTCAAAAAACATCTTTGAAATTTCCTCTTTTTATTAAGATGTGAAGCTGCACAATCATTTTTCTTTGAATGCCCACACACACCCCCAATTCCCACCCCACGTCCTCAAATTGGTCTGCAAAAGATGTTCATTACACAGGGTCTGCATTGCAACCACAAGGTTCCAGGTTCAATACAGAGCATCAGAGTTCAATACTGACCCATGCCAAATCATCACATGAGTATCGCAGCTTCTGTGTGGTAAAGTGGAGAGCTGATGGTAGGTGTGGAGCTCCACATCACAAAAAAAAAACAATCTCCCTGGTCTAGCTCTAGAAAAATGGGGATAGACTCCCTCGTTGTCCAGCTGATATCAACAATTGGCCACTCTGCCTACCTTACCTTAACTTATACAGTAGGTATCTACCCAACCGAACCACCACAGGTCGGATATGACACAACATTGTAAGTATGGAATATCCAGTGAGGATCAAATTAGCTATTCAGTATTAATGAACTTGCAAGACTAACTCGTTAACCATTACAATATGATGGGGATGTCCATGAGTCTATGTAGTAATTTACAAATAAGATTGGAAGTTAATTTATTTTCAAAGCATTTTAAAGATATTGTGCTAAGAAATAAATGGGTTTATTTTGCTGTTTTTATAACATGAATAGAAAAATTTAATTTTTCTAAAAGATTTTCCTTAGAGAAATTCTCTTTCTCATATTTTTATAGAAACTTATATAAGTTTCTATAAAAATATAAACAAGAAAACGAATTTGAAAAATTCTACAATAATTTAAAAAAATGATTGTCTTACTTTTTAAGTGGAATTTTTTCTTCAATCAAAAAACCAAAAGATGGAACTGTGTGTTTTAAAACAACAGATTTTACAATTTGTTTTTCATCTTCAAATCTGAAAAAAAAAAAAAAATTATCAGTAAAATTATTTCATATCTTTTCAAAATACAAATTGAATTTTAAATGAACACTGAAATAAAAGACAAACAAGGTAATTGTTTTACTTGAAGCTTTATTCAAATATAACTTAACTGTGGTCCAGTTCAGGCGAAGATTCTTTTAGTATTTATAAGTGACTGATCAAGGGGGAGACAACTTCAGTTGACTTCATCACAAGTTAAATAGTTTATTATCCAAAAGAGTTAGATTAGAAATTAATTAAATACAATTTTTTAAAAGTTTAGTTTTTTGGTCATATCAACTTTCATGGGTCATTTAATGCCAAAGCCATCAATGTAAAAAAAAAAAAAAAAAAAAAAGTAGTTGTACTATTTAACCAATAGCGGGGTGGGATGAGGGAATTCATACCTTTCCCAAGGGTATTAGTCCAAAAGTAAACTCACTTACTACAAAGTCGCAGTCTAACACATAAATCACCATGAAATTTTCTCCCCCAAATGTTTTACATACTAGATCTAAACACAATCTTCTAAATGCTCTGATACAATTTTCCTTTTTCAATTTTCCTTTTTCAATTTTAGTGATTTATTCAAGAATAAAACATCTTCATAAAGAAAGAAATAGGGTGTGTCAAAAGTTTTGAAATATTCTGGTAATGTGAGGTACATTTTGGCAATTCCAGATAATTTTGTTGAGGTTGGAAGGGTGATGAACTCCACTAGATTGTAAAATACAAACTCTCCTGATACTCTCCTGATACTCTCCAAGTGCTACTCACCAGATTTGCCTCAATGGCTTAGAAACCACACTATTAGGCCTACTTAACTTTGCCTAATTGTCCAAGTTCTTACAACCCAAGCAAAATTTCTTATGTTGAATTAAAAACGAATTCTGATGCAGGGTTGTCCACAAAGCATTTGTTTACTGACTGCAGTCTCGTGTAGGCCAACTACCTCTGTCAGCGCTCCACTCACTTCAGTTGTTTATGGGCATAGTCCCCAAACATCCAGGTACATCAGTCGAACCTCGCGCCCATGCAACGCACAATTCTCTAGCATTCGGATGGACGCGTGTAGGCCCCCAACATCCGGGCACCTGAATTGCACCTCACATCCATCCAGCGCCTAAATCGCATTTCTTTGCATTCGGGAGGGTGCAGGTTCAACTCTGGCAGGCAGGACAATGTCTTGCTCTTTTTCTAAATGAGTACAGTGGTACTCGTTCTCCGTCACAACCATTTTCTTAGTGTGATCAACTGCATCTTCATCTTTTGCAAAACAAATGTTTTTTGATTGTTTCTGCTGCGTTATGAAACAGTTCAAAAACATAAAAAAATCCTGAATTAGATTATGTTGCATATTCATCCATGTGGCTTTCAAATCACAGAGTGAACCAATGCACATGTCAGTGCAAAAACTACCAAGATATTAACAACCATAAATGGTACCTTTCACAGTTTGAAATACTTCAGTCACATGATATATGTGCTGCAAACTAGCATGCTACCAAAATATTGCAAAACTTTGGACTCACCCTAATATATACGTGAGAGTTAAAGAAGAAATTAATTAAATGGAAAATTTTTATAACCTATAAAAACATTTCTTATTAATATCCTAATGGATTCTTCCTTTTTCACAGTTAGCTATCGATTCAAAGATAATATCTTGATAGGAAAGAATTATCTCCCTTTTTATATTGGAGGCAGGGCTTTCCCACATTACATGTCTATTTTGTTACATGACAAAGGTGAATTCTAAAATCTTTCTGTTTAACAAACATGATGTGGAATGAAACAAATGTTGAATCTTTCATTCCTGTGCAACAAAGCACCTGCGTGTCTTCCTTCTTTCTAGATTTCCCAAGACAAATGGTAAATCAGTAAATGTTTTCCACCTCTTTTTACTTTACACATTTTAATGTTTCTTGAAACATCCTTGTGTCCTTTTTATTATTTGGGACTGGAACCATGTTTCATCTTTGCATGTTGTTTTAATTAAATGTTATCTTGTATAAATTGACTTGTCTTTTCCCTACCAAATGTTCTGTGTTGGGTTACCCTCTTTTGAATAACCAAATACATGATATGAGTGCAGATATTAGCTACAAACTAATAACCTGTTAATTCTTAAAGGGATGAATTAGAATAGTTGTTTTGTTTATTTATGTTTTCTAAAATCAAAATAATGTCAGTTTATTCACTGGATATTTCAAATGAATCAAAATAAATTTAAACTTACACATGGAAAATTTGATTTTCATCTGGTTCGATAAGTTTCCAAGTTTTTCATTTGGATGTAAAAATTTCATCTGAAGTTGACAAGTTTATATTCTGAAAAAAAAAAAAAAAAAAAAAAAAAAAAAAAACAAAAAAAAGAAATATCCAAATAAAAGTTACGATATCAATAAATTCAGATCTATAAATTCTTCTTATTTCTTTTTTAAATTTTGTAAACTACCATATATTCTTGTGGATAAATCACAGAAATGTTTATTATCAATGATGTTTACATCATTCTAAAGTTTGAACATGTATCAATTTTTCTATATAATCGCAGTTTTTGTATGCTCATTTTATTTCCATGTCGTTGACGAAGCATTGAACTTCGTTGCAAACTCCCTACACCACTTGCAGACGTTTTTGACATTCATGCACGACTCGCCATACACTTCCATTTATTCAGGATTAATTTCAATTAGTTTAATGTTTTTTGTGTTCAAAAACAACAAATAACTGTGCAAAATTCACACTTAGAAGTAGCATCAATCGGGAGCTCCATGAGAAACAACTCCCAAGCCAAGACTATCGTGGTATGGCAGGTGAATGCACAACAAGCACAACAGTGTTGCCAGTGGCTGCACAAAAATTTTCCCTGCGTCTTCAGCACTTTGGAGACGTTACTTTTGGGATTACCTATGTATATTTCAATTCAACTAAATGTCAAGTGGATTCGGTTATCTCCCTTTATCTGATGGAAACATTGACATATCAAAAAATGGACATAAAAATCAAAAACATTCGAATCAAATAAAAACATTCTTTGCAAAATTTACATTTCACTCTGTAAAATATTCTATATATTTTTAAAAAGTGCACCAAATACAGTTTGTATTAGTGTGGTAGATTGCGGAGTTGGTGGTAGGTGTGGCGCTCCACCTAATACACAAAAACAATCTTCCTGGTTTAGCACTAATGAAAAGGGTATAGGCTCCCTTGCTGTCCACTTTGCTGACTTTACTTATATATGCAAATGTAATGACTATTATGGGATAAACTATTTTTTTAATAAACAGAAAGACAAAATTTGATTTAGTTAATCTGACATACACAAAATAAAAGGTCCAGTTTAGCATAATACAATGTGCGGCAGAAATGCCTCTCATATTTTAAACTGTTACCCGTGTGATGCAAGTGAATTTAGGCAAGTGGTAATGGTAGCTCTATCTAGCTAATGCATTATCATATTTTTTCAGTTATGATCAGTTACGATTATAGCTTGGACCAGATGAGTTGGTGAGGAGAATGTTTCTATTTAGGAACTTCTTTATCTTCTATACAAATACAAATGGGGTATATATATATATATATATATATATATATATATATATATATATATATATATATATGTACACACATAGACATGTAGGAAGATTCTTTCAAGTCCTCAGGAGAACTCAATCTATGACAATTATATCTTTTCATACAAAGCAATATTTATAATTTCATATACAGGAAAAACTTAACACCCAGTCATTTGGTTTATTATGAATTTATTTCAACTAGCTTCTTTTTAAAAGAAACCAGCATCTTCAGATATCCAGATGGCTTCTTTTAAAAAGGAGTCAGTTGAAATAAATTCATAATAAACCAAATGACTGGGTGTTAAGTTTTTCCTGTATATGAAATTATATATATTATATACATATGCAAAAGATTCAAACTGAAAAATGCATATTTACTTTGGAGGTTTCTGGGATTTGAGAATCCAAAATCTTTAATTCATGAACAATAAAATCAAATTCAAGATGAGTCCATGAAAGTTCAAGTGTCGTTCTCAAAAATTTTCTTAATCCTTGTGGACCGTAAATTTCCATCAAAATATTTGAACTTTTATTCATACTGAGAGTGCACAAAAGTCCGGGTAAACCAAAAACCTGAAATGGACAGAAACATTAAAGATTGGATGATTAGTATTTTGAAGTATGGATGACCAAAAATTAAAAATATATTAATCTGTTTTGTTTATACATAATAACAAGCTTTTATACTAGAAGTCAAGTCATCAGTGACTAAACTAGTACCTCCACCAAGTTTGTCTGGTAAGGAGGGTGGCTAGACACCCTGCAGGATGAAAAACAAAACCTGACAAAGGGCAAAGGAGGCTTTTTGCTCAATGGCCATTATTTCTGGTAGTGTTGGACCCCTTATTCTTTGTCAAATTATCCAATTAGGAGGACAACTTTGATATAACACCTGCGATTGACATGATTGCTTCAGCTTGTCACTGGATAATTATTATGAAGATTAATAATCATTAAAGATTGGATGATTAGTATTTTAAAGTATGGAAGACCAAAAATTCAAAATATCTTAATCTGCTTTTGTTTATACACAATAACAAGCTTTTATATTATAAGTCAGGTCATCAATGTCTAAACAGGTACTTTCACAGAGTTTGTGTAGTAAGGAGGGTGGCTAGATACCCTAAAGGATGAAAAACAAAACCTGTAAAAGGGAAGAGAAAGCTTTTATTTTTTTTTATTAGGAAGCCATTATTTCTGGGAGTAATGGAGCCCTTATTCCTTGTCAAGTTACCCAACTAGGAGAGGGACAACTCTGATATAACACCTGCGATTGATGCGATTACTAGTAATCTTGATTCAGCTTGTCACCAGAGAATTATCATGAAGATTTAGGGAGTGGCATTCGTATTGTACAAACGTTGGCTATTATAATACAATGATGTAGAAATTTTCCCTTGTGATATTTTCATTTACAAGCCGTTCTCTTGAAAACGATCCCATGGCGGATGTAGGTGAATGGCAACACGTGCATACCAGACAAGTTTGAAGCATGCAGTTATATATCTATGCATTAGCAGCGGGAGTTTTATCCTAACATCATAATTATGTCCTTCCATAACAGAGTCTGAATCTGATGGGGACTCTTGTATCTGAGCCGCCCTTTTTAGAAGAGCACTGCTCACCCAAACTAATTGGATAGTGCTGAAAAAGGTGCACTAAGCATTGCCTGTCTGTTCAACCCTGGTTGGTTTCCTATGGCTGATGGTGGTTCATTTTTGGCAGGAAGGTTGTAGAATTGTGAGGGACGGTAGTGATCTACAAACATTAAGCAGTTGCCACAATAAAAGGGGGATATTTTGTTTTTTAAAAAATAAATAAAATTAGATAAATATTTTTTAACAATTCAACACTTTCATTATTATTTTTTTTACTTTTTTAAACTTCTGGTTCTTTTCAATGACCATGTATAATCCTCACCAGGTGAATCATAATTTCCCCCTGGTGTCTGAGGTGGACTGTGGATTTAACTTCACAGAATTTTTAGTCATTTGTTGTGAATGGAATTTTTTCATAAGGATACTTCCTGTGAGAATTTTCTTTTCTTTAGAAAATGTTTTTTTTTATTTTGTTTTTAACGTTCATTACATACCAAATAAATTATTTATGTGTAAAAAGAAAATAAATTCAATTTTATATTAAATATTAAATTTTGCTAATTTACATTATTTTAAGATCTAAATCATCAGAACTATTTATATAAGAACTAGCAAAAGTACCCGCTCCATGACCAGACGAAACCAAGAATTCTGAATTCTGCCAAAAAATGTCATAATATTGACATTTTTTTAGCAGAATTCATATTTTTTTACTAAAAGGATCCCATATAGAAACTTATAAAAATCTTCTGATATAATTATTCTTTACAGAAAAAAATTAAAAATCATCATGAAAAATGGCAACTTTTTGTAATCTATTTTTGTCTGTAAAATGAGTTCTATAGCTTCCCTACTCCTAAAAATTGGTTTATATCAGAATTTTTGCCTAAGGAATCCAAAAATGCTACCAAAAAAATCTTAAAGTTAACCAATTTTAAGTTATTGATGATTTCTTATTTTTTCATAGCAAGATCAATATCCAAATGTGGCACTGCATCTATGACAAAGATTTTTTCCATTATTATTTTACATATATTGAACATTATTTGTACCAAAAAAAGATGGTCTGGTTTTTGCTTAGAACCAAAGCTACAACATTAGTCAGGCAACTTTTTGTAATCTGTAAAGAGAAAAATAGATTACAAAAAGTCACCATTTTTCACAAACCCCACCAAATTTAGAGAGCTAAAAATGGATATAACTCTGTCAATTTTTGGAATTAGAAACTCAAATTTTGGGAAGTGATTAAATTTAACATAATCCACATCTGTAGAAAATTATAGAAAAATTAAAGGGGGGGTGACAATTTTACTCTTTTCTAGATGATTTGATATGAAATTAGCCATACCTCATTTGAGTTGAAGACGAAAGTCTCTCTTCTGTTCAACAAATAGAGGTAAACAGCAAGTCTACTTCACTCAAAGAGAACGGATTGAAGATTGATGTTATCAGTTCAAAGAACGGACACCAAAAGAGAAAGGTAAAGAGTTCTCAATTCTCAAATGCTCTCCAAAAAACACATGATGTGGAAAGCCACACCCCCACCCCATCCAATGGAAGACAATTCATTTTTTGTCTTCCTACACCAGTTTCATAATTCTATCTGATTTAAGATTTATTTTATAGGATTAAAGATCTGATTCATTCATCAATCCTCATAAAATATTTTTAAAACTTCATTTATTTTCTGATGGATTATCACAAATTGAAAAGTAAAAGATAAAATGAAATAGATTTACTCAAAGAAAACAGAGATATATTTACCCAACCCATCCAATGTAAGCAGGATGCAACTTAAGGTCAATTTTGAATCAGAGTTTAACAGGTTTGAGTTCAGAGTTGCCATACCAAGGTTAAAGAATGCAGTGTGCCCTACTATCAACCCATAGCTAGGGGGAGAATAGCTATGAAGAAAAGTCACAATTGAGATTTTATGTTTAGATAAAAATGAAAATAAAATCAATGAATGATTAAAATAAACTGAAAATTTCATTCAAGCAAAAACAGAAAAAACTTTTAAATAATTTTTCCAATGCAAAAATAACGTACATGATCTCCATGAAGATGAGAAATAAAATTTTGCTTATTTTTCCAGGTTTCACCTGACTTTTCATCAATTGGGTTTGAGAACCTTCTCCACAGTCAAAAAGCCAACAGTCTGCATCTAAACAAAAGAAAGAAAAACATTATACACATATATATATATATATATGGGAGTAAAATGAGGAAATTAATCCAACAGTATGAGGAGAAATGTAGAACAAACACGGGATGTTACAATGGATGGAAATTTATTAGTTGCAGTGTCGATGTTTGAGCATTTCGGTTTATAAAGAAACCTTCTTCAGGACCATTTAGTCAAGGAGAAAAAAAAAAGATTTATTTAGTTAAAAAGATGGTGGATGTTTTGAATGTGTTGAGTTTGGAAAATGTGTAGAAAAGGTTGTAACTGTTTATTGATTAGCATTCATAATTGAATATTAATGATATGATTGGTACATGCGAAAGTGAAAATCAAAATGTGATTGGAACATGTGAAGTCAAAAAGACAAGACGTGATTTTTTCTCCTTGATTAGTTACTAAATTGTCCTGAAGAAGGTTTCTTTATTAAACCGAAATGCTCGAACATCAACACTAAGACTAATAATATAAATTATATATATATATATATATAATATATATATATATATATATATATATATATTAGGGCGTTGTTAAAAAGGGGGTTAACACAACGTTTGAGCTATCGCTCTTTTACAAAATTTCTCAATAAATTTTGATTTATGATTTTAATAATTAAATTACTTTTACATTCTAAAATTTCGAGATGTGAATTAAAATATTATTAAAGGCATCGGTCTCTGTTTTTATGTTGTCTTACTTTTTATTTGTATTTCATCCGATGGGGTGGAGGGAGCATTGGAAATCAAAAAACTAACAAAATTATTTTTTTAAAAAAAAGAAAAAAAGGCTTATCAAAAGAGAAAGAGTGCACGGTACATTTTTAAGGAGGGACATTTTTACGCCGGTAGCCGGTAAATAAAAAATGTAAATAGCAGTGTTGACAGGAATCCGGGACGAATCTAATACAATAATTGCTGCTCGTCATCTTTAAAGTTTACTTAATTGTAATAAGTGTCAATTTATTTGTATTTATTAGAAATAGAAATTAACTTGAGGTTGTTTAGAGGAATTATTAAACACTAAAAAGACGTAGAAAATAAAATTATGCTTCTTAATCCTTGGGTCAGAAAGATGACTTAAAAGTTTGTATAATTCAAATATTAAAGCAGATTATATTTTACACCTGATTTACCAGGTGTGTATTAAATTCAAAAAGAAGTTTTTTTTTTACCGTTTCTAAGTACAAGACACGAAGATCCACGTATGGGAGTTGGATATGCAGATCCAGTTCCAAGAAAGAAAATTTCCATAGACGTCATTGTTGAAAAGATGAATAAGAAAAATGTTTAAACTTTAAAATATCCTCATAACATCAAGGCCATTATTTTTATCAAGTTTGTCACGAAATTACTTCTTTTTTTTTCTTTTTTTTTAATTAATTAATCGTAATAATCTCGTTTATGGGTAAAAAACGAATTCTTATTATTACAAAAATTAGTTCCCAAATTATCTTTCGAGTAAATAAGTAAAGAAAAAAATATTACGTTATAAATTTTCTAGTTTAAAATGATTCAAATATTCTCTTAATTATTGAAACTACATCGTAAATCCAGACGATTATGAAGCACGTGTCTTTCTTTCCACCATAATAAACAGTCAATGGGAGTTATCTCCCTTGAAGTGTTTCTTTTTGATGGAGGTAATTTTATAGTAAGCGGTTACCAAGACAACCAAACCTTTTCCTTCCCTCGCCGAAAAGCACCCGAGTGATTAATAATTTTGACAGGTAATGATATTTAAATATCATGATAAAAAAAAAAGGTTTTATAATTTTACATTTACAAACTGTGAATTTATATCGCCGATTTATTTGGAGCAACTAAAAAAAATTCATTAAAAAAAAAAAAAATCAATATTAATAATTCAAGCGGAAAAGTCACTTTGCACACACAAGGTCTAAATTATTAATCTTTTAATAATTTAGATAAAATCCCCCCTCCCCAGGAAACTTAGAGGAAAAATCTGAATTTATTACCCGTTTTATATTTTACATTGCAAAAATTTTTCTCTGAATTTTTGAGATGAGGCTTGATAATTAGTATTATTTGGATTATTCGGACTATTATCCTCATCTTCATTGTTATCTGTACAACCTTTTGGTCGATTTTCCTTCTAGCCTTTTTCAGGTATTTCTTGTCGGACTTGGGAACCTTGTCGTAATTGGGAGCCATCACAGAACTTTGAACCTAACCCTTTATGTGCCCTCTGGCCTTCTTCAGGTATTTCTTGTTAGACTCGGGAACTTTCTCGAACTCAGGAACCTTCTTGTCGTAATCAGGAGCCATCACAGAATTGGACACATAGCCTAGTGGATATAGGAGTTAGGTTAAGACAGTTCTAAGTGACAGTTATCTCTAGACTGCAGGTTCTATCCTGGTCAGGGGTAGCAGTAACATAGAATAATAATTAACACAGCTTAACACCTGTACCCCAGTTATGGTTAGCGGAATGAGAACAGGATACCCCCGTGGATTGAATAAAGGGTTAGGTTCAAAGTTCTGTGATGGCTCCTGATTACGACAAGAAGGTTCCCAATTATAACATGAAGCTTCCCAATAACAATGAAGATGAGGACAATAGTCCAAATAATGCAAAGATTTTTAGTTCATTTTTTAATTAATTTCTTTTTAAATAAAATTATTTTATTCTAAAATTATTTGTGAACTTTTTAAAATCTTAAACTCTTCAAGGTGTTTATATACATCCACTTATATTGATCATCCAAGTTACATAATTTAAAATTGGAACATTGTAATGGTTAACAAGCAGACCATTGTTAATGTGTTCAATTCTCACTGGGTGCCCCATATTTCTTGCCTTGTGCCACAAATAAGCTATGCTTAGTATTTAACTTCATAACATAAAATTTTTTCAGCTAATATTGATAATGAATGTATGATGAATGATATGATAAGAAACGAGAAGGAAGTTAACGCTTTGAAAGCAGAAATAAAATGACAAAAATAAACAATCTGCACATTGGATCAGCGCAGCTAGGAAGAAAAAAAATAGAAATATTAAAAATGATCATTTTCAACCAATCAGAAGCGTTCACGCCTAAAAAATAAGTTTTAAAAAAAGACTGATTTTGAGCCTAGAGAATCCTATAAAAGTGAAGGTTTTCAAAGAATAGTTCAGAAGACTAACTTATGTCTGAATATTCCTCATCACTCAACTCGGGAAATATTTGCCTACCGATGAAGGTAGTACAAGCTATATCTTTCTCTCTCTCTACAAGTTACTTCACTGCTGATATATAAGAGTATTACCCTTTTATTCTCTATTGGAAGGAACTCAACATTTTTTTTTCTAATTACATGAACTTTTAAAAAAGCATATTCTGCAGGACTTTGATCAGTATTCTTGACTACTGTATTCTATTTGTTTTAATACACATATTACTTGTTGAATTTATGAGTTATTTGTTTTCCTGTCTTAATATATGTAACCTTATGTGTTTGTTGTAATTACCAATATATATATATATATATGTATCCACTCATTACAACCACCATAAATGAATGAATGAATATTTTTTAGTATTATCTGCGTTATTCGGACTATTGTCCCCATCTTCATTGTTATTTGTACAACGTTTCAGCCGATATACCCTCCGGACTTCTTCAGGTATTTCTTGTCGGACTCAGGAACCTTCTTGGACTCAGGAACCTTCTTTTCGAACTCGGGAACTTTCTTGTCGTATTCGGGAACCATCACGGAACTTTGAACCTAACCCGAGAAGGTTCCCGAGTCCAACAAGAAATACCTGAAGAAGGCCAGAGGGCATATCGACCGAAACGTTGTACAAATAACAATGAAGATGGGGACAATAGTCCGGATAACACTAATAATACTAATCTTCAAGCCTCATCTCAAACATTCAGAGAAATGAATATTTTTTGTCTTTTCATTTGTAGAATTATTCAAGAAAAGAATGAGTTTTAGAAAGAAACCGATTGTAAAACCGATACCGAAAGAGGTGATTGAATTGAAGAAGTTTTATCGTGCATATGAGAAACTTTGTGCTAATTATTCTTCACAAGTAAATCCTTGGATTAAAGAAAATGTTAAATATTGCGTTGACAATCGGGAAATACTCACAAAGGTAAATGAAATGCAATTTTTAACTTTTTAACAAATCTTGGATTAAATAAAGAGTGGTGGTGGTGGGGGTTAATAACTAGCAGGACCTGTGGATATACCACAGTATGATAATTTAATTATTACAACATTTGATATGTTTACTTAAGAGCTATTGCTAAATAGTTCAATATGTAAAAAGTGTAATAATCTTGATTTAACTCTCTCTCTCTCTCTCTCTCTTTTTTTCTTTCTCTCCTTTTTTCTTTCCTTTTCATTATGTTCGATTGAAACAGATTAGCATTATCACTTCCGTGTACTCACTCCCTCTCTATATATTTCCCCTATTCTCTTTCTTTCTTTCTTTCTTTTCTTTTTTCTGTGTAGTATGTCCTTTTTCTTTATAATAAAAACAGAATGGTCGATTATTTAGCTGAGATGATGACAGTCATAAGAAATAAGAATTTGGTGGATAAGTGACACCAGATAATCAGTATTTATATTTTTGCATTTTACCTTGGACACATTGGACAGCTTCATTTTTAAACCAGAAAGTGTTGCAACATGATAATGGTCAGAAGATTAAGGAACAAGAGTATTACTATATAGATAATAATAATAATAATAATAATAATAATAATGTGTCAATATCAGGTGTGATGATATCTTAAACATTTAAAAAAATAAATTTTTGAAACTGTCTGAATTTTTTGTTGTTTTTTTTTTGCTATACTTTGATATGTGCTCGTTTGCAGTGTATATATCACATGACCAAAGAACTTCAAGGTGTGGAAGGTACATCCATGCAAGGTACATCCTTTGTGAGGTACATCCATGAAAGGTACATCCTGTGCAAGGTACATCCTTTGCAAGGTACATCATATGCATGTAGTTGGTGCACTGACATGTGTGATTTGAAAGCCACACAAATAAACATGAAATGAAGTCGAATTCAGAAATTTATTCTTTATGAGTTTTAACCGACAACCCATAACACCAGGAAGTAACCAAAAACATTCTGAGTCTATGCTCCTCCAAGTCATAGAGGCAAATCCAGAGAGTAGCACTCAGAGAGTATCAGGTGAGCCTACAATATCACAAATTCAACAAAACCGTCCAGAACAGTTTCATTGTGCCTCATATTACCAAAATAATGCAAAACTTTTGACTCACTCTAGTATATGGGGGTAATTCCATGTCAAATCATCCAGAAAAAAGTGAAATTGTCACCCACCCCCTTCAATTTTTCTGAATTTTTTTCCAGGTGTGGACTATGTTAACATTAGACAATCCCCAAAATTTGAGCTTCCAATTCCAAAAATTGGCGGAGTTATATCAATTTTTAGCTCAGCAATTTTGGGAATTGGCTAACTTTAAGATTTCAGAAAAATTGAAGTGCACAATTTTAACAAATTTTTGTAAAATGTTGTAGCTTCTGTTCTGAGCAAATATCAAACTATCTTTTTGGTACAAAGATATGTGAAATAATAATAATAATAATAATTTGTCATAGATGCAGTGCCACATCAGAATATTGATCTTGCTATGAAAAAATCAGAAATCATCAATAACTTAAAATGGATAGCCTTTAAAACTTTTTTGATAGCATTTTTGGATTCCCTAGGCAGAAATTCTTTTATAAACCAATTTTTAGGAGTAGGGAAACTCTAGAACTCATTTTACAGACAAAAAATATATTACAAAAAGTAGCAATTTTCGCCCCCCCCCTCCTCGTCAAATTTGGAGAGCTAAAAATTAACATAACTCCGCCAATTTTTGGAAGCTCAAATTTTGGCGATTAGCTAACTTTAACATAATCCACACTTTGACAAAATTTCAGAAAAATTGAAGTTTGTGGGTGACATGGCCTGGATGATTTGACATGGAATTACCCATATAGATTAATGTGAAAAATGCACAGAATTTATTATTTACTCCAATAATATTTCTTTCTTTTAACAACATATACCTAAGCAACATTCTATAACAGATTTTGATTAAAAGCATCAGATTTTGTTTGAATATTGCATCAAAATTTGAATAAAGATTCTTTGTATCGAGTCTTTTTGTATATGTTTTTATTTTTGTCATGAGAAATCCATTATTTCAAGAAATATTCTTTATTTCAGATTATCTTGGATTTTTCTAGCCTAAAAGAAACACCCCCAGTTCTATTTTCAGTCATCATAACTGCACTGAGACAAATCCGCTATAAATATCAAACATATTTATATCTGGAATTATCCGATGTCGTATGAAAATGCAGCATCATTGGTAAGTCAGGAAAATATCAAAGAGTTTTTGATTTCTAAGAAGAAAAAGTTTTAAAATCTGAAATAATGTACGTGTTTTAGTTTGTTAATTACTTCACACAAAGCGCCATTTTTGGTAAAATTTTCAGAATAATCTAATGTTTAAAATGTATTAAAAATAAATTACATATGTAATATTATTTTGATTTTTGTTTGTTGATGCTTATTATGTTACTACTTTCAAACTTGAACAAAAATTTGACCTTAAATAATTGATTTAATTCATTTTAATTCGTTTTTAAAATGAAAATAAGCCAACATTTTGGCAGTACCTAATTAATACTTTTGCGAAAGCTATGAATCCATCTATTCTCCCTCCAGCTATGGGTAAATAGTAGAGAAAACTAGGCTCTTTAACCTTGGTATGGCAACCAGTCTAGAAGAAGGAAAACTCTGAATTCAAACCTCTTAAATCTCCGCTTGATCTTGTGTTGGTTTTTGTTGTTGTTGTTGATGATGATGATGCTGATGATGATGATTTGCAATTTGAGAAATTGGATTTTAAATCAATTTTAACCCTTTTGATTCTTGAAGGGCAATTTGTAGAATATTAAGCAATTCTTTAAATTCTGCAGAATTGGTTCTTTGTCTTTGTGATGAAAAGATTCTGAGTTAGGTTCTTGTTGAGTTTCAATGAATAACGGAATAATTCATTAAAATTTCTCTTAAAGATAACACCCTCCCCCCCCAAAAAAGCAAAAATATCCTCAAATGTTGCCATCCATTGATTTGATAGACAACATCTCAGATTTTCAAAGAGACATTATTAATAAATAAGATTTATTATATGTATTAATGAGTTGATTTTGACAATAAATTAAATACTCATTGATAAACTAACGCAATTCCTGAGGGTATTGTGACATAAGCAGTGATGTAGTTTCAGTTACAAACAGACACCGAATCTCCATTATAATAAGATATGCAGAAAGAATTATATTCCTGTGTCAGTTTGCTCAATATGCTACTGGTACCATGTAACCCAGTACTATGTGTTTTATACTCAGATCATTAGCGACTAAACCAGAATACCCCACAGATTTTGTCTGGTGAGAAGGGGGGCTAAATTAAATCCATTTGTTATATACCCATTAAACATCGTACATCGAACATTGGGGATATAATTGAGAGAGAGAGAGAGAGAGAGAGAGAGAGACTTACTTGGTTACTTCATTTCTGTTTATTGCTTTCTCTTCTTCTACCTCTTCTTCTTCTACCTCTTCTTCTTCTTCCTCCTCTTCTTCTTCTTCCTCTTCTTCTACCTCTTCTTCTTCTTCTTCCTCTCCCTCTTCTTCTTTTCTGCTCAACATTTCATCTAGTTGACTTGACTTCTAACTAAGGAAGTTGAGTCCTCCTTCTAAGGGCTTCTTGTTACAGAGTCTGCTAACAATTTATGACACCCTAAATTGTAACATATTCAATATTAAATGATAAACTAAGTAAATATTTTGTAAATTAAAGATTAAATGTTAATTGAAACTGATTTGAATTTCTTGTTTTTTTTTAATTGATTAATTTTGAGGAAATTTCAAAGAAATTTGTCATCTTAATTCTGATTCCATATAAAAGATATTCTTCTTCAGGCGACATATTTAGGAAATCCTGCCTATAATACTTACACCCTTCATCTTATGGATTGTATGTTGACATCAGCATCTATAGAAAGGATCAGTAGGTAAGTAAAAATAGAATTTAGAATTTGTGTTTAATTAATTAGAAAATTATTTGAATTGCATCAGTTTATGATTTTGCATAAGAAAGGCATCGACGACTATGAACAGATTATCAATCATATGGAAATATGATTTCTCTCATAAGATAAAGTAAGAATTCTTCCTAGTTGTAGTGGTGTCAGTGCTACTGTATGGCTGCACCACTTGGACTCATTTTAAGCCTAGCAAAAAGAAAAGATCTTGGAAACCACATACATTGTTTCTTGTAACATAAATTAAAGATGTTAATTATGATTCTATCCAATCTTTTTCATACTTAACAATTCTTTATGTTTTATTCTTTTTCAGAGATATCCCATCATGTCAATTTCTATCTGATGTTTGTCTAGATTATAATAAGTAAGTATTTTTATAAATTAATTCTGCCAAGAAATTATTTTTACTGTTTTCTTTTTCAATTTGACTTTTAAAATCATTCAAATGATTCAAATTTGTTTGATTTCAGCATTGGAGATTTAGGCTGTCAATATCTGGCTGAATGTTTTGAAAAAAGCACATCCATCCGATGTCTGCGATTGAATTTCTGTGGATTAACTGTGGAAAGTGGAAAATTTCTACATAAAATCATCACTACTTCAACACTCAGGTTTGTCAAAAATTTTTTTTTTTTTGTTCATCATTCATCTAGATTTTTTTCACTACCAATTTTTTTAAATTATGATTTGCAAAATTATGTTTTTTGAATACAACATTTTAAGGGTTAAAATGAAAATGAAATTCAACTGGGACACCGGTGTCCAAGGGGAAGTAGAAAGGGTTAAAATACAGATTGACAAGAATTCAGATTATGATAATGAAATTAAATTAAATTTATTGTATACAGTGCTCAGGTGCACCACAACTCATCAAAGTCTCATGTCAAGTACACAGAATAATGCATTAGTGTCAGGAACATTAACAGCATACAGTAATAATATACATGTATGTGTGTGTGTGTGTGCATATGTATGTGGAGAGTGGCATCAGGTATAGTGTGTCGGCGGACTACAGGAAGCATGAAAGATTCAGTGCTTCGGCAGCCTACAACAGACGCGGGTAGTTTATTCCATATCTCCGCAATTCTGAGCTTGAAAAAAACAAGAATTGTATAGAACACAACCCAAAAAATAAAAAGTGGAGTCCTGTTGCATTGTGGGTAATATGCTGAACTGAAATAAACAAGGGGAGGTTACTCTCATTTATGTAGCTAATGTTCAGATTACCCAGATTTTATAGGTGAGCAAATGAAACGGATATAAATAAACTGTTAAATTTCTCTATTGAATAATTTGGATGAAGTAGAGATTTACAGAATTACAAAGAAGTTAAAATAATTTAAATAAAAGTTGTCTAAAACAGTGTTTCTCAACCTTTTTATAGCTATGGCTCCCTTCAACCCAGTGCAAATTCTTTGTGCCCCCCCCCCCAGGCCAACTTGAATTTTTATCCCCTCTTCCTCCCTCACACTCTGTCTGTCAATTTAATACATCAAGAGAAGTAGTGTTACATAATTGTTAGTACCCTAACAATTATGTAGGGTTAGTGTAGAAATCAAAATGGCTGTTAGAAATTACAGCTAGCAGTTTTTGAGTGGGAGTATGTGACGATATCATGGAAGATTGATTGGCACATGTTAAACTCATGTTAACCCCTTTTCCGGTAGATACTGTGAGAATTAGTAGAGAAATGAAAAACAATGGCCTCTTCTGGTTTTGATTTTAAAGTGTTAGTTAGTCAGTACTGGGCAAGCCACGGAGGTGGTAAGTTGCAATCAGCGTGCTCCCATACTCACACTCTGCGCAGTTAGTCTGGATGGGGATTTCTAAATAAAATATAATATAAAGAAAATCTAAGTCTTGGGTTATTTATCCAAAAACTACTAATGACCTAGGGCTTCTGATAGACAAGAAATCCCTGATGGAAGACCAAACACAAAATCTCCACATGAGAAGTTCCAGTCCCTAGAAGAACTCCCAGCTACATAAGATACCAAAGATGATCAGAAGAATATAACAATAGGAATATCATAAATTGCAGTTTGGATAGCACTATGGCATCAAAACACTAACTCCAGTTGTAAAAGAATAATATTATTTTGTTGAATAAAAAAGAAAATTCTGTGTTGAGGGGGTCCACAATCAAGTCCGCCTCAAACTGGTTAAGTTCGTCACTGTTCTTTTGTCTTTTCCCACTAGTTTCAACTAAAGTCTTACGTTGTTTAGTCTCTGCTGGTTCGCATACCGCTCTGATTCTCTCGTTCTCCTTAGATTCCAGCTACTTATGAAAGTAGCCTCCCAACATCCGGACACCTGAACCGAACCTCGCATCTGTGCAACGCCCAAGTCTCACTTTGTTGCATTCGAGCAGATGCGGGTAGGCCCCCAATATCTGGGTGCCCAAGTCGCGCCTTGCGTCCATGCAATGACTAAGTCTCACTTTCTTGCATTCAGGAGGACATGGGTTCGACTCCGGCAAGCAAGACAATGTCTTGCTCTTTTCCTCTCTGACTACGGCAGTTGCCAGGTATTGCTGTTTTGTTCTCCATCACAATTATTTGATAAATTTATTTACAAAACAAAAAATAATGTATCATCAATTTTATCTTGAATAATTTCAATGGGATTTTTGTGACTGATTGATATTTTTGAATTCACAGTTAATTAAGTTTACTAAAAAAAAGTAATTTTGAAAGTAAAATGATCAAAATGATCAAAATGTATTCAATTATATTTGAACAAAATGAGAGAAATTTTATTTTTCTAATTAGAAAAGCCAATTATAATTTCTTTGATTTAATTTGAATTTCCTTTTTTTTTGTTGTTTTTCTATTTAAGTGAATTACATGTTGATGGAAATAATCTTCAATGTAGAGGTGTGATGGAAATGTTAAAAAGTTGTGTTGATCAAGCAAAATTAGAAGCAAAAGAAATGTTATTTGCTGAACCAAAACAAAAAGAGAAAAAAACTGAAGGTAAGAAAAAATGGGGATTTTTTTTTGGGGGGGGGGGCAGGGTAGCACAATGAATAATCACAGAAATGTTCAAAATTTGAAATAGTATGACCACAACGGGACCAATGGTTCTTCTTTTCAAATTTTAATCAACAATAATATATTTGTTCACCATCTTGGCTCTATATTCTAACCATTTTCTCTTGCATGAAAATTACACACACACACCCATAAATAAACAAACAGACAACCAATAACAAAAAAAAAGGGTTTGCCAAATCTGGAATGATAATAGGATAAACAGACACACACACACATAAAAAAAAGAGAGAATCAGATGGTCTTGTTAATAAACAAAAAAGTTTATGCTTAGAGGGTGAGCCAGACCTGGAATTATAATCAGACACTGTTGAACGGGCACACACACATAAACACACACATGAACCCCCCACACACACACATTTAGAGAGTTTAGAAGACATGAGACAAAACCAAATAGACAGCTACTAGCAACAACTTCAGTTTCGGAGATCTTCTGTAGAAGAGATTTTTATCTCGAAATATTAAGAATTTTTTAAATTAAAAAAATTAAAGGTTAACAAACAACACCATAGTTAGCTTATTTTTCTTTACACTTGCATTGTGATAGCCTTCAAAACCAACCACCAAACCAATACAAACACAATGCTCCAAGTGAATTATAAAACCCTTTTATTTTTTCTTCATTTTGTTATTTACCTCTTATTTCTACTTTATTATCATTTACACACACACACACACACACACTAGTATAGGTAATTTAATGATAGTATAGATTGAAATAAAATATTAACCTTTATTACAAAACTATGGTTGATTGATAATTTTAGTTTATCTTGTTAAAAATCCTGACCGTTTCTAAAATGTATATTCAATATTGTTTAATGTTCATGTTTAATCTGAAGAAATGGAATCTGAAGGGTCACTGATATTTTGGCTAATAATGGAGTTAGGAATGGTTGGTGAAATTATAAAGAAGGTTTGGAGTTTAAAGAAAAACAAAATATTCAGAAAGGCCTCATGATTGTTTCACTTAAGTCAAATTTCATCATGATTGATGATCCTCTTCATAGCAGTCAAACCATTGAAGGTCACCCCTGACTGCTGCAGATGTAGTGGTGAGTGAGGTATGTGACCAAGGATGAAACTTTTTGGACCAATCATAATGCACCACAGACTGACCTTGCACATGCTTCTATGATCCTATTGAAAAAAAACAACAAAAAAAAACATAGATAATACCCCAAATTCCACAAATGGTCAATTTTTATTCTTGCAGTTTTCTACTTGTAATGCAGCACAAATGATGGTTAGAACTTATCCTTTTGGGACCAAGCTCCTTCACCATACAAACACACACACACAGCCCACAAGTAAAATTATTCTTGAACACTTACCGAGAATTCTTCAAGTAAATGTGGAATGGAGAATTTATTCACATGCAGCAAATTCTCCAAATACGACTTTTTTAGATTATCACTTGCTTTGCTATTAGTAAATAATCTTTGTTTTATCAGAACTTTTAACATCAGTTCAAGACATTTGAAAATTCCTCAAAGATTCAAAACCAGAAGAAATATTTTTTTTTTATGATAGAACACAGAATTGGGTGAATTGTGACAAAATGTCATAGAAACTGATAGAAAATATTTTGATGACTGAATAAGATGAATTTATATAAATTATTCTGTCAAAAAAAAAAAAACTAACTTTTGCATTAACTTAATTCTACATCCACTTTACTTTTACTTTTAATATTTCCTCTTTCTCTCCTCTCTCTCTCTCTCTCTCTCTCTCTCTCTCTCTCTCTCTCTCTCTCTCTCTCTCTCTCTCTCTCTCTCGATTTAACAATAAAACATTATTTTCTTTTTTAGTCTCTATTATAACTTTCTATTCTTTCCTTCTTTATTCATTGGTGTAGATAGTTCTCATTTTGCCCATAGTCAAGATTGAACCTGCAACCTACAGATGAGTGTTATTTAGAATGGTATTAACTCAACCCTTATATCTGTTGCACCATGTGTCCAACTACAGGAGATAATAACATAGGATACTTAATATAGCATAAATATTTGGTACTCAGTCATGGTTAACAGAATGAGTATAATCTACTCTAATGGATTAAATTATGGGTTCAGTTTGATGTTCCATGAAGGCTTTTGAGTTTGAGAATAAGGTTATTGAGTTCGAGAATAAGGTTATTGAGTTCGAGAAGAAACACCTGAAGAACGCCAAAGAGCACATCAGATGAAACATTGTGTATATAACAATAAAGATGAGGACAACAGTCCAAAATGCCTAAATAATACAAATTCTCAAACCTCATCTCAAAAATTCAGACAAGTTATAATTCTAATGAAACATTTACAAATGAATCAAATTTCAGCATTAAATAACCCATAAGGGTTTGATATACAAATAAACCAAACCAAATGTTTGATTACAAATATTTAAAAACCTTTGGAATATTATCAGACATTACAAAATCTCAGAATTGTATTTACTTTTCAAAATATTATTTGATAATAATGTTAGTGAGAAAAAGAAAGAATTTATCAGAAAATCACATAGAGCAGACATGTCAAACTGAGTAGCCCCCCCTCCCTCAGAGCCATATTGATTACATATGTATGTCATGAGGGCCACACATGACAACTAAGTCAACTTAAATCTTTCTTCTACATTAACAGAATAAAGTGATGATTGCTTTCATTAATTTCTTTATCATCAACTAAAAGCCATTGAATATATATCTAAAAATCATTTTTGTTAAAAAGAAAGGAAAAAAGAATATTACTGAGTTCAAATAATAAAACGTACAAATATCACTGTTACTTTCAATTATAGCCATGTGTTGATTGAAAGCAGAAGACAAGAGGAAAGACTCACTCCCTTTCATTGAATGAGTTAGCCTCCACCTTCCACGACTCAAAAGAAGGGGGTGAGAGACAATGTATTGATAACAGACTTTGTTTCTTAACAACACATTGTCCTAATGAAAATAAATGACCATCTTCGCTCAGGAATTTTTGGTACTGTAAAAGCGCTGTATGAGAGCACAGTCTTTGTGTGAGCTGAGGGCTGCATGTGACCTATGGGCCGTATGTTTGACATGCTTGAAGTAGAGGACATGAAGCAGAAAAAAGTCCATCATTATCTAAAAAGGAATCAGCACAACAACAAAGAAGTAATTCTCTTCTGAACTTCCTGTTAATTAATAAAAATGCACATAAAATATTCTTTTACTTATCTTTGTAATTACATCATGATATATTTTATAAATTCAATTGAATTTTTATTATTTCTTTTTGTAGAACTTTTTTGTTTTGTTTTTATTTTCAGAAAAGAAAAAAACAAATGATCAAAAAAAGAAAGAAAAAAAGAAGAAAAAACGAAGTAGGCAGAATTTTTGAATAATTTGAATTTTAGAATAAAAATTGAAAACACAATTCAAAGCATCTTAATTTTTTATAATGTGAGATAAATTATTGTTTCATCAGAGTAAATATGTCTAAATTCATCATCATCATCATCATCATCATCATCATTATTATTATTATTATTATTATTATTAACTAATGAATCAGTTAATATTCTTTAATTGATTTACTGTTTACATTTAATACAAATTCACAAATATTAAACAAAGTTTTTATTTGATTATTTTTTAAAAAGTTTTCTTATGTAAATCAATAATATTTTCTGTTTGTTTTTCTATCTGGAATGCTACAAATTTTAAAACTTTCAAGAAATGTTTAATGAAATTATAAATATTGATTTATTCAAATTTTTATAAAAATTAGGATTCTACTTCATTTTTATCAATCAATGTTTTATTAAATTTAAACCAGAAAATGTTTCTATATTGATTAAATTATAAATAATAAAATTGAATTTGCTTTCTTCTCTTTTCAACAAATGATTAAAAAAATTCTGCTTTATAAAAACTGATTTACCTTTTTTTTTTATTCTATTCTTCATTTCTTTGTGATAAAATTATTAAAATTTCAAAATATTTTCAGTTTAGAATTTATTCATACATTAATGTTAATTATAACAATCATTTTTGACTTTACTAACAAGAATATGCACCCTCCAGTTGTAAATATTTAAGTCTTAGCTGATTAAATTGATTTTGTTTTAAAGAAAAAACCAAAAAAGAAGAACCAGTCGTGAAAATTGGAGCGTGGATTGAAAAGTTACATCTTGTTGACAATGGAATAGATGTTCATAGTTTAGAAGGTGCTACAGCCACTTTAAACTGTATACATATGATTAAAATGTAAGTAGATAAATAAAAAAACTTCTTTTTAAGTTCAGAGTAAAAAAGAAAACTTTAGAGAAATATCTTCTTTTTTTTTTTTTTTTATATTAGACTCAATTTTGTTGTTTTATCTAAGAATTAAAAAAACTATATTTACTGGTATTCCATGTTAGTCCAGGTTAAAAACATATTAAGGGTAACCCGAAACCAAATATTATTAGACCTTATTTTTCTGATGCAGGTATCATTGGTGAATGAGAAAAGTTTTGGTAAATTGGCCAGACTTTTCTCGGGAGGTGGGGTCTTACTTGACCAATAAGTAGACAATAAAAATATACCCACAGCAAATTTAGGTCAGCTGACCTCATTTCTTTTGACCCCCTAAACATATAAACATTTTTGCTGGTTAGCATTTTATGTTAACATTAGAATTCTAGGATTTTTTTAGGTTGTTTTTTTTTTTTTTATCTAAGGCCAGCCATCTGGCCAATGTCCCCTTGTCATTTTCCCAGCTCACCCAAGTGACTGAAAAGGGGGGAGGTGGATTAACAGTCAAGAGTTAAGTTTGGTTTCAATCCTTGCAATCTCCTTTCACTGGATCAATTTATCAGAACCAATTATCCCTCTTAATTCCTTCTTTTTAAATTGTTCCCTACAAATGAAGAAAAACCCAATCAGTCATTCAACTGTGGAGGTTAATGGTGTAATGGTTATCCTCATAGAAAATAGACAAGGCAAGACGTGTTCAAATCCTGGACGTGGCTGTTTGCATTTCCCATAACACAAATAACCTTGGAAAAGGTATGCACCAAATTATTCTCCCTCCAGCTATAGGTAATTAGTAGGGAAGACTGGGCTCTTTAACCTTTGTTAAGCAACCTGTCTAGGAGAAGGAAAACTCTGATTTCAAACATGTTAAACACCACTTAAGAAATTGACCTTGTGTCACATTCTGCTTGTGCACAGAGAGATTGGTAAATACATAGATACAAAAACCTTAATCAGTGTCTGTCCATCTCTCTCTGTGCATTGGCCTTATGACTATCAGGATTTGACCAAAAGAAAAACATTCACTTGAATAAATAGGTTGAATGCCAACGGGAATATTTTAAAGAATTAATGTCTTATTCATTGTTCATTTTTTGTCTTGTTAAAGCCTAAGTCTTGATACTTTTTGAACATAGCTGAATATAATTTTATTAATGACATAATTATTGTTGTTATAAAATAATGAATAATGAATATTTCTTTCAGATTGATAATCCATTGTTCATGTTTAAAAGAATTGGATTTGAATGGAAATGAAATTGGAAATTTGGCCAGTTTGTTACTTTTGGAAGCGTTGGAAGCAAGAAAAGAAAGTTTGTATAGAAATATTTGGATTTGGATTTTTCACACTATTATCCTCATCTTTATTGTTATATACGCAATGTTTTTGGTTGATGTATACTTCAACACATGATACAATGGATATAAGTTAATAAGTGACAATCATCTGTAGGTTGCAGGTTCAACCCTGGCCAACGGCAATAATAACATAGAATACTTAACATAGCCTAACACTTGTACCCAGTCATGATTAACGGAATGAGAATAGTTTACCCCAGTGGATTGAATAAAGGGTTGAGTTCAAAGTTCGATCAAGGCTCCCAATTATGACCTGAAGGTTTCAGAGTTCAACAAGTAATACCTGAAGAAGGTCAGAGGGCATATTAACCAAAACATTGTGTATATAAAAATAAATAAGAAGACACCATTCTGAAAAATCCAAATAATATAAAACAATTAAGTTCCTAGGGTGAGTAAAAGGTTTTTCAATATTTTGGTAACATGATGCTCAAATTCAACAGCTCCGTATGTTTTTGCCATAGTTGTGAAGGTGACAAACCACACTGGACTGTGAGATGCTGAGCTCGCCTACTGATACCCTCTGAGTGCTACTGGACAGATTTGCCTCTATAGCTTGGAGCACAGCTTCAAGAATCCATGCATTTAGGCCTTACTGACCTTGCCTGATTGTTGAGATTTTGCAATCTGAGTGAAATTTCTTGAACCATCTGATTACTCTACTGTGCCTTTACTTTTTGCACAAATAATATTTTTGGTCACTTCCATGGTGTTAAGGCCCCATTCGAAATTGTAAAGTATAAGTTCCCTAATTAGATGTGACGCAGAACGAGTACCACCGTACTCATTTGGAAAAAGAGTGAGAGTGTCTTGCCTGCCGTGACCTCCAGAATGCAAAGAAATGAGATTTAGGCGCTGGATGGACGCGAGGTGCAATTCAGGTGCCCAGATATTGGGACCTACACGCGTCCATCTGAATGCACGAGAATTGTGCACGGGTGCGAGGTTCGACTGATGTGCCCAGATGATAAGGGGAAACGGCAGTATAAGTAGAAGTGGGGTGGCGGCAGGAACAGTGTTGCGACTTCAGCTGCTGGTAGACGATGACAGTGCTGTAGCCTGCGAATAAGGCGTTTGATTCGCTTCTTTTTGCTTCCCCCTCAACCAAGAACATTTACTTGAAACCCCATAATTGTGCAAAGAAGCCAAACCAATCTTAAACAGACTGAAGATCAAAAGACTGATCATAAGCAGAACAAACAAATATTTATTTCCACCCCCCCTATATTTTTTTCCTTTTATAAACAATGTTTCAGATTTATCTGTGCATCTCTCAAATCACACACAGAGTGAAGCAATGTAGAATGTATTAGTGCACCAACTACTACAATATTACCAACAACAGCAACTAACTACCATGGCTTGAACTGCTTTGGTCATGGGATATATGCACCACAATCAAGCAAGTACCAAAATATTGCAAAACTTTCAATCCCCCTAGTGTTATATTAAATATTAAATCACTGCAAAGATCAAAGTTCAAAATTAAATGTGAAAAAAGTTGTAATATTTTGAAAATTCAATTATGCTGATAAAAATATTAAGAATGGCATTAGAAATAAAAAGTACTTATACTAGACAGAAGCAAAGTAAATCATATTTAAATTTTCATTTCTACTGCTGCATTGGAGAGGTTCATTACCACACATTTTACTAATAAAAATAACAGCCAAAAATATCCTTTCTACAATGTTGTCTGAAAAATAAAAATGAATCATTTTCAAATGTATTTTTCTTTGTTTTTGCAGATAGTTTTGCACCCCTGAAATTGCAATCAACACCCAAAATACAAATGCCCGGATTATATCAACCTCTACAAAAATTAAGTTCAGGCAAATTACCAAAGAAAAAGAAAAAGAAAAAGAAGAAAAAATAAGGTACTTTTGTTTTTCATGTGGTTTTAAATTTGCTATTTTCAGTTTGTTCCTTTTTAAAAACCAAAATGAGACTTTTGGCTTCAATAAGAGATTATGGAAAATAAACTAAGAACCAATGCAGAGGTTTATGCCAATATGATAGACAAGACTAGACCCCTGGTTGATCTATTAGCAGTTCTCTGATTGGTTTTATTATGTAATGATCCAATTGTGAGAATGGGTTAGTTAGAGATTTAGAGTGGACTTAGGTTTTGAAATAAGTAATGTCGTCGGGGTGGCCTAAAGTCAGTATCAGCCAGACAGTGAGGGAGTCTATCTTCTTTTCACTAGTGCTAAACCAAAGAAATTGTTTTTGCATCTGAGGTGGAGTGCCATACCTCCCATCAGCTCCTTACTTTACTGCACACATCCCTGTGCTACTCATACGCTGAGTTGGTGAGGGCTGGTATCAAACCAGAAACCTTGTGGTTCCTAGACAGACCCTCTACCAAATGAGCTAAACAGATGTCTCAAAATATACTACGTCATTGATTTATCAAATAGACTAAGTGTTGTGTTCATTTATAAATACCAGATTGAACGCAGAGACTCAAGAATCTTCAGACCGTAAAAGAGAGAGAGAAATCAGCTGAGATAGTTGCAAAGAAGATAACAGAAGATAACAGAAGATAAAAAAATAAAGTTTTTACATTTGGGATTTTCAGGGAATTTTTTTTTTCTAACTGCCAAAATGAGGTCATTGGATTCAATAAGAGATTGTGCACTTGAAACTAACCAGAAATTTATCCATCACACATTTTATTGCAAAAATAAACACAGGTATAATACCAATGCTTTTGTGAGGACTGTTAAGTTAATAAATGTCACAGAAGGATTAACATTTATGATCCCCTGGTGGCAATTGCTTATACTACAAATCTAAACACATGTTTAGTCTTAAGTTTTGATTTTTCAATGACTGGAAAAAATGATGATACCTTTGATTTTCTATTAATTGTCTACTTTATATATAATGCCAAAATGGATCTTAACCTTATGTTTGTCTAGTTAGCTAAACCAAATTTTTCACCTTTTGTTCAAAAAGTTCCCTCTCGCAGTATTTTGCCAGCAATATCCACAGTAGTCCTTGCTTAATCCATCAAAAATTCACTCGCTCAAACATATGTCTCACTTCACTTTCAGAAGATCAAAACATGACACGTTGTTCTGTGTAAAGGTAGGACTTAAATAATAAGTAAATACCCCCCCCCCACACGATCTTACATCTGGGCTAATCACACCCGTGCAGAATTTGCGACCCTTGCGGAATCTGCATATTCAACAACGGTAACAGTAGTCTGCCTACGAGCCACTCCTCACAATGAGGAGGCTGTGAGTTCAATATCTCGAGTCACTCGCTATAAGCAAGACAGACATATATATATATTAGTCCTTGGAGTTAGGGAATTTTCAATTCCATGCTCCCCATTTTTGCCACTCGCCTCATGTTCTCTGTCACAATTTATAAGCAATCAATATACAAAGATTGTATTTTAGTTTTCTTGAAGAGTAAAAGAAATTCTAAAATACCATTTAAAAGTTAACAGATGTGTAGTCTTTCGTTTTTAGGTGAACTTTTAAATGGTATTTTAGAATTTCTTTTGCGGTTGAAGAAACTGATTATAGTGATTGTGTTCAGTCGTCACTTGAAACTAACAACTAAATAAATATATGCACAATTTATTTTTAATTCGAATAAACTGACTGCATTCATTAATAAAATCTCTTACAAAATCATTGGTTGGTTGGTTGGTTGGATTTTAGGGCATGTAGACCCTTGGGTTATTTCATGCTGAAGACATTTTTGTTTTATTTATTCTTGTTGGTATTCAATTTTTTAAAACTCTTTTTTAATCTATTTAACCCATAGATGGGATTAATACTCCAGGTTAGTGGACCTGGGAGTAATGGCAAGGAAGTGGTACTGCACATTCCTCAGAGCTCCAGAACTGGAACCTCACCACTAGATGCAGTTTAACATTATACCTAGGACACTCAGCCACCTTCAGTCACCACCTTCTAATACACATATGATAAAAAGGGTTGGGGGTTTGCCATAAGAGCAATACAGTTGGGACAATCATATAAGTGCTAGGGCTTGACATGACCAGCCAACTGATAAAAGGGGGGCCTCTCCAAACGCCTGTCTAGCCTAAGTAAAGGCCAAAGTGGAGTGCTGCATTTCATGGACTGCTCAGCCAACATGATTCTGTCCTTAAGCATCACCCCCAACACACACACGACCAACAGACAGTCCCATTGGTGGGGGTGGGGTGTGTCTTACGCCTCTGCAGAATTGCAGTCTGCTACTTCTATAGCCCCAACAGACAGAGCAGCTTACAAAATGAAATCTGTACTTTGAATATATCAATATGTAATGATTACTTTACTTAATAAAATCAAATAAATTGTTTTTAAATGCTAAATTGAAGAATTATAAATAGACAAATGACATTTAGATAATGTCAAAATGTATGGTCAATAAATAAAATGTTAACTTTTTTTTATTTTCAGTCTGAAAAAAAAGCAGCAGCAGCCGCATTGAAGAAATGGCTGAGAAGATTTAAAAAGATGAAGAAGAATTTTGTAAACAAATTTTTCTGTTAAAAGACAATATGAAAACTTAAGATTTTTTATAATGTTGACATAAAGAAAAATAAATTTATCCTTTATTTATAATTACATAACCTTTTCTAATGATTAATAGATTCAAATTTATTTTTGACATTAGCTCTTAAATTTGTGGATATATTTTTCCTTTGAAACAAAACGATTTCTATTACAACTTTGTTGTATCATAATATTTCAGTGTATTTTTCTTCCAGTTTTGGTAAATTATTATAAATTATTATTTCTCTGAATGTTTGAGATGAGGCTTGATAATTAATATTATCTGTGTTATTCAGACTATTGTCCTCATCTTCATTGTTATCTGTACAACATTTTGGACGATTTTCCTTCCAGCCTTCTTCAGGTATTTCTTGTCAGACTCGGGAACCTTCTTGTCGTAATCGGGAGCCATCACAGAACTTTGAACCTAACCCTTTATTCAGTCCATGGGGGTATCCTGCTCTCATTCCGCTAACCATAGTTGGGGTACAGGTGTGTTAATTATTATTCTATGTTACTGCTACCCCTGACCAGGATTGAACCTGCAGTCTAGAGATAACTGTCACTTAGAACTGTCTTAACCTAACTCCTTTATCCACTATGTATAGAGATGAACACAATATGGGAACCTATAATTAACAATGAAGATGAGGACAATAGTCCAAATAATCCAAATAATACTTATAAATTATTCAAAAATGATTTTTACTTTCTAAGAATATATATTTTATCAATAAAAGATGAAATTTATGATTTGATCCTATAAAGAAAAGAAAAAAAGAAGCTCTCTTTTGTAAAAATTGCATTTAACACAAATAAGAATAAAAAAAGATTTAGAAAGATAAACAATTGTTTAAAAAAAAATAAAAGTGTACATAAATATTACAAAAACTAATTTGATGAAATTTATTGTGTACAGTGCTCAGGTGCACCACAACTCATCAAAGTCTCATGTCAAGTACACGGAATAATGTATTAGTGTCAGGAACATGAACAGTGTACAGTAGTAACATACATGTATGTGTGCGTGCATATGTGTGTGGAGAGGGGTATCAGGTATAGTGTCGGCAGACTACAGGAAGCATGGAGGCTTTGAAAGATTCAGTGTTTCAGCAGCCTACAACAGACGCGGGCAGCTTATTCCATGCCTCCATAATTCTGAGTGTGAAAAAATGTTTCTGAAAGTCACGTGTAAGATGTGAATTTCAGCATTTTATGGTTATCTTTGCTCAGCATGAATGGAAATGGAGAACATTCTCTTGGTTATTATGGAATCATCCCTCATTTTACAAAGATACTGACAATGTTATCATTTATGTGACCCACCCCCACCCTCCATTGCTGGGAATGAGATGAACTGATTAGCTTTATTCTGTATTTGTGCTGTAAAAAAAATCATCCTTCATTTTCATTATGAAAAATGGTGTATAGTAGATATGCCAAAACCTTGTGCTAAAAATAAACAACACACACAAAAAAAAGATTCAATAGGCTGAACAATTTATGGCATGATAAGGATTCTTTTCAAAATAGATAAGTGTAGTATTTTAACACATTCATAATAGCAGCAGCAGCAGCAGCAGCCTGGAGGTATTACCTCCCTTGTCTGCTAAAAAATTCTGCTAATGGCTACTAGGTTGCATTGTTAAATCTGTATATAAAAAAAGCCCCAAATCCTCTCTCTCTCTCTCTCTCTCTCTCTCTCTCTCTGGGAGTGACATGCCTTGAAACAGACCAGATTCTTTCCTCTAGTACTAGTGGCTTTTCACCCTCAACAACACTTGTGTTGCATTGAACACAAAACCATAGAACAATACACTTTTTATATATGTAAATCTTTACCAAAAATTTCCGTCCCTCCTACACGTATGTACATTAATGACATTTTGTTACACACACTCTTTTGGGAAGAAAAGGAAGTGAATCCGACGGTATGTAGTATATTAAGAAAGATTGAAAAAACACAGGTTTAAATGAGTTAAGTGGTGAGTTTATTGGCCGATGCTGCAGTGTTTTGATCTATTAATTAGATCATCTTCAGGGCATTTGTTGGTATATGGAAGGTAATAAGAAATTTTTATCACAGAATAACTAGAAAAAATTTTTATCACAGAATAACTAGAAAAAATGTGATAAATGAGAGTAACCTCCCCTTGTTTATTTCACTTTAAGGAAGCCACATGTTTTAGTCAGCCATTTTCATTTTATGGTAAAACTACACTGAAAATACGAATTTGTTCGAATCAAACAACTGCATGTTTTAATACAATAACATATCATAAAATGTGTTCTTAATTGTGCTTGCACATTATTTGAAATGAACATAATTGTTATTAAGAACACATTTTATGATATTTTTGTGTTAAAACATGCAGTTGTATTGATTCAAACAAATTCGTATTTTCAGTGTAGATTTACGATGAAATTAGAATGGCCGGCCAAAACATAAAGCTTCCTCAAAGTGAAATAAACAAGGGAAGGTTACTCTCATTTATGTAGTTAATGTTCAGATTACCTACATATGTACTAATATAGTTACATATTTGCCAAATTATAAATATAAAACTTAATAAATTTGTAGATTTAAAAAATATTTATTCCTTAGAAAAAGTTATAATCACTCATTATTGATATTTATATTTTTGAGGTTTTCAATGTTGAATAGCAGAGAAAAATACTTTTTAAAAAATACAATGAAATCTTTTTTTTTTAAATTGTCAGTTTCTAAATTATTCAGTTTGACAATGGGATTTAACAAATTCTGTGAATTGAATCAAATCTGTTTCATTAATTGTTTTGCTGTGAGTTTTCATTGATTTAAGAAAATCATCCAGTTGAACTTGTTTAGGAATAACCTAAAAAGTAGATAAGAATTTAGAATTCATTAAATATACTAGCAAAAATATTCACCCTTAGTCGGGCATAAGTATTTAAATTTTAAGTTTTAATGAATTATATTAAACTAGCAAAATTAAATAAGAATGCATATGAAAAGATTAAACTTATTTTAATTATATTTTAATTAATATCTATATAAAATCATTCGTAGCATTTTAATACATTGGAGAATAAAACAATAATATTAGAGATCAATAACACCAAGTAATTATTTATTAAACCCAGTTTTGTTAAAATCAGTATGCAAATTAACCACATCATATATTATGTAAACTTTTATTTCTTAGTGATATATAAGACACATTGCAGAATCTTAAACGTATTAATAACCAGGGGAGGTTTTAAGGCAAATCAAACTCATATTTTCATAGAGACCTTGTTAATAAATAAGATTTATTCTATGTATTAATGATTTTGAGTATAAATTAAATACTCATTTATAAACTTACACAATTATTGAGGGTATTGTGATGTAAGCAGTGACATAGTTTCCAGTTACAGACAGACACCAAATCCCCATTATAATAAGAATGTTATAAAAAAAGTGAATTTTTTAATTCCTTATATATAAACTCCATCTAGTTAATGTCTTACCATCTTTTTTTGAGATACGATCATAGTTTGGACCGGTGCACATGGCAGGGTTTGCTGTCAAAACGCTTTTAAGATTGGTGGATTTGTCATTTTTTTTTTTTCATGTTCATTTCAAGTTATAACAGAATAATTTTTGTTCCAGATAGAATTGTCAACTCATATCAGTATTGATTTTCTATTCTGAACAGCATCATCCTGACCTAACAGGAAATGAGCATGAAAAGCTCTCTGTGTACCAATTATAAATTCACAAGTTTTATAAAATGTTTCAACAGTAAATGCATAGTGTGCACAAGTCTAAGTCATGATTGTAAGTGATAGGATCTGAACAAAAATAAAATGGTAAGACAATTAGCTAGATGGAGCTACCATTGCTACTTGCCTAATTTCACTTGCAACAAATAAGTGACAGTTTAAAATGTAGGAGGCAATTCTGCTGCAGTCTGTATCTAATATAAATATGTTCCCTTTTAATAAAACTTTCATATATTTCTGATTGTACTTACCAAATCAGCAGGTAAGTTTTTTAATTCTGTTTGTATGGCACCAGAACAGTTGGGACTACACGGAATAAATTTGCCACCTTTAAACAAAAAAAAGTTCATAAATCTTGTTAAAAACATTATTAACTCTTTGAATCCTTCACCCCACCCAGACAGACACCAAATCCCCATTATAATCAGATATCTTAGAGCTGAGCTCAAAAAAGAACAAATTTAATTTAATTTTTTTTGAAAATCAGGCACAAAATTCATTTAAACTTTATTCCAGGCAACATATCTTTCCATTAAAAGAAATGCTGTGAATGATTGCAATATAAATCCTTTTAGTAGGATTTCTTATAGCTCAAAATATTGGGCCTATAGCATACAGTAAAATAGCATTCAGTCAAAAAAAACATTTTTTTTTAAATTGGGCATACAAGTTTAAAGGGTTTTTGAGAGGAAGTTTTAAAAACATCAGACAAGAAAATAATATGTAAAAAAATATTTTGGTAAACCAAATAATGTTCTTTTATAAAAGAGGAAAAACAAAATTGGATATCATTTTAATAAAGATATATATATTAAGTTATGTTGAATTGATGTGAAATATTACAAACCAGGCAGATGTTTCCAATATTTGGCATTCTGCATTTCTCTAATTGGTTGAAAAAGTGCTCCAAGAGTCAAATTGGCAATGTCACTCCCAGAATAAAGTTCTGTTTTTTGACCCAGTGTTTCCCAGTCATCATCAGATATGTTTATACAGCTGTCTTTCGTGTGGATTTTCAACAGCTGAATTCGGGCTTTTCTGAACAGAAAACAGAAAAATTACACATTATCATTTATTGTTAACAAATTATACTTAAAAATTTAAAAGTTAAAAAGCATGTTTGCTGAGTTAGTTAAATATTTACAAATTAATTCAACTCCAGTAATATTTATTTATTGATACATGAAAACAATATTTTAAAAATTAGGAGGTGCTTGTAGCGTAATGGTTATCATCATAGGAAGTGGACTCTGTGTTACCCAGGTTCAAATCCTGAGTGAGGGTGTTTGCATGTCCCATAGCACTAATACCCTCTTGGAAAGGTATAATATCCAACTCACCAGCTATGGGTAAATAGTAGGGCAGACTGGGCTATTTAAAGATGTTATGGTAACAAGTCTAGAAGGCAAACTGAATTCAAACCAGACTTGGAGAGGGATGGGCTCTGCCAAGTTATTCCTGTCCAAGATACATTAAATGAACAACACGACTACAACCAAACAAGATTACAGAATAATTCTTCTTCTCTTCTTCTACATGAAAATTGCTCACCATCTCATAAGAAATATTTGAATGTTCTATCAAGGTTTCATTTGGTTTGGCTTCTTTGTTTAATGGCATATAAACATTTGTGGGTTATTTAATGCCAAAGTCATACTTGTAGAAGAACAGTTATGCTACTATTTAACCCATAGCTAAGGAATGAGGGGAGTTCATACCTTTCCCAAGCATATTAGTCTGAAAGTAAACATAATAATGCGATTGTAGGTAGAACTCTCTTACATTTTCTATCAAGTAATAATTGTTTAAGAAATTAAAATAATTATATGTAATGAGTAATTGTAACAGATAAAAATTATATATTTATTGTATATAAATATATTCTTTATATCTGTGAGAATTATTCATTACATTTATCTTAATAAACAAGTTCATAACAGCATGAATTAGAATAGGAAATTTTATATATTTATATATGGTTTCCTTATCCTTTTAAGATTTGTCCTGGTATGAATTTATGTACTTTTATATGGTTATTTTTTAATTTTCATTTTTTCTTTCTTTCTTTATTTTTTTGCTGCCTCTATGTCAATTTCTTTAGGTGTGAAGTCAAATTGGTTTTATTATTATTATTGTTCTGCCTTCATCTAAGGTTCCTCTTCCCCCCCTCCCACACACACAATTCTCTCCTGTTCATCCACACACATCCTTTCTCTGTTTAGACCCATCCCTATCTGTCAAGGTCACAGGACCCCAAAGACTCATAGGTCAAAACCTGCCTAGCAACAGAGAGACAATCCTTAAACCACCTGTCACCTGTCACATTCAAGACTTTGTCAGTTTCCTCAATTCCATTGCATGAAGCAGATGTGAAATGCAACTCTTAAAAGAAATATTCTCATAATTCTTTTTTTATAATAAAACTGAAAGAGAATATTCAACTCTTCTTTACTTTTTCCTTTTCTTCTTTAAATGTGTCTATTTGTATAATAATAACAAACATTTACATTTACAGACTCAAGTTTTATATTCTTTTATTGCCATTTATTTAAGCTACTGTCCAATTCCTTCACACAAATGAGAAGACAGAATAATTATTATAAACTTATTTCAGAAACAAATAGTATCTTAATTAAATTAAATTACCACAACCAGAAAATCTGGCAAACACCATGTACAACATGCGGAACACTGGACAGATGTTTCAACCTTATTCGGTCTCATCAGCAGTGTATACCATGATTTCCACCACTTGAGATCGAACCAGTGACCACAAAATGTAGAGCCGAAACTCTACTTCTGAGCCACCAGCCCATGCTACACACTGGGCATTTTGACCTTATTAGGTCACATTACATGTATGGTGTGTGCTGGTGGTTCAGAGGTAGAGTTTCAGCTCTGCATTCTGTAGTCACTGGTTCAATCTCAAGTGGCAGAGATCATGGTATACACTACTGACGAGACCAAATAAGGTCAAAACATTTGTCCAATGTTCCAGATGTTGCACATGGTGTTTGCTGGATTTTCTGGTTGTAGTAATTTAATTATTATATAATTCCTCTATCTACAATGTGTTGGGAAAACAGGATTTTTATTTCATTGTTTTATATTCTTTTATTGTCGTTTGATTAAACTACTGCCCAATTCCTTCATACAAGTGAGAAGGCAGAATAATTATTATTATAAACTTATTTCAGGAACAAACCATATCTTCTGAGAAATGTGCTGGGAAAACTACATATTTTCACTCTCATGTCCGTTAATTATAAAAGTGATCCTATTTAAATTCTATAAATCAAAATGTAGCGATAAAAAAAAACAGAATTCTAATCCAGATAACAGGATAAAAATGATCAATCAGAAAATTTTGGGGTAATAATCCTACTTATCAGGAAGAGGAATATAAATTCTCTTTTGAAAACGTCTCAAAAAGGCCACATCGAGTTCCCATGGACAATTTGTTGCACATAAAAGAAAAACTTTGTCTCCATTTTCGATACTGCCAACTCCTTCCATTTGTTTGAGAAGTTCTGTTTTAAATCTTCGGGTATGTTCTTCTTCCCGACTATTTCTTTTTCTGCATATGCTATCAATTTCATCAATGAAAATAACCTGTAAAGAAAAAGAAAATAATAAAAGCTTATCTTATGGCTATTTATACCACAACTATAATATATTACATATATTAATATATTATATCAGCGTCCTGATATTGTCTTTTGGTCTGTTAATCAAAAGAAAGTTTTTATCGTTGAATTGACAGTTCCATTTTAAGAAAATCTTGATTGGGCCCATCAGCGGAAGTTGGAAAAATATGAAGACCTACGTGAACAATGCGTCAGAAACGGATGGATAACGGATGTATTTCCCATTGAGGTCGGATGTCGGGGATTTATTGCCAACTCAACCTCGGCATTTTTGTCTAAACTTGGACTTTCTCTACCAGACAAGAGGAAATACTTAAAAAAGATTCAGGAGAAAGCTCTAACCGCATCAGCGTAGATATGGCAGTCCTATATTGTGACATCAAACCGACAAAGTCTGGTGGTATCGTGAGATACTGCTGGGGTGCTCTGGGTTAGTGGTAATGATGCTTCGGCCCCGAAACCATGCCTGAACCCAGAGTCATCATCTGATGAAGGCTTTGTTGGTTGCAATGCTACTGTGTAAATAGCAGTCATTGTATGAAGATTAGATAAGTACATATGGATATTTATACCATTACTATGATATATTAATATATTATAATATATTAGATAAGTACAACCAAAGTTAAGCAGCAATGAACCTTAATTGGAAGTTCACTTAAGCAACAATGTTCTGTGTATGATGTTAAATTGCATCTAGTGGTGAAGTTCAAATTCTGGAGTTCTGGGGAGTGAAGAATACCCCTTCATCAATTATTACTCTTAGGTCTATTCTGACTTGGAATCGTATTACCATCTATGGGTTAAATAGATAAAACAAATTAGTTTTTAAAAAAGTGTTTAAACAAATTTGAGCTTTTAAAAAAATTCAAAACCCAACATTTTTAATTTTTTTACACTCATTTTTTTTATCTATATAACCCATAGATGGTACCCTAACAGGTACTACCACTTCCAGATAGATTGTAGTGTAGTATGTCATGCTCAGGCGCCAGGATTTCATCCTTAGGGATCACAGATTATCACCCACAGCAAACAGGTGACCCCATATTCTATAGCACCAGCCAACAGGGTTAGAAAACAAAGATGGAATACAGTGAGAGAGAGAGAGACACACACACACACACACACAGCCGATGAAAGCAGCCACCTGGCCGGATACAAATACGATAGCCTGACTCAAAAGAGAAACAGAAACCTGATAGAAGTGGATATAAGAAAAGAAATAAGCAACATAACTATCCAAAAGAAACAAGATATCAAAGTTGTCTGTGGGTTAAGATATGACATGCTTGGTTTAACAGCAACAATGAAATGTTCACCTATCCCTCATAAAATGTTCACCTATCCCTCATAAAATGGTGAGAAAAAGAAACAAAAAACAAGGAGTTTACTTTATGCTTATTATAACAACAAAGAAATTAAGTCTAAAAGTAAAGTTAAATTTAAGAAACTTTGAACCATAATTAAAAGAGAATGATACGGACATTTCTTTTTACTTTGGTTATCTGTTCTTTATCTCCAATATTTGAGTTAATTATTTCAACAGACTTTTTTTGTTTAAACCTTGAACAACAAGAAACCAGAAAACCACATACAATAACATTATACATGGTCTGAATTTTGTATGTCACTTTAACACAACAAAAATATCACATCTTAATTTGATTTTTATCAGTGCAATAATGTCAATAGAGAATAAAGTAATTTCCATGTTGTTATTAATAATAATAATAATGAAATTTAAAATTTAACAGTGCTCAGGTGCACCACAACTCATCAAAGTCTCATGTCTAATACATAGAATAATGTACTAATATCAGGAAGATGAATAGTGTACAGTAATAATGTGCATATGTGTGTGGAGGGGGGTATCAGGTATATTGTTAGCAAATTACAGGAAGCATGGAGGCTTTATTCCATGCCTCGGCAACACTGAGCGTGAAAAAATGTTTCCGAAAGTCATGTGAGCAATGCTGTTTTCTGACTTTGTAGGCATACCCACATGTGTTAGAAACATGGAGATCACAAAGGTGCTCAAGTTTGCTGTCGTTAAGAAGATTAATGACCTTAATAATAGCTGTGGAATATGAGTGTGAAAGTGATACCAATTGTAGTCAGACAACTTGGAACGGATCCCAAAAGTTTAGAAAACAGATTGGAGGAATTGGAAATCAGAGGAAGAATTGAGACCATCCAGACAACAGCATTGTTGAAATTGGTTTGAATACTCAGAAGATTCCTGAAGACCTGAAGAGACTCCAAATGAAAAACCATCAGCTAACACTGGGGTGAAACATAATAATGATATCATGTTAATAATATGCTATGTTAATATGATTCATTTTTATTCAACAAACTCTGACCTACTAAACATTGCTCAAAATATCTATACAAGGGGTCATAAATTAAAACTCCTTAAAAAATCTTGTAAAGCAAATGCAAGACAAAATTATTTCAGCAACAGAGTGGTGAATACATGGAATAAACTACTATCATCAGTAGTGAATGCTTCATCTCTAAACTCCTTCAAGGCAATGTTAGATAATCTGTAGAATGATTATAAATATTCTGTGGAATTAAAATGAACGTTTATAAGGGACAGCTGACAGGTCTTAGACCTAATATACTAGCTGAAAGGAAATCATTATTATTACTTAAAGGCAGCCTTTAAGTGAATCATATTATCATAGCAATTTGTGAATAAAAGTTAAAATATGAAATAATTAATAATACTCGTGTTCCTTAATTGTACAACTGTTATCATCTTGCAACACCCTCTGGTTAAAAATGAGACTGTCCAAATCATCCGAGATGAAATGCAAAAATGTAAATCCTGATTATCTGGTGTTGCTTATCCACCAAATTCTTATTTCTTATGAGTGTTGTCACCTTAGCTAATAATGGACCATTCCATTTTTATTGTAAAGAAAGAAAGGGAAAAAAAGGACATGCTCTGCAGAAAGAAATATAAGAAAGAAAGAAAGAAAGAAAGAAAGTAGAGGAAAGCAATAATGCTAATCTGTTTCAATCAAACATGATGAAAAGAAGGAAAGAAAGAAAAAAAAGAGTGAAAGAGAGTTAGATCAAGATTATTATACTTTTTATGTATTGAATTATTAAGCAATAGCTCTTAAGTAAACATATGAAACATTGTAATAATAAAATTATCATACTGTGGTATATCCACAGGTCCTGCTAGTATAAAATAATATTATTAACATAAAGTTAATAATAAATAATCCAATAAATAAATAATGTTCAAATGTTTATCAATCAACAATTTGGAATTATATAAACTCAAAATCGAAACATGAGTAAATATTTTAAAGCGGTGGTTCTCAACCTTTTTTGGCTATGGCTCCCGTCAACACAATGCAAGTTCTTTTTTGGGACCCAAGGTACTCCGTCTGTCAACTTAATACATCAACTAAAGTAGGAATATCAAAAATTGTAGTTTGGATATTATTATGTTATCAAAACACTAACTCCAGTTGTAAATCAAAGAATACCTTAATTTAAAGAAATTGAAAACTAAAAACGGTCACTTTGCATAGATCAGATTAAAAAAATACAATAAATAGATATTTATGTTAACAAAATGGCTTAGATTTATTTAATATTTTAAATAATTATTTAATATTCTGAATATCAAGTTTAATATTCTATTTTAAATAATAATTATTAATTACAAAATACTCCATATATATTTTGTGGGTTCTAAATTTTCTGTGGCCCCCTTTTGGCTCCTTGTGGACCCCATTTTTAAAATTTGACCTTGTGGCCTCTTCCACCAAATCTCATGATCGCCAAGGGGGCCATATGGCCCCTGTTGAGAAACCCTGTTTTAGAGAACTGAAATGAATATTTTAATTCTATTATCAATCAAATAAGAAATACTTACAGATCTACAGTTATTTTGACAGGCATGTTGGAAAAGTTCTTTAATTGACCTAAGTGAAAAGATTAAAAAAAGAAAATATGAAATTACTACAGAGAAATTTGAAATAAAATTTGTTGATCTAATTGAAAATTCTAATAAAACCAAAACACACACCAGAAAAAACAAACAACTTTTATCAAAATATTTTCTTTTGTTATCTTCTGGCATATTGTAACTTTTTTTTATTTCTCATTATAAGAACCTTTCTTTAAATTGCCTTGTCAAGTCTAATAGAGAATTAAAATAATAATGTAATTTATTGTGTACAGTGCTCAGGTGCACCACAACTCATCAAAGTCTCATGTCAAGTACACAGAATAATGTATTAGTGTCAGGAACATGAACAGTTTACAGTAGTAATATGCATGTATGTGTGTGCATATGTATGTGGAGAGTGGCATCAGTATAGTGCTGGCAGACTACGGAAGCATGGAGGCTTTGAAAGATGCAGTGCTTCGGGCAGCCTACAACAGATGCGGGCAGTTTATTCCATGTCTCTGCAATTCTGAGCGTGAAAAACTGTTTCGAAAGTCACGTGAGCAGTGCTGTTTTCTGACTTTGTAGGCATGCCCAGTGTGTTGGAAAGATGAAGATCAAAAGGTGCTCAAGGTTGCTGTTGTTAAGATGATTAATGACCTTATGAGCGTTTACCAGGTCAGTTGCAAGACGCCAAAGTTTCAGCGAATCCATTCCAGGGCAGCGAGACGTTCAGAGTATGGTTAGATGCCTGATGGAGAGTATTCGTTGGTTGCACGTCTCTGTTTGATTCCTATAAAGTGATTTCTATAAGGGTTTCCTATAAAAGACTAGAAAAAAATAGGGTGGATGTGTATTGTTTGACCCCCTTAAAATTTTTGTTATAATAATATAAAAATCATTTTCTTTGGAATACATCTATTAAGAACGAAACTTTTAGATTATAAACAAATCTTTTGGGGAAAGTTTCCCATTTAATTTTCAGGAGGGATCAGTTTGATTTGTTACTTTTACAACACCCTCAGACAGTGTTCAATGGTTTTTCTTGTCCTGACCATCGACAGAGAATTTTAAATAACATTTTCCATCTAATTGAAATTTAATAAAAATAATACACACACCATAAGAACTTTTATAAAATATTTTCTTTTCTTATTTCTGCAATTCTGTAAAAACAATCTCCCTGGTTCAACATTAGTGAAAGGGAATAGACTCCCTCCTTGTTTGGCTTACATCAACAATAGGCCACTTTGCAGACTTACTTTTACTACAATAAAAAGTGATGATCAAATTGAATGAAGTTATTTTAAAATTAAATGCCCTTATTACCATCTAACATAAAAAAAGGAAAATGATCTTTTGGGTGAACACATATATTATTCAAAACATTGTATGAATTTATATTAACTAAGAGACTCTGTTTGTCTGTGAAGAGCATAAATCTAAGTGAGATAGAAATACATACTTTCTCACTTTCTCCTACCCAACTGGAAAGAAGATCTGCACTGGAATGGAATAAAATGTTGAGGTTATAGTGAAGAAAGTGCCAGAGCCAAACGAGATTTTCCTGTTCCAGGTGGACCATACAAAAGAATTCTCTTCCATGGCTTTCTATTTCTAAAATTAAAAAAGGATGCATTCCTTATTAAAGATATTTTTTCAATATTTTTATGACAAAAATTATTATTAAAAAGGGTTGGTTTTTTTTTTTTGGGGGGGGGGGGTTGCAATCAACTAAGCTTATTTTATCACTTAGTTTTCTTTTTGGTTAACAGAAAAAATGAATAATTAAATGTTAAATATAAATAATTTGTAGGGAAAAAGGTATGGATATAGATTATTTATTAGATTTTTTTAAATGAGGCTTGATAATTTGTATTATTTAGATTTTTCAGACTGTTGTCCTTCATCTTTATTGTTAATCTCTCTCTT
>CM042153.1:94604409-94639437 GCA_023376005.1 Doryteuthis pealeii | reverse complement strand
TCAGCCCCACCTTGGGGGGGTGGGGTAGGGGGTCCAGTGTATCAACAGAATTAAACTTTAAAATTCTGATTTTGGTTTTAACTTTCAAAAACTTTAGAGGAACAATAGAAATCCTCCTTTGTCGTTTGTGTACACATCAATAATTGAGATATTTAGGTTAACCTTTGATCCCTCAGCTCTTTGGCTTAAATTTAGCCCCCCACCTCACGCACCACCACCACCATTTTCAGCGTTGATTTCTGCACGTGGTAATAACAAGTGCTACATGTAGAGAGAAAAATAAAATACTCAACTGTGGCATACCTAAGTGTCATGGGCTCTAATTAGTATCAACAAAAAAAATTAATGTGTTGGCATTTTAGCAGGCATTTTTCAACCCTTGTTGGGTTTACTTTATGTCGAAGAATGTTTTTTAGTTGTTTTATTTGTCCTTGGTTTGACTATTCATTTTTTGTTTCAATAACTCATTTTTTTTGATTCTACTTAACCCATAGATGGTACGCTACAGGTACTACCACTCAAAGCTCAAAGTGGACCTGGGAGTAAATGGCTGATGAAGACGATATCCCCATCCTCCTCAGCCAACTGGAATACCCACGCAACAACTAAGACATCACCACTGGCTATCTAAGCACATAATAAATGATAAATATAGTTTTAAAGGGAACTTGCCATAATAGTCCAATATGGTCAAGGACAATCATTATTGTGCTGAGGGCTGGATTTAAGCCAGCCAATTAGATTCGGGAGGGGCCCTTCTCAACCACCTCCATCTAGCCTGAGTAAAGGGCCAAAGTGAGTGGTATAGATGTCATGAACTGCTGCAGCCCCACCAGGATTCGTCAATTAAACATAATGAGACACTACACGGTCACACGTGGCCTGGGGGGGGGGGGGCTTTACCCCCCTGTAGAGGTGCAGTCGGTGAAAGGGGAAGAAAAGAATACTAATTTATATTTAATTTGCAAAGATCTGAGAGGAATTTTTTTTTTTCTTTTTACGTCCTGTGAATTTTTGTCGCAAAGGTTGTTATAACGTTGAACTGAAATGAAGTTAGAATGAGATGCCTTGGCATTCATGATCAATTGCTAATTTCACGGTTGTTGGACCTGAAAAAGTAAAAAGAAAAAAAAAATTGTTCGAGGTCAGTGTAAAGAAAAACAGATATGACTTACAAGTAGAAGTGAAGACGAAATGAATTAAAACAGAATATTTATAAGTTTCAGCTAAAAAATTTGCACCATTTTACGATAAAGGCTCATCACTGCAACGCGGATTCACTTATTGACTTTCTATAAGCCATTGAACTTGGTACGCACATGGACACACCTCTAGACAGTACATGCACCTCACAGTGGCCCAATCCCTGACACGGGCTGAATTGACTAAATAAAGTATCGCTTTGCTAGGCTATGGCCCACCCTCGTCATTTGTGTCCCATGTTAGCTCGGTGTAGGGTAAAGTTGCTGGACCAATAGGATAGTAAGGTTTGTGGGACTTTATGGGAGTGATTTAGTACCGAGAGTGCGATTAAATGACAAAAGATTTCTGAGAGAGGACTACAAAACTGCGACAATGAGACCGTTAAAGAGCAGAAAGAGATGCAGTAAATTATGCCAATTAGATACATATTTACACTTATCTGATCGATGATGTAAGTATATTATTTTATCAAAGTATTAAAAAGATGTATTTTACCAGATTAGAAGGTTAGACCTACTTATACGAGATTTATTACTATATTTATACTATTATTTGGATTTTATGATCTAAGTAATTGTTGTCGTGCTAGAGATTAAGAATTGTAGTTAATAATGAGTATACAAGAAAGAGCTAATATGAGATTAGTCACACATGAATCTAAAGTCGATAAATCATACACATTTGAGATCGATATAATATCATAGCACATGTGTTTCGGTCAGTTTGTATTTTTTTAACATAAAAAATAATTGTTCACTTCCAATGGACTGAAAGAGCCTCGATTTCTTGTAATGTGTGCGATAATATTTTAGTTTCCCATCACCATAAATCTGACGGGATAACGTCTAATATTTGCACAGATACTTGTGCACAAATATTATCCGGTGAAGTTAATGCATGATTATGGCGGAATAATTCAAATTTATTCCACATGTAATGGGCTATTCACTATTGTCAAATGATCTGTTAGACGAGTTGTTTGTACTCCCTCATAAGTCTCGATCGGCAGTTCAGACTTTCTGGCTCTACAACTTTAACTCTGTTACTATTAAAATTAATGAAAGATTGGGTATATAACAATAAGGAGTAAAGTAAATAATAAACGATGGATATCGGGTAGGTAATATGATAGGGTAGGATATAATATTATTTTCTAAACAGGAGTGCTACACCTCAATGTTACTTCCCTTATGCACTATTTGATGTTTCTGTGAGATTATTATTCTCAGATAGAAAAATATTTCAGTATTTCCATATTTTTTTATTTTCTTGCACACAACAACACAGACTCACATACACCAGCCATTAAGAATTTAAAAAACTTCTAATCAAATGAGTTTGAGATTTTTGGTTGACTATTCCAATCGTCTAATTAGAATAAAGTAGATGGAACACTTAAATCATTTGGTCAATTGAGTGAGAGGTGTTGAGATTTTTTTTAAATTGCCCACCTAGAACAGTGGGTTTTTTTTTCTAAGATGTTTGACTATCTATCTAGGTTTCTGAGTCAGAATTATCCTAAAGATCCTTTAGGTGAAACCTAGGTAGATAGTATCTGACTTTTTAAGTTTATACTTTTTGCTCTACTTGGTGTATTGAAACACTTTTTTGTCATTAGTTTAATTGACTCATTCAGTGTTTTTTTCTTTTAGCCAATCATTTTGGTGACTGTTTTGTTTTTGTTTTGTTCAAACTGTACGGATGTAAGGACCTACATTGACCAAATATGCAAGGATGCTGGTTGATGCGCAGAAGAATTCCCAGGTGCAATGAATGATAGGGAAGGTTGGCGAGAGATTGTCATGGATATCCGTGCTAATTGCGCAACATGATGATTATATATATATATATATATATATATATATATATATATAAAGTAGGGAGCTTTGTAGAGATTAGACATGATCCTCTCACTCACGTTGTAATTGAAAACAGAATTCTTTCCTTGAATATTTTTGATTGTCTTAACAAAATCATCTGATGATATAAAAAAAAAGTTTGGTAACAAATCACTCAACATTTATCATTTGATTATTTCTATAATTAATAGATTGACATCATCTAAAAGAAAACTTGAGATTTCAATCAGATTCTGTAGAATTTATTAGACCATTTCCTTTTTACGCAGACATTTGAATTAATTAAAGTGCTTTTTCCAATTTCCACTTTTGAGACAATTAGGAATTCAAACAAAGCAAATTGAGAATTGTTATTGAAGTCGTCACATCTGTCATCTAATAAAAAAAAAAAGTTGGCATTATTAAATGTTTTTTTTTTTAGGGAACAAACTGTCTCACTATTAATTAACCCAATTTCTATTCAACTTGATTCAATAATAGAAAAAGTCAGTCAGATTGAGACAAGAAGAAAAGAAAAAAGAAAAAATTACTAGGTAACAAAAAAAAAAGTATTTCTCCAATAATTAATTTTTACTAAAATAGATTATAAATATAACTTATGGCCAATCAATTCAACACATATTGTCAGTCATTGAAGCGGACAGGAAAGAGAAATTCTATTGTTATGTCAACATGTGGTTGTATTATTAATTGTTTGCAGTTCATTTCTTTTTGTTTTCTAAACACACCACAGACACGTATACAAGGTATTATTTTGAAGCTAAAAATAGACTTAAACATATTATTTTAGCTTCAAAATAATAAACTTTGTATACATGTGTGTGTGTGTGTGTGTGTTTCAAAAAAAAAAAAAAAAAAAGAGGATCTGCAAACAGTTAATAATACTAAGAATAATAATAACAAATAACAAATTATTATAGCAACATATTATCCAAATTCTTCTAAACACACACACACACACACACACACACACACACACACACACCGCATACATACAAAGTATTATTTGAAAACTAAAAATAATACATTTAATTCTATTTTCACACTTATATAAACTTTTAAAAACTAATTTTCACTTAAACTATCATCAGATTGTCCTAACAGCACGGATATCCATGACTCTCTCAACACCCATCCCAATTAATAGTTGTTTACAGATTTTTTTAAACACACACACACACACACACACACAGAAGTATTTTTTTGTAACTAAAAATAATAAGTTTCAATCTATTTTCATACTTTTATAAACTTTTTAAAAAACTAATTTTCACTTAGGCTATCATCATCATCATTATCAGATACTGCTGACAGCCACAGATCCCCATGAAACTCTCTCACCATTCGTCCCAATAGGTCATCACCTCTAGCAGGTCTTCCACACACCATCCAGAATCCGTACAGAGCTGATTGATGTAGGTTTTTGCTAGTCAACCTACACTATAACAACCTGGTTTCACTACTAAATATAAAAGTTAGACAACGTGGAGGCGCACGGTGTAATGGTTACCATCTTAAGAAATGGACACAATGAGATGAGTTCAAATCCTGGACGAGGCTGTTTGTAATTTCACATAGCACTAATACTCCTGGGGGTATGCCCAACTACTCTCCCACTAGCTATGGGTAAATAGTAGAGCAGACTGTGATCTTTAACCGTCGACAGGCAACCAGTCTAGGAGAAGGAAAACTCTGAATTTAAACCTGATAAACTCCGCTTAAGAAATTGATCATGTGTCACATCCTGCTCGTGGGGAGGGGTTGGGTAAATATGTTATACTACATGTTATGCTAACATTGTGTGTTATTATTATTAATCCAAATTTTATCTGTAACAGTAAAAGTTAAATGTTAAAATAATTATAATTTCATAAATTTATTTTTTTGAATTCAGTAATTTTATATCTTATAATATTTAAATACAGATACTACACTCTGATCTTAGAGAGAAATGTTAATATGTATACTAGTGTTATAAATTCTACTGATAAAAATGATGGAATTAGCACACTCAGAGGACAATTCCCCTGGGGGGGGTTATTTAGTCGTAGATCAAATTGATAAGGCACATAACACTTTTTTTTATTTGTTAGTTGAATATTTGGATTTCAGAAAACATTCCTTGAATAAACGAAATGAAATTAGTTAAATTAGCAGTATCAGTTTTTTCCAAGCAATGAAGAGGAAAATATTATGGAATATTAAGGACAAAATTATTGAATTCTTTGACAAAAAAATGATATTCCTGTGTGCATTCCTGAAGAAATCCTGGAAGCAACCACTTACCTCCTATCACACAAACCTTTTCAAGATGAACAAGACACATTGGACATTGCTAGAGAAGTAAGGACAAACTCGTAAGGAACATTCTCCTGTGGACAGCTGCACATGGACACACCAGAGTGGACTGACTAGAAAAATTTAATTGATCAACTCTGTGTGGATACTGGATGTCGGGAGAGGACTTGCCAGGAGTGATGACTGATAGGGATAGGTGGTGAGAGAAAGTCATGGGAATCTATACTGTCAGTGTGACATGATAAACAAATTCGACATTTTATTTCTATAAAAACCGAAACAGAATTTTATAAATTGGCAATTAATCCTTCATCTTAACATCTTTTTTTTCTATTTCCATAAACAACTATAAAATCAAATTTGATATAAAAAAATAATTTGGTTTTTATTTAAGGATGACAAACAGAATTTATGCCAATTGTTGAATTAATATAAAATTAGATAATTTAGATTCATACTGGATTGTCTAATTGGACACATAGCACAGTGGATAAAGGAGTTAGGTTAAGACAGTTCTAAGTGACAGTTATCTCTAGACTGCAGGTTCAATATTGGTCAGGGCAGCAGTAACATAGAATAATAATTAACACAGCTTAACACCATACCCCAGCTATGGTTAGGGGAATGAGAACAGGATACCCCCGTGGACTGAATAAAGGAGTAGGTTCAAAGATCCGTGATGGCTCCTGATTATGACAAGAAAGTTCCCGAGTCCAAGAAGATGGGGACAATAGTACAAATAATACCAAATTTATATTCGTTCAATAAATGTTGATTAAATGAATGAAAAATTTAATTTACTTGGAGTGGAATGTCCATTTTGTTTTGCCTGTTCTTTCATTTCATCACTGAGTGTCGCTTCATGAACAAATAAATCGCAATACGAACAAATTTTAAGAATTCACTTGAATCACAAGAATCACCAGAAATGACGACCTTTTCGACCTGGAGTCGATTTCACAACATCATCAGGATTTATCTACAAAAGAAAAAAAAAAGCCATAAATATATGTTGGGGGAAATAAGAAGACTCTCTCACTCTCTCTTTATCTTCACGTTGTTGGTCCACATATCTCTGCACGCACCCTTCCTACCCTTCTTTGTTGCCTGCCTTCTTGCCTTTCCAGGCAAGTGACAAAGACAGGTAGGAAGTTTGTATGCAGAGATACGTGGGCCCAACAACATGAAGATATACACACTATTTTATCAAAAAACCAGCAGAAAATACGAAGACTCCACCCACAAACAAAAATACATACATATATAAATGAATTGACATTCACTGTATTTTCTTAACAAATTTCTTGGAGAAAGATGGCTAACAGGCTGGCTTGGAAACCAATGGTAACAATTGCACCTTAAATGTATTGTCCACTATAATAATCAATACAGCTCTTACACACATAATTGAGCACTTTATTTTCAATTCTCCAATACTAAAAAGACTATATATATTATATATATATATATTATATATATATGAGGGTGAGTCAAAAGTTTTGCAATATTTTGGTAACATGAGGCACAATTCAGCAGCTTCAGATGTTTTTACTGAAGTCAAGAAGGTGACAAACCACACTGGACTGTAATATGGTGAGCTCACCTGATACTCTCCAAGTGCTACTCACTGGATTTTCCTTGATGGCTTTGAGCACAGTTTTAGGCCTAGCTGACCTTGCCTGATCATCAAGGTTATTGTAACGTGAGCAAAATTTCTTGAACCATTTCTGGTTACTTGTATTGCGATTAACAGCGCCTTCACCTTTCACACAACAAATATTTTTGGTTGCTTCCACCATGTCATGACCCAGTTTGAACTCTGACACATAAGTTTCTAAATTAGACAATGTTGCATGTTTATCTGTGTGACTTTCAAATCAGACACACACAGTGATATAATGCATAATATACTATGATACTACCAACCACAATGGATACTTTCCATTGGTTACATTGCTATAGTCACATGATATACACACCACAAATTAGTATGTACCAAAAATGGCAAAACTTTTCACTCACCTTGTAGTTACATCAACACAAAAAAGTAGATTAAAAGTAAATAAATGTAGGTAATCCTTGGTTAAATCGAACTTAACGGACCTAAATTTACCATCGTATGTCACCCTGCCAAAAGAAAAAAATTACCAAAAATCAGGGAATTAACCAAATTTAATGAAATTTTCATTGTTGATATATTAATGAATAAAAGATATAATGCACCAGTTATTTTATTTAAAAACTTTTACCTTTCTTCAGGTCAGTTAACTTTGAACCATGTATCTTTGAAGCGTAACACAGATTCTCAAAGATATGTGGTTCAAAGTTAACTGACCTGAAGAAAGGTAAAAGTTTTTAAATAAAATAACTGGTGCATTATATCCTCTATTTATTAATATATCAACACTGAAAATTTCAATAAATTCAGTTAATTCCCTGATTTTTGGTATTTTTTTCTTTCGGCGGGTTGACATATGATGGTGAAATTTAGGTTCGTTAAGTTCAATTTAACCCAATCCTCTACTATGATAAAATGTCAGGTTTATTATTTTGGTATTTATTTATTTTTGTCTGTAATCAATTAGATAATAAACATTGTACAAGATGGTCCAAAAGTCTTGTCACCCCAAAATATAATTCCTAATTAATCAACTATAATTCCATGAAATGAAAGCCGTTGGAAATAAAATAGAAAATTCTCAGTCAGTAGAGCACTCGCCTAGGAATCACAAGGTTCCGAGTTTGATACCAACTCAGCACATGAGTAGCACAGATTGGGTAATCAGATCTGTGCAGTAAAGTGGGCAGCTGACAGTAGATGTGGTGCTCCACCTCAGCAAAAACAATCTCCCTGGTCTAGCACTAGTGACAAGGAGATAGACTCCCTCACTGTCTGTCTGATACCAACAATAGCTGACTCCACTGACTTTTTTTTATATATTATAAAAAATTAAGACAAAAAATGATAAAAGTTAAAAGAAAATGTTCACAAGAATAAAAAGATAAAGCAAATTGATTTAAGAAATTTTTTAATTAACTCTTTTCATAAATGGCATTAAAAAAAACAATGATATTCCTTTGGGAAATGAAATTAATTTGTATTCAATTTACATAACTGTCTGCCTACCAAGATTCTTTTATTTGAAGATGATGGATATTATACTATTAAAATATTGGCCTAAATAAAAAAAATTTCCAGTGAAATATAAGCACCTTTTTCATCTCCATCTTTCTAACACACATGGGTATGCCTACAAAGTCAGGAAACAGCATGGCTTGCGTGACTTTCAGAAACATTTTTTCACGCTCAGTCCGCCGACACTATACCTGATGCCTCTCTCCGCACACACATGCACACATACATGCCTATTACTACTGTAAACTGTTCATGTTCCATAACTGTACACAATAAATTTCATTATTATTATAAAATTATTGGCCCCATGTAAAGAACAGTTATATAATAATAAGAAGGGGAGGAGGGGGAAGAATCAAGACCATTGAGACAAACAGCATTGTTGATATTGGATTGAACTCACAACTGCCAATGTGTCATCATGTGCTGTTAAAATGGCGTTTATGAAATTGATATTTTCTTAAGTCTTTACTATTATTAGAAAGTTTTAATGTGCAAGTATTTAGGGTAATCTGAACATTAGTTACATAAATAAGAGTAACCTCCCCTTGTTTCACTTTGAGGAAGCCATATGTTTTAGTTGGCCATTTTCATTTCACTGTAAATCTACACTGAAAATATGAATTTGTTCAAATCAATACAACTGCATGTTCTAACACAAAAATATCATAGAATGTGTTCTTAATTGTGCTTGTTCATTATTTGAAATGAACTTAATTGTTAAAAGAACACAGGTAATGCAAAAAATCATTTTTTCTTTTTAAAGTTCAGTGGAAGAAAGAAAAACAAAGACAAAATAACAAGGAAGAATTAATTAATAAGATTTATCTTCCTCTAATTATAGAGAGTGGAGAATAATTGAACCCAATTGGATTGAATAAAGGGTTTAATTTACTGACTATAATAAACACCTGAAAAAGACTGAAACATTGTGACAATAACAACCAAGATGAGGAAGCTAGTCTGAGTAAATATAATAATAATTCCTCATCTTAGAAATTTAAATAAAAATTATAGAGATGTTCAAGAATGTTTTGTTTTTTTTAAATATACATGCAGAATATGAGGCCAGGTAAAAAAACAACTTACAATTTCACCTGAAGGAGAAACAATACTTTGTCCTGCTTTTAATTTCCCATAATCCGGACCAGGAAGAACATTTTTCTTTTTTAACAGTTCAATATCAAGTCTGTTGGAGAAAAAAATCAAAAAGTTTTAAATAAAATTAAACAATTAATTTAAAAAATAGTAAAAGGTTTTGTTGAAAAATGATTAAAACTGAAGTTGAATCTAACAAAACAGAATTGAACAATGAATGAATCATTTTCTTCCAGAATTATCTCCCTTGATATTCAACATCATTTTGTTGAGCAAGTTTTTCCATTAGTCAAAAAACATCTTTGAAATTTCCTCTTTTTATTAAGATGTGAAGCTGCACAATCATTTTTCTTTGAATGCCCACACACACCCCCAATTCCCACCCCACGTCCTCAAATTGGTCTGCAAAAGATGTTCATTACACAGGGTCTGCATTGCAACCACAAGGTTCCAGGTTCAATACAGAGCATCAGAGTTCAATACTGACCCATGCCAAATCATCATGAGTATCGCAGCTTCTGTGTGGTAAAGTGGAGAGCTGATGGTAGGTGTGGAGCTCCACATCACAAAAAAAAAAACAATCTCCTGGTCTAGCTCTAGAAAATGGGGATAGACTCCCTCGTTGTCCAGCTGATATCAACAATTGGCCACTCTGCCTACCTTACCTTAACTTATACAGTAGGTATCTACCCAACCGAACCACCACAGGTCGGATATGACACAACATTGTAAGTATGGAATATCCAGTGAGGATCAAATTAGCTATTCAGTATTAATGAACTTGCAAGACTAACTCGTTAACCATTACAATATGATGGGATGTCCATGAGTCTATGTAGTAATTTACAAATAAGATTGGAAGTTAATTTATTTTCAAAGCATTTTAAAGATATTGTGCTAAGAAATAAATGGGTTTATTTTGCTGTTTTTATAACATGAATAGAAAAATTTAATTTTTCTAAAAGATTTTCCTTAGAGAAATTCTCTTTCTCATATTTTTATAGAAACTTATATAAGTTTCTATAAAAATATAAACAAGAAAACGAATTTGAAAAATTCTACAATAATTTAAAAAAATGATTGTCTTACTTTTTAAGTGGAATTTTTTCTTCAATCAAAAAACCAAAAGATGGAACTGTGTGTTTTAAAACAACAGATTTTACAATTTGTTTTCATCTTCAAATCTGAAAACAAAAAAAAATTATCAGTAAAATTATTTCATATCTTTTCTAAATACAAATTGAATTTTAAATGAGCACTGGAATAAAAGACAAACAAGGTAATTGTTTTACTTGAAGCTTTATTCAAATATAACTTAACTGTGGTCCAGTTCAGGCGAAGATTCTTTTAGTATTTATAAGTGACTGATCAAGGGGGACACAACTTCAGTTGACTTCATCACAAGTTAAATAGTTTATTATCCAAAAGAGTTAGATAAGAAATTAATTAAATACAATTTTTTAAAGGTTTAGTTTTTTGGTGATATCAACTTTCATGGGTTATTTAATGCCAAAGCCATCCTTGTAAAAACAAAAAACAGTAGTGGTACTATTTAACCAATAGGTGGGGGTGGGATGAGGGAATTCATACCTTTCCCAAGAGTATTAGTCCAAAAGTAAACTCACTTACTAAAAAGTCGCAGTCTAACACATAAATTACAACACCATGAAATTTTCTCCTCCAAATTTTTTGCATACCAGATCTCGATACAATTTTCTAAATGCTCTGATACAGTCTTCTTTTCAATTTTAGCGATTTATTCAAGAATAAAACATCTTGATAAAGAAAGAAATAGGCTGTGTGAAAAGTTTTGAAATATTCTCGTAATGTGAGGTACATTTTGGCAATTCCAGATAATTTTGCTGAGGTTGGAAGGGTGATGAACTCCACTAGAATGTAAAATACAAACTCTCCTGATACTCTCCAAGTGCTACTCACCAGATTTGCCTCAATGACTTGGAAACCACACTATTAGGCCTACTTAACTTTGCCTAATTGTCAAAGTTCTTACAACCCAAGAAAAATTTCTTAAACCATTTTCTTAGTGTGATCAACTGCATCTTCATCTTTTGCAAAACAAATGTTTTTTGGTCGTTTCTGCTGCGTTATGAAACAGTTTAAAAACATTAAAAATCCTGAATTAGGTTATGTTGCATATTCATCCATGCGGCTTTCAAATCACAGAGTGAACCAATGCACATGTCAGTGTAACAACTACTAAGATATTAACAACCATTTCTTATCAATATCCTAATGGATTCTTCCTTTTTCACAGCTATTGATTCAAAGATAATATCTTGAGATCTTGAATTATCTCCCTTTTTATATTGGAGGCAGGGCTTTCCCACATTACATGTCTATTTTGTTACATGACAAAGGTGAATCCTAAAATCTTTCTGTTTAACAAACATGATGTGGAATGAAACAAATGTTGAATCTTTCATTCCCGTGCAACAAAGCACCTGCGTGTCTTCCTTCTTTCTAGATTTCCCAAGACAAATGGTAAATCAGTAAATGGTTTCCACCTCTTTTTACTTTACACTTTTTAATGTTTCTTGAAACATCCTTGTGTCCTTTTTATTATTTGGGACTCGAACAATGTTTCATCTTTGCATGTTGTTTTAATTAAATGTTATCTTGTATAAATTGACTTGTCTTTTCCCTACCAAATGTTCTGTGTTGGGTTACCCTCTTTTGAATAACCAAATACATGATATGAGTGCAGGTATTAGCTACAAACTAATAATAATATTAACTACAAACTAATAACCAGTCAATTCTTAAAGGGATGAATTAGAATAGTTGTTTTGTTTATTTATGTTTTCTAAAATCAAAATAATGTCAGTTTATTCACTGGATATTTCAAATGAATCAAAATAAATTTAAACTTACACATGGAAAATTTGATTTTCATCCGGTTCGATAAGTTTTCCAAGTTTTTCATTTGGATGTAAAATTTCATCTGAAGTTGACAAGTTTATATTCTGAAAAAAAAAAAAAAAAACAAACAAAAAAAGAAACAAAAAAAGAAATATCCAAATAAAAGTTACGATATCAATAAATTCAGATCTATAAATTCTTCTTATTTTCTTTTTTAAATTTTGTAAACTACCATATATTCTTGTGGATAAATCACAGAAATGTTTATTATCAATGATGTTTACATCATTCTAAAGTTTGAACATGTATCAATTTTTCTATATAATCGCAGTTTTTGTATGCTCATTTTATTTCCATGTCGTTGACGAAGCATTGAACTTCGTTGCAAACTCCCTACACCACTTGCGGACGTTTTTGACATTCATGCACGACTCGCCATACACTTCCATTTATTCATGATGAATTTCAATTAGTTTAATGTTTTTTGTGTTCAAAAACAACAAATAACTGTGCAAAATTCACACTTAGAAGTAGCATCAATCGGGAGCTCCATGAGAAACAACTCCCAAGCCAAGACTATCGTGGTATGGCAGGTGAATGCACAACAAGCACAACAGTGTTGCCAGTAGCCGCACAAAAATTTTCCCTGCGTCCTCAGCACTTTGGAGACCTTACTTTTGGGATTACCTATGTATATTTCAATTCAACTAAATGTCAAGTGGATTCGGTTATCTCCCTTTATCTGATGGAAACATTGACATCAAAAAATGGACATAAAAATCAAAAACTCATTCGAATCGAATAAAAACATTCTTTGCAAAATTTACATTTCACTCTATAAAATATTCTATATATTTTAAAAAGGTACAGCAAATACAGTTTGTATTAGTGTGGTAGATTGCGGAGTTGGTGGTAGGTGTGGCGCTCCACCTAATACTAATAATGAAAAGGGGATAGGCTCCCTTGCTGTCCGGCTGATACTGACAATAGACCACTTTGCTGACTTTACTTATATATGCAAATTATATGCAAATGTAATGACTATTATGGGATAAACTATTTTTTTAATAACAGAAAGACAAAATTTGATTTAGTTAATCCGATATACGCAAAGTAAAAGGTCCAGTTTAGCATAATACAATGTGCGGCAGAAATGCCTCTCATATTTTAAACTGTTACCCGTATGATGCAAGTGAATTTCGGCAAGTGGTAATGGTAGCTCTATCTAGCTAATGCATTATCATATTTTTTCAGTTATGATCAGTTACGATTATAGCTTGGACCAGATGAGTTGGTGGTGAGAATGTTTCTATTTAGGATCTTCTTTATCTTCTATACAAATACAAATGGGGTATATATATATATATATATATATATATGTACACACATAGACATGTAGGAAGATTCTTTCAAGTCCTCAGGAGAACTCAATCTATGACAATTATATCTTTTCATACAAAGCAATATTTATAATTTCATATACAGGAAAAACTTAACACCCAGTCATTTGGTTTATTATGAATTTATTTCAACTGATTCCTTTTTAAAAGAAACCAGTATCTTCAGATATCCAGATGGCTTCTTTTAAAAAGGAGTCAGTTGAAATAAATTCATAATAAACCAAATGACTGGGTGTTAAGTTTTTCCTGTATATGAAATTATATATATATATATATATATATATTATATACATATGCAAAAGATTCAAGCTGAAAAATGCATATTTACTTTGGAGGTTTCTGGGATTTGAGAATCCAAAATCTTTAATTCATGAACAATAAAATCAAATTCAAGATGAGTCCATGAAAGTTCAAGTGTCGTTCTCAAAAATTTCCTCAATCCTTGTGGACCGTAAATTTCCATCAAAATATTTGAACTTTTATTCATACTGAGAGTGCACAAAAGTCCGGGTAAACCAAAAACCTGAAATGGACAGAAACATTAAAGATTGGATGATTAGTATTTTGAAGTATGGATGACCAAAAATTAAAAATATTTTAATCTGTTTTGTTTATACATAATAACAAGCTTTTATACTAGAAGTCAAGTCATCAGTGACTAAACTAGTACCTCCACCAAGTTTGTCTGGTAAGGAGGGTGGCTAGACACCCTGCAGGATGAAAAACAAAACCTGACAAAGGGCAAAGGAGGCTTTTTTGCTCAATGGCCATTATTTCTGGGAGTGTTGGACCCCTTATTCTTTGTCAAATTATCCAATTAGGAGGACAACTTTGATATAACACCTGCGATTGACATGATTGCTTCAGCTTGTCACTGGATAATTATCATGAAGATTAATAATCATTAAAGATTGGATGATTAGTATTTTAAAGTATGGAAGACCAAAAATTCAAAATATCTTAATCTGCTTTTATATTATAAGTCAGGTCATCAATGACTAAACAGGTACTTTCACAGAGTTTGTCTAGTAAGGAGGGTGGCTAGATACCCTAAAGGATGAAAAACAAAACCTGTAAAAGGGCAGAGAAAGCTTATATTTTTTTTATTAGGAAGCCATTATTTCTGGGAGTATTGGACCCCTTATTCCTTGTCACGTTACCTAACTAGGAGAGAGACAACTCTGATATAACACCTGCGATTGATGCGATTACTAGTAATCTTGATTCAGCTTGTCACCAGAGAATTATCATGAAGATTTAGGGAGTGGCATTCGTATTGTACAAACGTTGGCCATTATAATACAATGATGTAGAAATTTTCCTTTGTGATATTTTCATTTACAAGCCGTTCTCTTGAAAACGATCCTATGGCGGATGTAGGTGAATGGCAACACGTGCATACCAGACAAGTTTGAAGCATGCAGTTATATATCTATGCATTAGCAGCAGGAGTTTTATCCTAACATCATAATTATGTCCTTCCATAACAGAGTCTGAATCTGATGGGGACTCTTGTATCTGAGCCGCCCTTTTTAGAAGAGCACTGCTCACCCAAACTAATTGGATAGTGCTGAAAAAGGTGCACTAAGCATTGCCTGTCCATTCAACCGTGGTTGGTTTCCTATGGCTGATGGTGGTTCATTTTTGGCAGGAAGGTTGTAGGATTGTGAGGGACGGTAGTCATCTACAAACATTAAGCAGTTGCCACACTAAAAGGGGGATATTTTGTTTTTTTTAAAATAAATAAAATTAGATAAATATTTTTTAACAATTCAACACATTCATTATTATTTTTTTTACTTTTTTAAACTTCTGGTTCTTTTCAATGACCATGTATAATTCTCACCAGGTGAATCATAATTTTCCCCTGATGTCTGAGGTGGACTGTGGATTTAACTTCCCAGAATTTTTAGTCATTTGTTGTGAATGGAATTTTTTCGTAAGGATACTTCCTGTGAGAATTTTATTTTCTTTAGAAAATTTTTTTTTTATTTTGTTTTTAACGTTCATTACATACCAAATAAATTATTTATGTGTAAAAAGAAAATAAATTCAATTTTATATTAAATATTGAATTTTGCTAATTTACATTATTTTAAGATCTAAATCATCAGAACTATTTTATATAAGAACTAGCAAAAGTACCCGCTCCATGACCAGACAAAAACCAAGAATTCTGAATTCTGCCAAGAAATGTCATAATATTGACATTTTTTAGCAGAATTCATATTTTTTTTTACTAAAAGGATCCCATATAGAAACTTATAAAATTCTTCTGATATAATTATTCTTTACAGAAAAAAATTAAAAATCATCATGAAAAATGGCAACTTTTTGTAATCTATTTTTGTCTGTAAAATGAGTTCTATAGCTTCCCTACTCCTAAAAATTGGTTTATATCAGAATTTTTGCCTAAGGAATCCAAAAATGCTATCAAAAAATCTTAAAGTAAACCAATTTTAAGTTATTGATGATTTCTTATTTTTTCATAGCAATATCAAATGTGGCACTGCATTTTTTTTCCATTATTATTTTACATATATTGAACATTATTTTTACCAAAAAAATGGTCTGTTTTTTGCTTAGAACCAAAGCTACAACATTAGTCAGGCAACTTTTTGTAATCTGTAAAAAGAAAAATAGATTACAAAAAGTCGCCATTTTTCACGAACCCCACCAAATTTAGAGAGCTAAAAATGGACATAACTCTGTCAATTTTTGGAATTAGAAACTCAAATTTTTGGAAGCGTTAACATAGTCTTTAACACCTGGACAAAATTATAGAAAAATTGATGGGGGGGGGGTGACAATTTTACTCTTTTCTAGATGATTTGATATGAAATTAGCCAAACCTCATTTGATTTGGAGACAAAAGTCTCTCTTCTGTTCAACAAATAGAGGTAAACAGCAAGTCTACTTCACTCAAAGAGAACGCATTGAAGATTGATGTTATCAGTTCAAAGAACGGACACCAAAAGAGAAAGGTAAAGAGTTCTCAATTCTCAAGTTGTCTCCAAAAAACACATGATGTGGAAAGCCACACCCCCACCCCATCCAATGGAAGACAATTCTTTTTTTGTATTCCTACACCAGTTTCATAATTCTATCTGATTTAAGATTTATTTTATAGGATTAGAGATCTGATTCATTCATCAATCCTCATAAAATATTTTTAAAACTTCATTTATTTTCTGATGGATTATCACAAATTGAAAAGTAAGAGATAAAATGAAATAGATTCACTCAAAGAAAACAAATATATATTTACCCAACCCATCCACTATAAGCAGGATGCGACTTAAGGTCAATTTTGAATCAGAGTTTAACAGGTTTGAGTTCAGAGTTGCCATACTAAGGTTAAAGAATGCAGTTTGCCCTACTATCAACCCATAGCTAGGGGGAGAATAGCTATGAAGAAAAGTCACAATTGAGATTTTATGTTTAGATAAAAATGAAAATAAAATCAATGAATGATTAAAATAAACTGAAAATTTCATTCAAGCAAAAAACAGAAAAAAAATTTTAAATAATTTTTCCCAATGCAAAATAACGTACATGATCTCCATGAAGATGAGAAATAAAAATTTTGCTTATTTTTCCAGGTTTCACCTGACTTTTCATCAATTGGGTTTGAGAACCTTCTCCACAGTCAAAAAGCCAACAGTCTGCATCTAAACAAAAGAAAGAAAAACATTATATATATATATATATATATATATATGGGAGTAAAATGAGGAAATTAATCCAACAGTATGAGGAGAAATGTAGAACAAACACGGGATGTTACAATGGATGGAAATTTATTAGTTTTAGTGTCGATGTTTGAGCATTTCGGTTTATAAAGAAACCTTCTTCAGGACCATTTAGTCAAGGAGAAAAAAAAGATTTATTTAGTTAAAAAGATGGTGGATGTTTTGAATGTGTTGAGTTTGGAAAATGTGTAGAAAAGGTTCATAACTGTTCATTGATTAGCGTTCATAATTGAATATTAATGATGTGATTGGTACATGCGAAAGTGAAAATCAAAATGTGATTGGAACATGTGAAGTCAAAAAGATAAGACGTGATTTTTTCTCCTTGACTAGTTACTAAATTGTCCTGAAGAAGGTTTCTTTATAAACCGAAATGTTTGAACATCGATACTAAGACTAATAATACATATATATTGGGGGGGGGGTGTTAAAAGGGGGGTAACACAACGTTTGAGCTATCGCTCTTTTACAAAATTTCTCAATAAATTTTGATTTATGATTTTAATAATTAAATTACTTTTACATTCTAAAATTTCAAGATGTGAAGCAAAATATTATTAAAGGCATCGGCCTCTGTTTTTATGTTGTCTTACTTTTTATTTGTATTTCATCCGATGGGGTGGAGGGAGCATGGGAAATCAAAAAACTAACAAAATTATTTTTTTTAAAAAAAGAAAAAAAGTCTTATCAAAAGAGAAAGAGTGCACGGTACATTTTTAAGGAGGGACATTTTTACACCGGTAACCGATAAATAAAAAATGTAAATAGCAGTATTGACAGGAATCCGGGACGAATCTAATACAATAATTGCTGCTCGTCATCTTTAAAGTTTACTTAATTGTAATAAGTGTCAATTTATTTGTATTTATTAGAAATAGAAATTAACTTGAGGTTGTTTAGAGGAATTATTAAATACTAAAAATATGTTGAAAATAAAATTATGCTTCTTAATCCTTGGGTCAGAAAAATTACTTAAAAGTTTGTATAATTCAAATATTAAAGCAGATTATATTTTACACCTGATTTACCAGGTGTGTATTAAATTCAAAAAGAAGATTTTTTTACCGTTTCTAAGTACAAGACACGAAGATCCACGTATGGGAGTTGGATATGCAGATCCAGTTCCAAGAAAGAAAATTTCCATAGACGTCATTGTTGAAAAGATGAATAAGAAAAATGTTTAAACTTTAAAATATCCTCATAACATCAAGGCCATTATTTTTATCAAGTTTGTCACGAAATTACTTCTTTTTTTTTACTAATTAATCGTAATAATCTTGTTTATGGGTAAAAAACGAATTCTTATTATTACAAAAATTAGTTCCCAAATTTCGAGTAAATAAGTAAAGAAAAAAATATTACGTTATAAATTTTCTAGTTTAAAATGATTCAAATATTCTCTTAATTATTGAAACTACATCGTAAATCCAGACGATTATGAAGCACGTGTCTTTCTTTCCACCATAATAAATAGTCAATGGGAGTTATCTCCCTTAAAATGTTTCTTTTTGATGGAGGTAATTTTATAGCAAGCGGTTACCAAGACAACCAAACCTTTTCCTTCCCTCGCCGAAAAGCACCCGAGTGATTAATAATTTTGGCAGGTAATGATATTTAAATATCATGATAAAAAAAAGAGGTTTTATAATTTTACATTTACAAACTGTGAATTTATATCGCCAATTTATATGGAGCAACTAAAAAAAATTCATTAAAAAAACAAAAAATCAATATTAATAATTCAAGCGGAAAAGTCACTTTGCACACACAAGGTCTAAATTATTAATCATTTAATAATTTATATAAAATCCCCCCTCCCCAGGAAACTTAGAGGAAAAATCTGAATTTATTACCCGGTCCCTGAGCGGCCCCAAAATGCCAACAGAAACCATGTATTTTTCGCACTAGCCATCACATGAGCTATGGTTTTGTGTGTAGCTTCCCACATTAAAAACACATTGTGTCGCATTTTATCCTGGTGGGAAGTGAGGTAAAGATCATTTCAAATTATTGAAATAATGTATTTTACTGTTGTTGCTCGAAAGGAATTTTTGCTTTAAAGAATAATAATAATAAAATAATGTTTTAATTATTATGTTGAAGTTTTCTAGTTAGTTTTTTCAAATGTTGAAAAGATGTTCACAAATTTAAAAACATTTAAATTTAGGGTAAAATTATTCACATCAAAACTTTTTAGATTGAACTTACTTTTTCAAAATTGCTAATAACTTTTTTTAAATTTTTTTTTTTATTTATATCAAATAAGATTTATTTATTTATTTATTTATGGTAAATGGCCGTACAGTTGCTATTTTGTATGGTACTGCTTCCAGGATTTATTCAAAAAAGAATGCAGTTCCCATCTAGATTTTTCTCCAGGTGTTTTATTAAAGTTCAAACGATGCAACCATACATTAGTGCTTACTTTTTAAAAGAACCTATTTAATATATTAAAAAAAAATTAATATAATGTTCCATTTCTTATTTCAAATTGTGAAATTGGAAATAAAAAACAAAAAAAATGGAAATAAAAACAAAAAAAATTAGGAAATGCAGATTGATTAAATTAACATAAGAAATCCATTTCATTTGATATTTTGAGTTTGCTTATAGTGTAGTGGTTAACTTACTAATCTTACAGATTAATCTATCTCCTTTTCAATAGCGCTAGACCAGGGAGATTGTTTTTGCATCTGAGTTGGTGCACCACATCTACCATTAGCTCCCCCCTTAACTGCACAGATACAAGCTATACTACTCATGCACTGAATTGGAAAAGGCCAGTATTGAACCCAAAACCTTGTTGTTCCAAGGCAGATGCTCTACCCATTAAGTTAAACCCTTTAATAATTTCTTTTATTTTGGCATGGTGGTTATTTACATTGATTAGTTTATTGCTAATGGAATCAGTTTTATATTTTACATTGCAAACATTTTTTGAGATGAGGCTTGATAATTAGTATTACAGCAACCTTGAGCACCTTTTTGATCTCCATCTCTCCAATACACGCGGGCATGCCTACAAAGTCAGAAAACAGCACTGTTCACGTGACTTTCGGAAACATTTTTTCACGCTCAGAATTGCGGAGACATGGAATAAACTGCCTGCATCTGTTGTAGGCTGCCGGAGCACTGAGGCTTTCAAAGACTCCATGCTTCCTGTAGTCCGCCAACACTATACCTGATGCCACTCTCCACATACACATGCACACACATACATCCATATTACTACTGTAAACTGTTCATGTTCCTGGCACAACATTATTCTGTGTACCTGACATGAGACTTTGATGAGTTGTGGTGCACCTGAGCACTGTACACAATAAATTACATTATTATTTGGATTATTCAGACTATTGTCCTCATCTTTATTGTTATCTGTACAACATTTTGGCCGATTTTCCTTCTAGCCTTCTTCAGGTATTTCTTGTCGGACTTGGGAACCTTCTTGTCATAATCGGGAGCCATCACAGAACTTTGAATCTAACCCTTTATGTGCCCTCTGGCCTTCTTCAGGTATTTCTTGTTGAACTCGGGAACTTTCTCGAACTCAGGAACCTTCTTGTCATAATCAGGAGCCATCACGGAATTGGACACATAGCCTAGTGGATATAGGAGTTAGGTTAAGACAGTTCTAAGTGACAGTTATCTCTAGACTGCAGGTTCTATCCTGGTCAGGGGTAGCAGTAACATAGAATAATAATTAACACAGCTTAACACCTGTACCCCAGCTATGATTAGCGGAATGAGAGCAGGATAACCCCATGGACTGAATAAAGGTTTAGGTTCAAAGTTCCGTGATGGCTCCTGATTACGACATGAAGCTTCCTGATAACAATGAAGATAAGGATAATAGTCTAAATAATCCAAATAATGCAAAGATTTTTATTTCATTTTTTAATTAATTTCTTTTTAAATAAAATTATTTTATTCTAAAATTATTTGTGAACTTTTTAAAATATTAAACTCTTCAAGGTGTTTATATACATCCACTTACTTATATTGATTGTCCAAGTTACATAACTTAAAATTGGAACATTGTAATGGTTAACAAGCAGACCATTGTTAATGAGTTCGATTCTCACTGGGTGCCCCATACTTCTTGCCTTGTGCCACAAATAAGCTATGCTTAGTATTTAACTTCATAACATAACATTTTTTCAGCTAATATTAATAATGAATGTATGATGAATGATATGATAAGAAATGAGAAGGAAGTTAACACTTTGAAAGCAGAAATAAAATATAAAACAAAAAAAAAATAAACAATCTACACATTGGATCAGCGCAGCTAGGAAGCAAAAAAATAGAAATATTAAAAATGATAATTTCAACCAATCAGAAGTGTTCACGCCTAAAAAAATAAGTTTTTCAAAAGACCGATTTCGAGCCTAGGGAATCCCATAAAAGTGAAGGTTTTCAAAGAACAGTTCAGAAGACAAACTTATGTCTGAATATTCCTCATCACTCTACTCGGGAAATATTTGCCTACTGATGAAGGTATTACAAGCTATATCTTTCTCTCTCTACAAGTTACTTCACTGCTGATATATAAGAGCATTACCCTTTCTTTCTCTAATTACATGCACTTTTAAAAAAGCATATTCTGCAGGACTTTGATCAGTATTCTTGACTACTGTATTCTATTTGTTTTAATACACATATTATTTGTTGAATTTATGAGTTATTTGTTTTTTCTGTCTTAATATGTGTGACCTTATTATGTGTTTGTTGTAATTACCAATATATATATATATATGTATCCACTCATTACAACCACCATAAATGAATGAATGAATATTTTTCTTTCATTTGTAGAATTATTCAAGAAAAGAATGAGTTTTAGAAAGAAACCGATTGTAAAACCGATACCTAAAGAGGTGATTGAATTGAAGAAGTTTTATCGTGCATATGAGAAACTTTGTGCTAATTATTCTTCACAAGTAAATCCTTGGATTAAAGAAAATGTTAAATATTGCGTTGACAATCGGGAAATACTTACAAAGGTAAATGAAATGCAATTTTTAACTTTTTAACAAATCTTGGATTAAATAAAGAGTGGTGGTAGTGGTGGTTGTTAATAACTAGCAGGACCTGTGGATATACCACAGTATGATAATTTAATTATTACATTTGATATGTTTACTTAAGAGCTATTGCTAAATAGTTCAATATGTAAAAAGTGTAATATCTTGATTTAACTCTCTCTCTCTTTTTTCTTTTTTTCTTTCTTTCCTTTTTTCCTTCCTTTTCATTATATTCGATTGAAACAGATTAGCATTATCACTACTCACTGTGTACTCACTCCCTCTCTCTATATTTCCCCTATTCTCTTTCTTTCTTTCTTTCTTTTCTTTTTTCTGTGTAGTATGTCCTTTTTCTTTACTTTCTTTATAATAAAAACAGAATGGTCGATTATTTAGCTGAGATGATGACAGTCATAAGAAATAAGAATTTGGTGGATAAGTGACACCAGATAATCAGTATTTATATTTTTGCATTTTACCTTGGACACATTGGACAGCTTCATTTTTAACCAGAAAGTGTTGCAACATGATAATGGTCAGAAGATTAAGGAACAAGAGTATTACTATATAGATAATAATAATAATAATAATAATGTGTCAATATCAAGTGTGACGATATCTTAAACATTTAAAAAAATACATTTTTGAAACTGTCTGGGTTTGTTATTTTCTTTTTTTTGCTATACTTTGATATGTGCTCGTTTGCAGTGTATATATCACATGACCAAAACTTCAGGGTGTGCAAGGTACATCCTGTGCAAGGTACATCCTGTGCAAGGTATATCCTTTGCAAGGTACATCCTGTGCAAGGTACCTGCTATGCAAGGTACATCCTTTGCATGTAATTGGTGCACTGACATGTTGTGCATTGTTTTATTCCATATGTGATTTGAAAGCCACACAAATAAACATGAAATGAAGTCGAATTCAGACATTTATTCTTTATGAGTTTTAACCGACGACCCATAACACCAGGAAGTAACCAAAAACATTCTTTGTCTATGCTCCTCCAAGTCATAAAGGCAAATCCAGAGAGTAGCACTCAGAGAGTATCAGGTGAGCCTACAATATCACAAATTCAGCAAAACCGTCCAGAACAGTTTCATTGTGCCTCATATTACCAAAATAATGCAAAACTTTTGACTCACTCTAGTATATGGGGGTAATTCCATGTCAAATCATCCAGAAAAAAGTGAAATTGTCACCCACCCCCTTCAATTTTTCTGAATTTTTTTCCAGGTATGGACTATGTTAACATTAGACAATCCCCAAAATTTGAGCTTCTAATTCCAAAAATTGGCGGAGTTATATCGATTTTTAGCAATTTTGGGGATTGGCTAACTTTAAGATAGTCCACACCTGGACAAAATTTCAGAAAAATTTGAAGTGCACAATTTTAACAAATTTTTGCAAAATGTTGTAGCTTTAGTTCTGAACAAATATCAAACTATCTTTTTGGTACAAATAATGTTCAAGATATGTGAAATAATAATAATAATAATAATAATTTGTCATAGATGCAGTGCCACATCAGAATATTGATCTTGCTATGAAAAAATCAGAAATAATCAATAACTTAAAATGGATAGCCTTTAACACTTTTTTGATAGCATTTTTGGATTCCCTAGGCAGAAATGCTTTTATAAACCAATTTTTAGGAGTAGGGAAACTCTAGAACCCATTTTACAGACAAAAATAGATTACAAAAAGTCGCAATTCCCACCCTCCCCATCAAATTTGGAGAGCTAAAAATCAACATAACTCCGCCAATTTTTGGAATTGGATAAAATTTCAGAAAAATTGAAGGGGATGGGTGACATGGCCTGGATGATTTGACATGGAATTACCCATATAGATTAATGTGAAAAATGCATAGAATTTATTATTTACTCCAATAATATTTCTTTCTTTTAACAACATATACTTAAGCAACATTCTATAACTGAGATTTTGATTAAAAGCATCAGATTTTGTTTGAATATTGCATCAAAATTTGATTAAAGATTCTTTGTATTGAGTCTTTTTGTATATGTTTTTATTTTTGTCATAAGAAATCTATTATTTCAAGAAATATTTTTTATTTCAGATTATCTTGGATTTTTCTAGCCTAAAAGAAACACCCCCAGTTCTATTTTCAGTCATCATAACTGCACTGAGACAAATCCGCTATAAATATATTAAACATATTTATATCTGGAATTATCCGATGTCGTATGAAAATGCAGCATCATTGGTAAGTCAGGAAAATATCAAAGAGTTTTTGATTTCTAAGAAGAAAAGTTTTAAAATCTGAAATAATGTACGTGTTTTAGTTTGTTAATTACTTCACACAAAGCGCCATTTTTGGTAAAATTTTCAGAATAATTTAATGTTTAAAATGTATTAAAAATAAATTACATATGTAATATTATTTTGATTTTTGTTTGTTGATGCTCATTATGTTACTACTTTCAAACTTGAACAAAAATTCAACCTTAAATAATTGATTTAATTCATTTTAATTCGTTTTTAAAATGAAAATGAGCCAACATTTTGGCAGTACCTAATTAATACTTTTGCGAAAGCTATGAATCCATCTATTCTCCCTCGAGCTATGGGTAAATAGTAGAGAAAACTAGGCTCTTTAACCTTGGTATGGCAACCAATCTAGAAGAAGGAAAACTCTGAATTCAAATCTCTTAAATCTCCGCTTGATCTTGTGTTGTTTTTTGTTGTTGTTGTTTGTTGATGATGATGATGATGATGATTTTCAATTTGAGAAATTGGATTTTAAATCAATTTTAACCCTTTTGATTCTTGAAGGGCAATTTGTAGAATATTAAGCAATTCTTTAAATTCTGCAGAATCGGTTCTTTGTCTTTGTGATGAAAAGATTCTGAGTTAGGTTCTTGTTGAGTTTCAATGAATGATGGAATAATTCATCAAAATTTCTCTTAAAGATAACACCCTCCCCCCCCAAAAAAAGCAAAAATATCCTCAAATGTTGCCGTCCATTGATTTGATAGACAACATCTCAGATTTTCAAAGAGACATTATTAATAAATAAGATTTATTATATGTATTAATGAGATGATTTTGACAATAAATTAAATACTCATTGATAAACTCCTGGGGGTATTGTGACATAAACAGTGATGTAGTTTCAGTTACAGACACCGAATCTCCATTATAATAAGATATGCAGAAAGAATTATATTCCTGTGTCAGTTTGCTCAATACGCTACTGGTACCATGTAACCCAGTACTATCTGTTTTTATACTCAGATCATTAGCGACTAAACCAGTTTACCCCCACAGATTTTGTCTGGTGAGAAGAGGGGCTAAATTAAATCCATTTGTTATATACCCATTAAACATCGTACATTGAACATTGGGGATATAATTGAGAGAGAGAGAGAGAGAGAGACTTACTTGGTTACTTCATTTCTGTTTATTGCTTTCTCTTCTTCTACCTCTTCTTCTTCTCCCTCTTCTCCCTCTTCTTCTTCTTCTACCTCTTCTTCTTCTTCTTCCTCTCCCTCTTCTCTGGTCAACATTTCGTCTAGATGACTTGACTTCTCACTAAGAAAGTTGAGTCCTCCTTCTAAGGTCTTCTTATTACAGAGTCTGCTAACAATTTATGACACCATAAATTGTAACATATTCAATATTAAATGATAAACTAAGTAAATATTTTGTAAATTAAAGATTAAATGTCAATTGAAACTGATTTGAATTTCTTGTTTTTTTTTAATTGATTAATTTTGAGAAAATTTCAAAGAAATTTGTCATCTTAATTCTGATTCCATATAAAAGATATTCTTCTTCAGGCGACATATTTAGGAAATCCTGCCTATAATACTTACACCCTTCATCTTATGGATTGTATGTTGACATCAGCATCTATAGAAAGGATCAGTAGGTAAGTAAATATAGAATTTAGAATATAATCTGTGTTTAATTAATTAGAAAATTATTTGAATTGCATCTGTTTATGATTTTGCATAAGAAAGGCATCGACGACTATGAACAGATTATCAATCATATGAAATATGATCTCTCTCATAAGATAAAGTAAGAATTCTCCTTTGTAGTGGTGTCAGTGCTACTGTATGGCTGCACCACTTGGACTCATTTTAAGCCTAGCAAAAAGAAAGATCTTGGAAACCACATACAGTTTATTTGTTTCTTTATAACAATTAAAGATGTTAATTATGATTCTATCCAATCTTTTTCACACTTAACAATTCTTTATGTTTTATTCTTTTTCAGAGATATCCCATCATGTCAATTTCTATCTGATGTTTGTCTAGATTATAATAAGTAAGTATTTTATAAATTAATTCTGCCAAGAAATTATTTTTACTGTTTTCTTTTTCAATTTGACTTTTAAAATCATTCAAATGATTCAAATTTGTTCGATTTCAGCATTGGAGATTTAGGCTGTCAATATCTGGCTGAATGTTTTGAAAAAAGCACATCCCTCCGATGTCTGCGATTGAATTTCTGTGGATTAACTGTGGAAAGTGGAAAATTTCTACATAAAATCATCACTACTTCAACACTCAGGTTTGTCAAAATTAAGAAAAAAAAATGTTCTTTTTTTTTTGTTCATCATTCATCTAAATATTTTTCACTGCCAATTTTTGTTTAAATTTTGGATTTGCAAAATTATGTTTTTTGAATACATTTTAAGGGTTAAATGAAAATGAAATTCAACTGAAGACAGACCAGTGTCCAAGGGGAAATAGAAAGGGTTAACAAACAGATTGACAAGAATTCAGATTATGATAATGAAATGAAATGAAATTTATTGTGTACAGTACAGGAACATGAACAGTTTTTACAAGTAATAATATACATGTATGTGTGCGCGTGTGTGCATATGTATGTGGAGAGTGGCATCAGGTTATAGTGTGTCGGCGGACTACAGGAAGCATGAAGATTCAGTGCTTCGGCAGCCTACAACAGACGCGGGTAGTTTATTCCATATCTCCGCAATTCTGAGCGTGAAAAAAACAAGAATTGTATAGAACACAACTCAAAAAATAAAAAGTGGAGTCCTGTTGCATTGTGGGTAATATGCTGAACTGAAATAAACAAGGGGAGGTTACTCTCATTTATGTAGCTAATGTTCAGATTACCCAGATTTTATAGGTGAGCAAATGAAACGGATATAAATAAACTGTTAAATTTCTCTATTGAAAATTTGGATGAAGTTAGAGATTGATTTACAGAATTACAAGAAAGTTAAAATAATTTAAATAAAAGTTGTCTAAAACAGTGTTTCTCAACCTTTTTTTTATAGCTATGGCTCCCTTCAACCTAGTGCAAATTCTTGTGCCCCCCCCAGGCCAACTTGAATTTTTATCCCTCCTCCTTCCTCACACTCTGTCTGTCAATTTATACATCAAGAGAAGTAGTGTTACATAATTGTTAGTACCCTAACAATTATGTAGGGTTAGTGTAGAAATCAAAATGGCTGTTAGAAATACGCCTAGCAGTTTTTTGAATGGGAGTATGTGGACGATATCATGGAAGATTGATTTGGCACATGTTAATCCGTGTTAACCCTTTTCCAGTAGGCGTAATTCCTAAACAGCCATTTTGATTTCTAGCACTAACCTACATAAAATGTTGGTACTAACAATTATGTAACACTTACTTCTTCTTGATGTATTAAATTGAACAGACAAGGTGTGAGGAAGAGGAGGGGATAAAAATTCAAGTTGGCTCTGGGGGGGGGGCAACCAGAATTGCACTAGGTTGAAGGGAGCCATAGCCTATAAAAAGGTTGAGAAACAACTGTTTTAGACAACTTATTATATATTTTTTACTCTTTGTAATTCTGTAAATCAATCTCTACTTCATCCAATTATTCAATAGAGAAATTTAACAGTTTATTTATATTCCGTTTCCATTTGCTCAGCGCTATAAAATCTGGGTAATCTGAACATTAGCTACATAAATGAGAGTAACCTCCTTGTTGTATTTCAGTTCAGCATATTACCCCACAATGCAAGCAGGACTCCACTTTTTATTTTTGAGTGTGTTCTATACAATTCTTGGTTTTTTTACGCTCAGAATTGCGGAGATATGGAATACTACGCCGCGTCTCGTGTTGTATGGCGTGCCGGAAGCACTGAATGCTTTCCATGCTTCCTGTAGTCCGCCGACACACTATACCTGATGCCACTTCTCCACATACGATATGGCCACCACGGCGCACACATACATGTATATTATTACTGAAAATGTTCATGTTCCCTGTAACTGTACACAATAAATTTTCATTTCATTTCATTATCAAAGTCTGAAATCTGTTGTCATTGTTTGTTAACCCTTTCTATTCCCCTTGGACATCTGGTGTCTGCAGTTGAATTTTCATTTTCATTTTAACCCTTAAATGTTTTCAAAAAACTAATTTTTGCAAATCAAAAATTTAACAAAAATTGGCAGTGAAAATATTTAGAATGATGATGAACCAAAAAAAGAACATTTTTTTTGCTTATTTTGACAAACCTGAGTGTTGAAGTAGTGAATGATTTATGTTAGAATTTTTCCAACTTTCCACAGTTTAATCCACAGAAATTCAGATCGCAACATCGGAGTGGATGTGCTTTTTTCAAAAACATTCAGCCAGATATTGACAGCCCTAATCTCCATGCTGAAATCGAACAATTGAATCATTTGGAATGATGTTTAAAATCAAATTGAAAAAGAAAACAGTAAAAATAATTTCTTGCGAATTAATTTATAAAATAATTACTTATTTAAATCTAGACAAACATCAGATAGAAATCTGACATGAAATTGGGAATACTCGAAAAAGAATAAAACATAAAGAATTGTTTAAGTGTGAAAAAGATTGGAATAGAATCATAATTTAACATCTTTTAATTTATGTTAAAGAAACAAAATAAAACTGTATGTGGTTCAAGATCTTTTTCTTTTTGGCTAGGCTTAAAATGATCCAAGTGGTGCAGGCCAATACAGTAGCACTGAACCACTACAACTAGGAGAATTCGTTATTTATCTTATGAGAGAGATCATATTTCCAATATGATTGATAATCTGTTCATAGTCGTCGATCCTTTTCTTATGCAAATCATAAACAGATGCAAATTCAAATATTTTCTAAATTAATTAAACACAGATTATATTCTAAATTCATACTTACCTACTGATCCTTTCTATAGATGCTGATGTCAACATACAATCCAATAAGATGAAGGGTGTAAGTATTATAGGGCAGGATTTCCTAAATAATGTCGGCCTGAGAAGAATATCTTTTATATGGAATCAGAATTAAGATGACAAATTTCTTTGAAATTTTCTCAAAATTAATCAATTAAAAAAAAACAAGAAATTCAAATCGAAGTTTTCAATTGACTTTATTCTTTAATTACAAATATTTACTTAGTTTATCATTTAATATTGAATATGTTATCAATTTATGGTGTCATAAATTGTTGCAAACTCTGTAATAAGAAGAACCTTAGACAGGGGACTCCACTTTCTTAAGTGGAAGTCAGAGTCATCTAGACGAAATTGTTGACGCGAGAGAAGAGGGAGGGAAGAAGAAGAAGGAAGAGGTAGAAGAAGAAGAAGAAGAGGAGAAGAGGGAGAAGAAGAAGAGGTAGAAGAAGGAAAGCAATAAAACAGAAATGAAGTAACCAAGTAAGTCTCTCTCTCTCTCTCTCTCTCAATTATATCCCATTTTCAATGTACATGTTTTAAGTGGTATGATAACAAAATGGATTCTAATTTAGCCCCTATTCTCACCAGACCAAATCTGTGGGTACTGTTTAGTCCTAAATGATCTGAGTAAATAAAAACAGATAGTACTGGGTTACATGTACCAGTAAGCGTATTGAGCAATAACACAGGAATTAATTCTTTCTGCATATCTATTTATAATGGAGTTCCGGTGCGTCTGTAACTGAACTACATACTGTTTATTCACAATACCCCCAGGAGTTATTTTCAATGAGTTATTACATTTATTGTCAAAAATCATCTTCAATTAATACATATAAAATCTTATTTATAATAATGTCTTTTGAAAATCTTGAGATGTTGTCCTATCAAAATCAAGTGGAGCGGCAACATTTGACTGGATATTTTTGCTGTTTTTTGGGGGCGGGAGGGTTGTTATCTTTAGAGAATTTTTTGATGAATTATTCCATCATCTCATGAAACTCAACAAGAACCTATACTCAGAATCCTTCTTCATCACAAAGACAAAGAACCGTTGCAAGAATTTAAAGAATGTGCTTAATATTTCTCAAATTGCCTTCAAGAATCAAAAGGGTTTAAAATGATTTAAATCCAATTGTTCTCAAATTGAAAAATTCGATCATCATCATCATCATCAACAACAACAACACACAAACAACACAAGAATCAAGCGGAGATTTAAGAAGATTTGAATTCAAGAGTTATTCCTTTCTATTGGTTGCCATTAACCAAGGTTAAAGAGCTAATCTCTAATTAACCCCCATAGCTCGAGGAGATAGATGGAATCATGCTTTCGCAAAAAAGTCCCCTCGCAAAATGCTTGGCTCTTCCATATAATAAAACGGAATTAAAATTGAGATAAATCAATTCATTAAGGTTGTTCTTGTTCAGTTTGAATAATGAATCAAACAACAAAATCAAATAATATTACAATATGTAATATTGTTTAATACATTTTAAAACATTAATTATTCTGAAATTATTTAACCAAAAACTGGCGCTTGTGTGAAGTAATTAACACTAAAACACGTACAATTATTTACAGATTTAAAACTTTACATTTTGACATCAGACTCTTTGATATTTCCTATATTACTGACTACCGCAATTTCAATAAGATCCATCGGATAATTCCAGAATATAAATATGCATCTCTACCTATGATTTATAGCGGATTTTGTCTCATGCCTCTCAGCTCAATGAGGGTGTTTCTTTCAGATCAAATACCTATAATAATTAAATCTTATTCTTATACAAAGACTTCAAAGAATCTTAATATTTGATGCAATTTCCAAACAAAATCTGTCTTTAATACAAAACTCAGTTATAGAATCGTGCTCATAAGTACTCCCAGTTGTAGAAGCACTATGGAGTAATAATAAATACCATACTACTATATGGGTAATTCCATTCAATTCATCAGGCCATGTCACCTCCCCTTCAATTTTTCTGAAATTTTATCCAATTCAACTAACAAATTGGCGGATGTTATGTTGATTTTTTTTTTTTTTGAAGTCTCTCCAAATTTGATGGGGAGGTGGGAATGCCGACTTTTGTAATCTATTCTTGTCTGTAAAATGGGTTCTAGAAGTTTCCCTACTCCTAAAAATTGGTTTTAAAAAGTCATTTCCTCCTATGGGGGAATCCAAAATGCTATCAAAAAAGTGTTAAAGGCTATCCATTTTTTAAGTTATTGATTATTTCTGATTTTTTCATGAGCAAGATCAATCATTCTGATGTGGCACTGGCATCTATGACAAATTAATTATGTATTATTATTATTATTCGCATATCTTGACATTATTTTGTACCAAGATAGTTTGGATATTTGTCAAGGAACTAAAGCTACAAACATTTGCAAAAATTTGGTTAATTGTGCACTTGCAAATTTTTCCTGAAATTTTTGTCCAGGTGTGGACTATTCTTAGTTAGCCAATCCCCAAATTGCTAAAAATCCGATATAACTCCGCCAAATTTTTTGAATTAGAAGCCAAATTTTTGGGGATTGTCTTAATGTAACATGAGTCCATACCTGGAAAAAAATTCAGGAAAAATTGAAGGGGGTGGGTGACAATTTCACTTTTTCCTGGATGATTGACATGGAATTACCCCCCATTATACTAGAGTGAGTCCAAAAGTTTGCATTATTTTCGGTAAAGTGAGGCACAATGAAACTGTTCTGGACGGTTTTGCTTGAATTGGTGATATTGTAGGCCTCACCTGAATCTCTCTGAGTGCTACTCTCTGGATTGCCTTTATGAACTTGGAGGAGCTAGACAAAGAAGTTTTTGGTTAACTCCTGTGGTTATGGGTCGTCGGTTAAAACTCGATAAAGAATATAAATGTCTGAGATGTGACTTCATTTCATGTTTATTTGTGTGGCTTTCAATCGCACATATGGAATAAAACAATGCACAGACATGTCATGCACCAATATACCAATGCAAAGGAATGTACCTTGCATAGCAGGTATCGTTTGCACAGGTATGTACCTTGCAAAGATATACCTGCACAGGATGTCCTTGCACAGGTGTACCGTTGCCACCCTGAAGTTTTGTGTCAGTGTGATATATCACGTGCAAACGGAGCACATATCAAAAGTATAGGCAAAAAGAAAAAGAAAATAACAAACCCAGACCAGTTTCAAAATGTATTTTTTTAAATGTTAGATGATCGTCACATTGATGATTGACACATGATTATTATTATTATGTATTATCTAATTAGTAAATACTTCTTGTTCCTATCTTCTGACCAATTATCAATGGTTGCAACACTTTCTGGTTAAAAAATGAAGCTGTTCCAATGTGTCCAAGGTAAAATGCAAAATATAAATACTTGATGTATCTGGTGTCACTTATCCACCAAATTCTTATTTCTTATGACGTCATCATCTCAGCTAAAAAATCGACATTCTGTTTTATTATAGAAAGTAAGAAAAGGACATACTACACGAAAAAAGAAAGAAGAAAAAGAAAGAAATAGAATAGGGAAATATAGAGAGAGGGAGTGAGTAACATCAGTGAGTAGTGGATAATGCTAGATCTGTGTTCAATCGAATATAATGAAAAGCGAAGGAAAAAAGGAAAGAAAGAAAAAAAAGAAAAAAGAGAGAGAGAGTTAAAATCAAGATATTACACTTTTTACATATTGAACTATTTAGCAATAGCTCTTAAGTAAAACATATCAATGTAATAATTAAATTAATCATACTGTGGTATTCACAGGTCCTGCTAGTTTATTATTACAACCACCAACTACCAACCACTCTTATTTAATCTCAAGATTTGTTAAAAAGTTAAAATTGGGTCATTTCATTTACCTTTGAGTTTTCCGATTGTCAACGCAATATTTGTAACATTTTCTTTAATCCAAGGAATTTACTTGTTGAAGAATGTAATTAGCACAAAGTTCTCATACTGCAGCGAATAAAACTTCTTCAATTCAATCACCGTCTTTTAGTAATCGGTTTGTCAATCGTTTCTTTCTAAAATCAATGTCTTTTGCTTGAATTAATTCTACAAAATGAAAGAAATATTCATTATCATTTATGGTGGTTGTAATGGATGGATACATATATATATAATATATTGGGGAAATACAACAAACACTAATAGTCACACATATTAAGACGAAAAAAAACAAATAACTCTAAATTACAACAAATAATATGTGTATTAAAACAAAATAGAATACAGTAGTCAAGAATACTGATCAAAGTCCTGCAGAATATGCTTTTTTTAAAAGTGCATGTAATAGAGAGAGAAGGGTAATGCTCTTATATATGCAAGACAGTGAAGTAACTTGTAGAGAGGAAAGATATAGCTGTTAATACCTTCAATCAGTAGGCAATATTTCCCGAGTAGATGAATGAGGAATATTCAAGACATAAGTTGTCTTCTGAACTGTTCTTGAAATCCTGTCACTTTTATGGGCGATTCCTAGCTCGAAAATCGGTCTTTTGAACACTATTTTTGTTAGCGTGAACACTTGCTGATTGGTTGAATTTCAAATTTTTAATATTTTCTATTTTTTTGCTTCCTAGCTGCGGCTGATCCAACTTTCTGTGTAGATTGTTTATTTTTTTTTTGTTTTATATTTTATTTCTGCTTTCAAAGTGTTAACTTCTTCTCATTTCTTATAATATCAGTCCATACATACAATTCATTATTATATTAGCTGAAAAAAATGTTATTTTATGAAGTTAAATACTAAGCATAGCTTATTTGTGGGACAAGCAAGAAAGTATGGGGCACCCATGAGAATCGAACTCATTAACAATGGTCATGCTTGTTAACCATGTACAATGTTCCAATTTTAGTTATGTTACTTGGACAATCAATATAAGTAAGTGGTGTACATGATAAACACTTGAAAGTTTAATAGTTTGAAAAAGTTTCACTAAATAATGTTAGAAATAAAATAATTTATTTAAAAAGAAATTAATTAAAAAATGGAAATAAAATCTTTGCAGTTATTTGGATGTAATTTAGACTATTATCTTACATTTCATTGTTATCAGGAAGTCTTTCAATGTCGTTAATCAGGAGCCATCACGGAACTTTGGAACCTAAACCTTTATTCAGGTCCAGTGGGGTTATCCTGCGTCTCATTCCGCTAATCGAATAGCTGGGTACAGGTGTTAAAGAAGGAAGG
>CM042153.1:94553677-94604309 GCA_023376005.1 Doryteuthis pealeii | reverse complement strand
CCAGAGAGATACCATTTATATAACTTTTATTATAACAATATATAGGGTAACTGAAGGCTATGTAATTAATGTCAGCAAGTGGTCAAAATACCATAGTTGCGATTCATAGACAAATATAGGTTGGAAACCACTTACTCGTAAGTAGAGTCTGTAACGTCCTGGCATGCACCATGGTGTCTGCGGGAGGATGTAGGTGACAAGCACGTGCATACTTGATCCAGTAGCTTCGCGCAACGAAGGGTTTCTCTTCTTGGGCTTCTGCGTCAGCGGTGACCAAAAAGGGTCTCCTGACGCAGCGAGGTTACCAGAACCTCAGACTATAGGGAGACTATGTGTCTCTACCAGAGGTCAAGAGAAAGGTTGAAGGTTATGCAAGTACACAAACTAAATTGGCATGTAATATCCCTGCAGAGTGCGAGCTAAATTGATATTTAGGTACCAAGATAACGAAAATACAAGAAATATATTTCCACCGCGACAAAATGGGAAGGTTTCTACTTACTGGTCTGAAAGGGTGTATACAAGTAAAGGACAACCCTTTAAAGAATTTTTTTCTCTCATGCAGGAAGTGGCAAAAACATGTGTTGAGGCAGAAAGATAAAGTCTTTGGTCAATATTCTTTTCCGGTATCATGCCCGCATTAGAACAGGAGGCTCTGTTGATCTGCATCGATATGTAGTGCAAGGCTCAGCATTATTACTTTTTCTTTCCGTCGGGTAGAGGAGGGCTCTGCATGAGTAGCGTCAGTTTTGTGACTGGGCGGCGCTGGATAATTGAGTGCGAGGATACAGACAGGGATATGAGGATTGACAGAGCGAGTTGGTATACTGTTCCGCGCGATATCAGGGATGTTAATAGGATGCATGCCTTTATATAGACCTATGGAGGTATTTGATAAGGGGACATAGAGTGGTATAAATGAGGCAATGCTGCATTTTCAGGACGCGGAAGTATGCGATGGATGCGTATCGAGTAGATTGTGAGGAGTACAGGTAACAAAGTAGAGGATTTCATCGCTGTGATAGCGTGCAGAGTCGGTCCCTATAAAGTAGTATCAGAGCACGACGTCCTGCAGCTTTCCTGCCAAAGGTATTTTTGCCTAGAAGCACGACTTCTGCATAGATTTCATATTGTGGACGCTGGTGCAACGTATTCCTTGTAATCCGATAGCTGACACAAACTCTCGCAGCCCGTGCCGAAGGTGGTAGACACTGTCTGTCGGTTATTTCACCAAGAGACCTAGTTGCGTCTTTCTCCCAGACCCGAATTCCAAAAACGAGGTCCAAAGTATAGGTGTCAGTGTACCCGATATTAGCTTTCCATGAGCTAGCCACAATGGGCCACTTTCTTAGTTTACTTTCGTGATAAGAAAAGCAAGACATCTAAACACATAAGTATTTATCTTGACTGCCAATCTGCTATAGTAGCAATCATAAACAAGAAAAAATGAATAACCCATTAATAGTAACTACTTCACCAAAATTAATAATAGCAACCAAAAGAAATTATGACTTGCTAGATACCGAATCACTCGGAATGCCAAGGTAAAACGAAATAGCAACTCAGCAGCAACAGCTAAAAACAACCACTTGATACAGAGCACTTTAAAATACTTTTACACCAGACTTAAAAAGAACCATAAATCATAAGTACCAAAAAAATTGGCAAAATTTTGGAATAACTTCCAAAACAAAAAACTAGCAAGAATAAGTGCCACAAATAGGATAAAGCTTCAAAATAATCAACAAAATATCCGAAAAGGAGAAGTATATATTATCTCAGACTAAGTAAATGACACTCATACATTACCATATCATACCTCTCAAGAAAAGAAGTAGACCCATATTGCATACGCATGCCAAAAACCCTATCACAATCAACACATATTTTTATCAAACAACAGAATGTAGCAAAACCTAAAACAATACGAAAAAATAACTACCAAAACAAAAATCTATTAAAGAATATTTTACAAATATAAACCCATAAAAAACTACTTGATACATAAAAGAACACACTCGTAAACAAACTCTAAAATCTTCAAAAAAAAATAAAACCAAAAATATATGTTAAAAAATCATCTAAAAGTTTCATTCACAAATAGTGTTAAAAATAGACAAACTTTTGAAAATTAAACACTTATATCACGAATTCATGTTTCAAAACGTAGTCGGCCATTAATGACCCATTGAGGTTGATTATGCCGTAAAACCAGAACAAATCAATATCGAATCGATTCAAGAGATATTGAAAGACCAACAAAAAAAAGGCATGCAAAACATATTTTTTGAAAAAAATAAAATTTCCACAGAATCTAACCTAACAGTTTTTGGGAATCACTGTATTTTAACAGTTATGTTAAAACTTGTAAGCAGGAACGGTGTAATAGCTGAACCTCCATACCTAGGGGTTCCTAGAACTGCCCCTAGTATCATAGATGGTTTGAGGGTATATCGTATATTTAGGGTGGTGGGTGCATTAGACCCTAGAACTTCCCTGTTATAAGACATTTCTACTAATGGATTTAAAGCAGCGTATTTTAGGCTTAGGGAGATGCATAGACTACACTCACTTGAATAAAAGTCTTAGTCATAAGATAAAGGATTTCAGGTTTCAAGAGAGTTATATTTTAAAGAACATACAAGAAACTTCTAACAATGACTCCTGTTTACAGACAGTAGCAATTTGCAGATCAAACAAAGCCTTCATCAGATGTGATCTGGGTTTCAGGCATGGTTTTCGGAGGCCGAGAGCATCATTACCACTGAACTCAACGAGCGCGCCAGGTCAGTACTTCACAATACCACCAGACTTTGTTGGTTTGATTGTCTACATGTGGGATTGCTATATTCTGCGTGATGCAATTAAGAGCTTTATCGCTGGATTTTTTTGATGTATTTGCGTCTTGTCTGGTGAGAAGTCCAAGTTTAGTCCAAAAATATGAAGGTTGAGGCTGGGTTACTATAAATTGTCGCATCCGACTTTGATAGGAATGTATGTAAATTATTTGAATGTAATGTAATATGATATTACAATATGATGTTATATCCTTAAAACGCCTTATGAAATTAATATTGATATTCTTTAAAACTGTTATTCCATATTGCCATCATTTTTGACAGAAATATACACTTAAGAACTTTTTGCCCTAAATTAAATAATCATATGTATCCTATTATATTTATTTTTTAGAAATTTTTAATCATAGATAGTATGTTTCAGGTTTGTTATTTTTCTTTTTGAATGCATATTATATTTTTTTTTCTTGGTTACAGAAATTTTATATCTTGCTTAAATTAGCTTTCAAATCAATTTCTATATTTGTACTTATTTTCTCTTGCTTAAATTAAATGCTTTTCAAACATCATTTTATTTTTGTAAATATTTAAAGAATTTTTAAAAACATAAATTTTATTTAATAAATTTATCCAAAAAGGACAATTATCCACATTACACTTTTGCTAAGTAAAGTAATTTACAATTGTTTGGTAAGAAATACATTCCATGTTAAAAAAAAAATTGTTAGATGATAATTATAAATTGTATAGAAAAGGAACAATGTAGGTCATTTTAAATCTGTCATATAATCATTCAATTAAGGAACTGAAAAACAAACTGGAAATGATTAATGTCTAATATGTGTTATAATGATTTAAAGTTGTTTGATTTAATTGGGTGTTAATTATCTCTTTATGGTGGAGTTTCAAAATGCCTAACATTAAGAACTCTATTCTTATTACGAAAAAAGAGGCAATAGAAATATTTCAAATGATTTATTTTCTATTTATTCACATTATTCCCTCATGGGGAACTCTTTTGATAAATGATATCAGCAGCAGTTTCTTGGTATAGTTTTTTATGTTTGTAATATTCAATATGAAATTTGATGATATCTTGATTTTGACACCAATCACTTTTGAATTGATTGATTTTAATGGAAATATCAACGCCATCTGGGTATTTTATTGTCTGGAGATGGTTAGGGAATCACATCATTGACGTTTATATTTTAATTTTGTTGTAGTGTGCTTAAGAGTTTTATATTTTTTAATATTCTCATTTAATGATATATCAAAATCCTCTGGAATGATTATTATTTAGATTTTGTTTTACTATTGTCTCATCTTTATTGTTAATACACAACGTTTCAGCCAATCGTGTCCTTATGAGCCTTCTTCAGGTATTTCTTGCATAACGTCTTTGGGAACTTCTGTTGAACTCGGGAGCCTTTCTAAATGTCATTACATCAGAACCTTGATGGAACGATCTAACTGACCCTTTTAATCGATTGGGGTATGATTTTTCAGTTCATTAACCATGAACTGGGTACAAGTGTTTAGCCTGTTAAGCATTTCTATGTTATGTTTGTCACGTGGTGAGGATTGAACCTGCGACCTACAGATTGTCCTCTCATCTAGAACTGTATTGAACTCAAACTTTATTATCCACTGTGCCTATATCCTGTGAATCCAAATTCAGATAAATGATCCTCCGGAATAAGTTTTTAGCTAATGTCTTTTGCATTGTAAGAACATTGGTCCTAAATAAGCGACTAAACTTATTTTTTAGTTGAAAAATATTAATGTCTGATTAATGACAGTTTCTTCGCGATCTTAGCATTCTGTATTCATTAGAACAACAGTTTCTATTCTTTTTCTCATGCAATTTTGCATTAATATAAATATTCTTACTTTTAACTTTTTCTTTTAGAATAGCATGGGCAAGAGTGCAACCCAGCGGATCATATTGGGTTCTGTGGTGTTGTTTCTGAATGATCTATCCTATAGACTTCAAATTATTTTTCTTTAAAAATAGACCAATCAACTTTCCCTATTTCTAAAGCAGATGCTGTTATTGTGTATGGTCTTCTATAGTGAAACAATTGAAGGTATTTCAATCTACAATTACCGTTGAATTCTTTAGTAGTGTGCCACCTGACTGTATTGGAGCTATATTGTCATGTTGGAGAACCCGCTTCTGAAAAAAAGGGTGTCCCCCTCCTACCTCAGGACATTTGGGTAATGTTCTAAATGTGTGTGATATTTGTGGTCATAGGCATATGTCCACTACCGACTTTTCAGTCTCTCTGATTGTGTGTATGCGTGTTTTGTATACCATATAGTTTTGTTCATTCATATTTATTCTTATATTTATTTTGATGCTTCCCTATGTATTGCGTTTGGTAATGTCCTTTAATATTTAATTTTGGTAGCTGTTCAAAATTTCCAAATGTAAATGACTTGATCTCACCAGCTGGGGGGGTTTGTGGTGAGAGAAAATCATTCACATGATAACCAAAGGTGTGCAAAATGAGATCAGGGGGGAGTGTAGTGGGCGATTTGGGGATTGAATGCGCATCCTCCTGATCGTGAGTCGTGCCTTGGCACGCATGCAAATTCCTACACTGCACAATGACCCAGATGTGTGATTTTAGTCTGGGCAGTGAATGATTATTTAAGGCCTGCCTTATCACACCGAGACAGTTGCATCTGATCTGCTGATGAGGGGCACTGAGCTTTGGTGTGGAGGACTATTAGAAAAGATTGTTGCAGGCAGCAAGGACATGGTCAAGTGATTTGTAGCTGTGAGAACGTCTTTTTTGGTGAGAGAGACCCGGCATATTTTGTATATTTACTATAGGTTCAAAATTTAGGTACTGGACATGTATGCCAAAAGGGGGAGGGGATCCTTTGAAGGAAAATTGTGATATGTAAAAGTACTTGGCTACTAAGGGGGAGGGTCATTCTTAAAATGAGGTAACCAAGTGAGTACTCAGTACTATTAGTATTTTTGTAATTTTTTTTGTAATTTTATATAATTTAACAAAATAAATAAAATCATTCTAATCAATTATTATTCTGATAACTCCATTGTAATCTATCAGATTTCCATATGCCACGTTGAATGAACTGTCTATCTTTTTTAATTCCAAAATGACTTGATTAATAATAATAAATATGAAATTTATTGTGTACAGTGCTCAGGTGCACCACAACTCATCAAAAGTCATGTCAAGTACATAGAATAATGTTGTGTCAGGAATGTGAACAGTTTACAGTAGTAATATGCATGTATGTGTGCACATATGTGCATATGTGTGTTGAGAGTGGCATCAGGTATAGTGTTGGCGAACTACAGGAAGCATGGAGGCTTTGAAAGATTCAGTGTTTCGGCAGCCTACAACAGACGCGGGCAGTTTATTCCATGTCTCCGCAATTCTGAGTGTGAAAAAATGTTTTCCGAAAGTCACGTGAGCAATGCTGTTTTCTGACTTTGTAGGCATGCCCACGTGTGTTAGAAAGATGGAGATCAAAAAGGTGCTCAAGAAAAGTTAATGGTTATAGAAAAAGTAACATGATAACATACATCTAAAAATATTTTAAATAATTCATTATGAATTATTTTAGTTTATATCTAGATATATAAATTATTTTATTATATCTACATCTATATAATATAATGTTATGTTTAAATAATAGTTACCAGGTACTTTTACAATATCATATTTTTCCTTATGGGACCCTCCTTTTATTAGCAAACATTTCGGTTACTACTTTGAAACACCCTACCCTTTCTTCAACTCATAATCATTGCCTAGTCAATTGAATTCACTTCACAGTAAATTGGATTGACCACAAATTCAGTTTAAGTGCGCATATCTGAGGCACTTCAAAAACAAATTTGATGTAATTGTTACCCATCATTGCTGTTTACTTTTGTAGCGTTAATTTTGTATTTGCCTGGGGAGTTTGTCTGCCCGTTTAGTTTGCTGGTTCCCGCTAGGGGGGCGTTTTATATTTAAGAGGCTGGTTCAACCCTTCTCTCTCCTTTTCCTGTTCCTCAAACTGCGAGATGAATGGGGTAGACAAGGTCTACCCCTTCTCGTTGGGGCTTTGCCCCCTTACATTACTCTAAGTGAATTATGCAGCATGGACTATCCCTAGTCTCATGTCTGTGGCTTTTATGTATATCTTTTTACCATTCATGAATGTGTCTTTATCTTTACTTATGTACCTATGTATATGTATCCTTTTATCCATGTGCTGTATACGTATTAAATGTTTTGTCTATCAACCTTTGTCGGAATTTGTAATCTTCAAGTAAATATAACTTTGAATCTTTTTTACACTTTCATATTATGAACACATAATTGGTGATGGCATCTAAAGTTTTTTTTTTTCAGTAGATTGAGATATTGCTACTGAGGTATGTGAACTGGTCTACTAATTTCAGGAACTTGCTATTTAATGAGGAGATAGCACTATCTTGTTTTATTTTACTTAATAAAGAATTTAAAAAAAAAACTTTACGCGTGTGTAAAACTTTTCTAATAATTCTAATTTAGTTTATCTTCCATGAAATATCAAACCAGAAAAGTTTCAGTTTTTACTAATTGTTGTAACTTGACTATCAGAATTAACAGAGAAATAGGAGAAACACAATGAGTATTAAGGATAAGGAAAAAAAGATGTACTAAGCAAGATACAAGGTGAACAGAGTAATTAACAATTAATATATATAGTACCTAAATGATGAGAATGGAATTGTCTGTTTTTCCTATAAATTAATGTCTGACAAAACCTTGGTAGAGAGAACAAGATCTCATGGACTTGTTTATTGAACCTAGTAATTGTTAATTACTCTGTTCACCTTGTATCAACATACCTTGTATATTAATAAAATGTATATGTATTAAAATAATGTTTTTTTTTTATTCAGTTACCATTTTCTACAGTTGTTCACTAATTTTGCAGTTTGGAATATGTCAAGAGAGAAATTGAAAAACCTTGTAATATCGATATTGAACTTGTATTAAACTCAATTCATAATTGTTATGAAATATTCAAGAACTTGTTTCATTGGAAACTGATCCACTTTTATGGTAAGAAATTATTTATTTATTATTTATTTTTTTTTGTTAAACATATACATTCAATTTGGTAAAACATTAGCTACATAAATGAGAATAATCTACCCTTGTTTGTTTCACTTTGAGGAAGCCGTCTGTTTTGGCCGGCCATTTTCATTTCAGCGTAAATCTACACTGAAAATACGAATTTGTTTGAATCAATACAACTGCATGTTTTAACCCAAAAATATCATAAAATGTGTTCTTAATTGTGCTTGCGCATTATTTGAAATGAACTTAATTGTTATTAAGAGCACATTTTATGATATTTTCATGTTAAAACATGCAGTTGTATTGATTCGAACAAATTCGTATTTTCAGTGTAGATTTACAAGTGAAATGAAAATGGCTGATCAAAACATATGGCTTCCTCAAAGTAAAACAAACAAGGGGAGGTTACTCTCATTTATGTAGCTAATGTTCAGATTACCTTAAATTCAATCATAGCTTGATTAATAACTTTGCAATAAAATGTACTTTTTCAATATTTCTTTTAATCCTTAAAACTTTAAATGAATAAACACAAATTAATTGATAAAATGGAGAGGTTACTCATTTGATAATTATTTCAATATGATTAAATGTTGTTTTGATTATAAATGTTATTAAGAAAAAAATCAGCAGAGTGGCCAATTGTTGCTATCAGCCAAACAGTGGGGAGTCCTATTCCCTTTTCACTTGTGTCTTGATCAAGGAGATTGTTTTCCTGAGTGGAGCACTACATCAACTGTCATTTCCAGATGCTTTACTGCACAGATCAGATTATTCAAGCTGTGCTACTCATTATCAAACATGGAATCTTGCAATTCTTAGGCTAATGCTCTACTATAAAGGAATCTGAGTTATGGGTTATCATCCTTGTCTACGAGCCTCTCTTTCAAACCAACCAATCACGGGCCAGCATACTTTGGCAGCAAAGCCAAAGAGACAAATTCTTCCTCTTTCTGATCGACTAGCACCGGAGTCAGATGTCAAAAAAGACCTCTCTCATATCTTTCTGACGACCAGAGTGGGACTTTGATAATTCCCTACCTCAGGATTTCAGCTAAGTGGTTTATTGTTCTATGTATAACATTCCCGCAGACAAACCAAAGTTTGCAACAATTGTTATGTACGCCAGTAATACATGTCTATTCCCATTCTAAGTTTGTGTTTGTTTTATTTTTGTTGACTTGTCTGTCACCATTCGTCGTCTAAATCACCATATTATGCAAATTTGTGTAGAGTTTAATATTCATACTAATGACTGAGTTTGTGGAAATTTAATTGGCTGACTGATAAAAATATCTTTTACTCAATTTGGAGAAATTTTTATTTTATGTTCAGAAAGAGAGAAAAAATATAAGTTTGTATGTACTGAGGAATTTGAATGTTTTTTTCCATTATTTTACGTTACCTCTTAAAACTACTTTCTAAAGGTAAGTAAGTAAAGTCTACAAGGGTGGCCTATTGTCGGTATTAACCTGACACCAAAGGAGTCTACCCCTTTTCACTAGTGCTAAACCAGGGATTGTTTTTGCATCTGAGGTGGGACACCACACCTACCTTCAGCTCCCCACTTTACTGCACAGATCTAAGCCATTCTACTCATGCGCTGAGTTGGCAAGGGTCAGTACCGAACCAGGAACCTTGTTGTACCTTGACAGGTGTTCTACCAACTGAGCTAAAAGTAATATGAATAAAAGTAATAATTAACAATTGGACTCTGAAATATTTGTTAGACACTTAAAAAAATCAAGAAGTGATTTAAAATATTAATTTGTCTGTACGTTTTTGTCTAATTTTTTTGTTTTTTTTTCATCCATGTTTATTGCAGGAATCTCTGAGTCATATCTTAAAATCCCTTGAAAACCAAAGTAAAGTATTCACTACAAAATATAATATACAAAATATACAAGCAAAAGATGAGACTTCTCTTGAGAAAGGTAATATGATCATTTTTGTGAGTTTATCATTCACATTTAAAATAAAATTTGCAGGAATCAAGTGAAAATAAATCAATTGTGTAATTGAAGAAGAATTGTTACGATTTTATTAGCCATCCTTTAGGCTTCAAGCAAAAGTGCTTGTCCAGTGGAAATCCTTTGTGTTAAGCCGAGCATGAATCGTTTGGTTGTTCCTTGGTGCTCCTCAGTCTTACAAGTCCTTTGTCAATGATTGCAAATGGACGTCTCTCAGTATCAGTGATTAAGTAGTCAACCAGCCCCACATTTGAGCTGTTGATTCGCTGAGGTTTAAACCTCTATTTTGAATATTTGGCTGATTTTGTTGGAACTTGAAAAACAAAGCAAATAAATTACCAAAATATTGCAAAACTTTTGACTCACCCTAGTATAATAATGATAATTGATTCCAGAAATGAACTAGTTGGTTACAAAATAGAGTAAACAGTAATAATATACATACATGTATATTATTACTGTTCATGTTCCTGACACTAATACATTATTCTGTGTGCTAGACATGAGACTTTGATGAGTTGTGGTGCACCTGAGCACTGTACACAATAAATTTCATTATTATTATTAACATTCAAAATCTTATTAATATCTTTCAGTAGCTTTAAAAAAAAGAGGTCATTCCTCGTGTGTGCCTCATCCTTCAGGGTCATTTGTGTATTTTTTAAAGACTGTTGCATTCTAGAGCAGTAAAACCTAGATAAATATCTATGGAGAGAGAGAGAGAGAGAGAGAGTTAAATAGAAGATAGAAAATTGTGCAATTATGTGAGAACAAATTTGTTACAAATCATTTGTTTACTTAATTAGTAACAAGCTTAATTGCTGCCTGATAGGGCGACTTTTAAGCTAGTTAACTAATAATTTTTGTTACTATAATTCTAGTGATGTTTTGCCATAGATAAAATGTCTAAATTAGCCAAATTTTACTATAAAAGAGAGGTACATTTTTTGTTGTTTACTTTTAATAGAAAACCCTCAAATGAGCTTCCAAAATTCTAACTATAGGGAAATTTAACCCCCATTAGGGGGTCTAACATTGAAATTTGTTGATATTTTTATGAATAGGCATAATTTCTGGTCATTTATATAAATATGTACCTATATATGGTTTACACTTATCCAAGTACCTTGGGTAATGTTTCCGAATATATATGATCATGGGGATCTCCAAAACCTTACAAGGAGTTTTATAAAAACAAACAGATATGAACATTATAGTTGCAAGTCTGAAGAAGATACTAAAATCTGAAACATATGTCGTGAAAATAAAATAAAAATTTTTTGGAAAAGAAAATTCAAACCATTTTGCAGACCTTTCTTATAAAAATATTTAATCTTCTCCTGTTGGAACCATAACAACATTTTATATATATACTCCCAATTTGGTTGAGTTCTCTAAATAGGGATTTAATTGTAAAATTCACCGTTCTGGCGTGTAGCTAACCCTCACTTTGTTTACAAAGTTAAGAGGACTGTAGTGAATTCATTTCGACTTAGACATGTATCAATTAAATATTCTCCTATATTTGACAGCTGCTACTGGCCGCATGGGTAAGAGACTTGGCCAACGAAAATTCATTCAGGTCTCAAACTCGGCCAGGGGTAGCTGTTAAAGTGTAGCCACACTGATGAGAGGTAAAACCTTGAAACACGTGTCTGTGGATAACTCATTTATTAATATATATATATATTGTATTTATATTTTTTATCTCTTATTATTATATTTATTTTCTTTGTTTTACAGTTATGCAAAAAGATAATCGTGATATTCAAAAGGAAAATCGTATTTCTGCCATTGAAAATACAATAATAACTAAAAAGAGTTGAGTTTTGATGATATTGCTGGTCTTTCCGATGCCAACAAGCTTTACATGAAGCTATAATTATGCTTTAAATTCCACATCTTTTCACAGGTAAGACTATTCAATTTTAGATTTATCTAAGAATGGTTTATATGAAATTATTTTTCTTATATTATGTGTGATCTTTCAAAAATAATTTTCTCAAATTATGTTAGTTGTATTTAGTTTCTAAAAGAATCAACAAATATAAAATTGGGTCAGTTTGTCTTTGTGAAATGTTCTGTTGATCTCGCTCTGAATGAATCCACCATTGGATTTGATGACAGTTTTGAAGCGGCTTTAAAACCAACCACAGTCTTTTGTCACCCCAGAAGGCCCTGGTGATCCTTACCCTTAGCTTGTCCTCTGTGTTGCAGCTGTATCTGCTGATCTCTTATTCCACCACACTGACCACACAAAAAAGCGGAGGGGAGTACAGACAGGTGAGTTGGGAGGCTAGATGTGTGATGCAGTGTGTTCTCTGACAGTCAGGTCTGAATCTTCCAGCTGGTGTGACATAGGGCTGAGTCTTGCTGTTGCGAGTATAGCCACCCAAATTTGACAAGAAATAATTGAAGAAAGCTGAAGTGGACATTGCCCAAAACATTGTCTATATAACAATAAAGATGAGGACAACAGTCTGAAAAATCTAAATAATACAAATTATCAAGCCTCATCTAAAAAAAAATCTAATAAATAATCTATTTCCATACCTTTTTCCTACAAATTATTTATATTTAACATTTAATTATTCATTTTTTTCTGTTAACCAAAAAGAAAACTAAGTGATAAAATAAGCTTAGTTGATTGCAACCCCCCCCCAAAAAAAAAAAAACCCAACCCTTTTTAATAATAATTTTTGTCATAAAAATATTGAAAAAATATCTTTAATAAGGAATGCATCTTTTTTTAATTTTAGGAAATAGAAAGCCGTGGAAGAGAATTCTGTTGTATGGTCCACCTGGAACAGGGAAATCTCGTTTGGCTCTGGCACTTTCTTCAGCTATAACCTCAACATTTTATTCCATTTCCAGTGCAGATCTTCTTTCCAGTTGGGTAGGGGAAAGTGAGAAGTATGTATTTCTATCTCACTTAGATTTATGCTCTTCACAGACAAACAGAGTCTCTTAGTTAATATAAATTCATACAATGTTTTTGAATAATATATTGTGTTCACCCAAAATATCATTCTCTTTTTTTTATTGTTAGATGGTAATAAGGGCATTTAATTTTAAATAACTTCATTCAATTTGATCATCACTTTTTATTGTAGTAAAAGTAAAGTCTGCAAAGTGGCCTATTGTTGATATAAGCCAAACAAGGAGGGAGTCTATTCCCTTTTCACTAATGTTAAACCAGGGAGATTGTTTTTACAGAATTGCAGAATATAAGAAAAGAAAATAGTTTTATAAAAGTTCTTATGGTGTGTGTATTATTTTTTATAATTTTCAATTAGATGGAAAATGTTATTTAAAATTCTCTGTCGATGGTCAGGGACAAGAAACCATTGGAACACTGTCTGAGGGGTGGTTGTAAAAGTAACATAGCAAACTGATCCTCCTGAAAATTAAATGGGAAACTTTCCCCAAAGATTTGTTTATAATCTAAAAGTTTCATTCTTAATAGATGTTATTCCAAAGAAAATGATTTTTATTTATTAACAAAAATTTTAAAGGGGGGTCAAACAATACACATCCACCCTATTTTTTCTAGTCTTTATAGGAACCACTTTATAGAAATCACTTTATAGGAATCAAACAGAGACGTGCAACCAAACGAATACTCTCCATCAGGCATCTACCATACTCTGAACGTCTCGCTGCCCTGGGAATGGATTCGCTGAAACTTTGGCGTCTTGCAACTGACCTGGTAAACGCTCATAAGGTCATTAATCATCTTAACAACAGCAACCATGAGCACCTTTTTGATCTTCATCTTTCCAACACATGTGGGCATGCCTACAAAGTCAGAAAACAGCACTGCTCACGTGACTTTCGGAAACAGTTTTTCACGCTCAGAATTGCAGAGACATGGAATAAACTGCCCGCATCTGTTGTAGGCTGCCGAAGCACTGCATCTTTCAAAGCCTCCATGCTTCCTGTAGTCTGCCAGCACTATACCTGATGCCACTCTCCACATACATATGCACACACATACATGCATATTACTACTGTAAACTGTTCATGTTCCTGACACTAATACATTATTCTGTGTACTTGACATGAGACTTTGATGAGTTGTGGTGCACCTGAGCATTGTACACAATAAATTTCATTATTATTTTAATTCTCTATTAGACTTGACAAGACAATTTAAATTTATTAATAATGAGAAAAAAAAGTTACAATATGCCAGAAGATAACAAAAGAAAATATTTTGATAAAAGTTGTTTGTTTTTTCTGGTGTGTGTTTTGGTTTTATTAGAATTTTCAATTAGATCAACAAATTTTATTTCAAATTTCTCTGTAGTAATTTCATATTTTCTTTTTTTTAATCTTTTCACTTAGGTCAATTAAAGAACTTTTCCAACATGCATGTCAAAATAACTGTAGATCTGTAAGTATTTCTTATTTGATTGATAATAGAATTAAAATATTAATTTTAGTTCTCTAAAACAGGGTTTCTCAACAGGGGCCATATGGCCCCCTTGGTGAGCATGAGATTTGGTGGAAGAGGCCACAAGGTCAAATTTGAAAAATGGGGTCCACAAGGAGCCAAAAGGGGGCCACAGAAAATTTAGAACCCACAAAATATATATGGAGTATTTGTAATGCTGTTGTCTGGATGGTCTCAATTCTTCCTCTGATTTCCAATTCCTCCAATCTGTTTTCTAAACTTTTGGGATCCGTTCCAAGTTGTCTGACTACAATTGGTATCACTTTTACACTCATATTCCACAGCTATTATTAAGGTCAATAATCTTCTTAACAACAGCAAACTTGAGCACCTTTGTGATCTTCATGTTTCTAACACACGTGGGTATGCCTACAAAGTCAGAAAACAACATTGCTCACATGACTTTCGGAAACATTTTTTCACGCTCAGTATTGCCGAGGCATGGAATAAACTGCCTGGATCCACTGTAGACTGTAGAAACACTGCATCTTTCAAAGCCTCCATGCTTCCTGTAATTTGCTAACAATATACCTGATACCCCTCTCCACATGCATATGCACGCATGCGCACACATACATGTATATCATTACTGTACACTATTCATCTTCCTGATATTAGTACATTATTCTATATATTAGACACGAGACTTTGATGAGTTGTGGTGCACCTGAGCACTGTACACATACATGTATATTATTACTGTACACTATTCATCTTCCTGATATTAGTACATTATTCTATGTATTAGACATGAGACTTTGATGAGTTGTGATGCACCTGAGCACTGTACACAATAAATTTCATTATTATTATTATTAATAACAACATGGAAATTACTTTATTTTCTATTGATATTATTGCACTGATAAAAATCAAATTAAGATGTGATATTTTTGTTGTGTTAAAGTGACATACAAAATTCAGACCATGTATAATGTTATTGTATGTGGTTTTCTGGTTTCTTGTTGTTCAAGGTTTAAACAAAAAAAAAGTCTGTTGAAATAATTAACTCAAATAATGGAGATAAAGAACAGATAACCAAAGTAAAAAGAAATGTCCGTATCATTCTCTTTTAATTATGGTTCAATGTTACTTAAATTTAACTCTACTTTTAGACTTTATTTCTTTGTTGTTATAATAAGCATAAAGTAAACTCCTTGTTTTTTGTTTCTTTTTCTCACCATTTTATGAGGGATAGGTGAACATTTCATTGTTGCTGTTAAACCAAGCATGTCATATCTTAACTCACAGACAACTTTGATATCTTGTTTCTTTTGGATAGTTATGTTGCTTATTTCTTTTCTTATATCCACTTCTATCAGGTTTCTGTTTCTCTTTGAGTCAGGCTATCATATTTGTATCCGGCCAGGTGGCTGCTTTCATCGGCTGTGTGTGTGTGTGTGTGTGTGTGTCTCTCTCTCTCACTGTATTCCATCTTTTGTTTTCTAACCCTGTTGGCTGGTGCTATAGAATATGGGGTCACTGTTTGCTGTGGTGATAATCTGTGATCCCTAAGGACGAAATCCTGGTGCTGAGCATGACTACTACACTACAGTCTATTTGGAAGTGGTAGTACTGTTAGGGTCCCATCTATGGGTTATATAGATAAAAAAAATGAGTGTAAAAAAATTAAAATGTTGGGTTTTGAATTTAAAAAAAAACTCAAATTTGTTTCAACACTTTTTTAAAACTAATTTGTTTATCTATTTACCATAGATGGTAATACGATTCCAAGTCAGAATAGACCTAAGAGTAATAATGATGAAGGGGAATTCTTCACTCTCCAGAACTCCAGAATTTGAACTTCACCACTAGATGCAATTTAACATCATACACAGAACATTGTTGCTTAAGTGAACTTCCAATTAAGGTTCATTGCTGCTTAACTTTGGTTGTACTTATCTAATATATTATAATATATTAATATATCATAGTAATGGTATAAATACCATATGTACTTATCTAATCTTCATACAATGACTGCTATTTACACAGTAGCATTGCAACCAACAAAGCCTTCATCAGATGATGACTCTGGGTTCAGGCATGGTTTCGGGGCTGAAGCATCATTACCACTACCAGAGCACCCCAGCAGTATCTCACGATACCACCAGACTTTGTCAGTTTGATGTCACAATATAGGCTGCCATATCTACGCTGATGCGGTTAGAGCTTTCTCTGAATCTTTTTAAGTATTTCCTCTTGTCTGGTAGAGAAAGTCCAAGTTTAGACAAAAATGCCGAGGTTGAGTTTGGCAATAAATCCCTGACATCCGACCTCAATGGGAAATACATCCGTTATCCATCGTTCTGACGCATTGTTCATGTAGGTCTTCATATTTTTCCAACTTCCGCTGATGGGCCAATCAAGATTTTCTTAAAATGGAACTGTCAATTCAACGATAAAACTTTCTTTTGATTAACAGACCAAAAGACAATATCAGGACGCTGATATAATATATAATATATGTAATATATTATAGTTGTGGTATAAATAGCCATAAGATAAGCTTTTATTATTTTCTTTTTCTTTACAGGTTATTTTCATTGATGAAATTGATAGCATATGCAGAAAAGAAATAGTCGGGAAGAAGAACATACCGAGATTTAAAACAGAACTTCTCAAACAAATGGAAGGAGTTGGCAGTATCGAAATGGAGACAAAGTTTTTCTTTATGTGCAACAAATTGTCCATGGGAACTTGATGTGGCCTTTTTGAGACGTTTTCAAAAGAGAATTTATATTCCTCTTCCTGATAAGTAGGATTATTATTACACCAAAATTTTCTGATTGATCATTTTTATCCTGTTATCTGGATTAGAATCTGTTTTTTTTTTTTATCGCTACATTTTGATTTATAGAATTTAAATAGGATCACTTTATAATTAACGGACATGAGAGTGAAAATATGTAGTTTTCCCAGCAACATTTCTCAGAAGATATAGTTTGTTCCTGAAATAAGTTATAATAATAATTATTCTGCCTTCTCACTTGTATGAAGGAATTGGGCAGTAGTTTAATCAAACGACAATAAAAGAATATAAACAATGAATAAAAATCCTGTTTTCCAACACATTTGTAGATAGAGGAATTATATAATAATTAATTACTACAACCAGAAAATCCAGCAAACACCATGTGCAACATCTGGAACATTGGACAAATGTTTTGACCTTATTTGGTCTCGTCAGTAGTGTATACCATGATCTCTGCCACTTGAGTTGAACCAGTGACTACAGAATGCAGAGCTGAAACTCTACCTCTGAACCACCAGCAACACACCATACATGTAATGTGACCTAATAAGGTCAAAATGCCCAGTGTGTAGCATGGGCTGGTGGCTCAGAGGTAGAGTTTCGGCTCTACATTTTGTGGTCACTGGTTCGATCTCAGAGTGGAATCATCAGGTATACAGCTTGAGAGACCAAATAAGGTCAAAACATTCTGTCCAATGTTCCAGATGTTGCACAGGTGTTTGCTGAATTTTTCTGGTTTAGTAATTTAATTATTATAATAATTCCTCTATCTACAAATGTGTTGGGGAAACCGGACTTTTTATTTCATGTGTTTTAGTATTCTTATTGTCGGTTTGATTAAACTACTGCCCAATTCTTCATAAAAGTGAGAAGTGCAGAATATTATTATTATAACTCTTTTCAGGAACAATCTATTCTTCATGAGAAATGTGCGGGAACTACAATTATTCACTCTCAATGTCCGTTAATTATAAAGTGATCCTATTTAAATTCTATAAATCCAAAATGGAGCGAAAAAAAAACAGAATTCTAATCATACAGGATAAAACTGATCAATCACGAAATTTTGGTTTGTAATAATAATTCCTACTGCTATCAGGAAGAGAATATAAGATTCTCTATCCTGAAAACGCTTCAAAAAGGCCAACTCAAGTCTGACCATGGACAATTTGTTCGTACACACATAAAAGAAAAACTTTGTGCTCCATTTTTCGATACTGCCAACCTCCTCCCTTTGTTTGAGAAGTTCTGTTTTAAATCTTCGGTATGTTTCCTTCTTCCCGATATTTTTTTCTGCATATGCTATCAATTTCTCAATGAAAATAACCTGCTACAGAAAAGAAAATAATAAAAGCTTATCTTATGGCTTTTATACCACAACTATAATATATGACATATATTCATATATTATAATCAGCGTCCTGATATTGTCTTTTGGTCTGTAATCAAAGAATAAGCTTCTTATCGTTGAATTGAAGTTCATTTTAAAGAAAAGCGATTTGATTGGGCCATCGCGGAGTTGAAAAATATGAAGACCTACATGAACAATGGTCTAGAAACGGATGGATACGGATGTATTTTCCATTGAGGTCGGATCGTCAGGGATTATGGCCAAACTCAACCTCGGCATTTTTTGTCTACACTTGGACCTTTCCTAACAGACAAGAGGGAAATACTAAAAAAGATTCGGAGAAAGGCTTAAAAGCGATCAGCCCGTAGAATGGCAGGTCCTATATTGATGACATACTAAACCTGACAAAGTCGGTGTGATCGTGAGATACGCTGGGGTGCTCTGGTTAGTGGTATGATGCTGTAGTCCCCGCCAACCATGCTGAAACCCAGGTCCATCATCTGATTGAAGGCTTTGTGGTTGCAAGTGCTACTGTGGTAATAGCAGTCATTGTACATGAAGATTAAATAAGTACTATGGATATTTATACATTACTACTGATATATTAATATATTATAATATATTAGATAAGATACAACCAAAGGTTAAGCAGCAATGAACCTTTAATTGGGAAGTTCCTGGGAAGTCACCTAAGAAATGTTCTGTGTATGATGTTGAATTGCATCTAGTGGTGAAGTTCAAAATTCTGGAGTTCTGGAGAGTGAAGAATTCCCCTTCATACATTATTACTCTAGGTCTATTCGTAACTTGGACTGTATTACCATGTTATGGTTAGAATAGATAAAAACAATTATTCTTAAAAAAAGTGTTGAAACAAATTTGAGTTTTTTTTTTAAATTCAAACCCAACATTTTTAATTTTTTTACACTCAAATTTTTTTTATCTATATAACCTAATTGGAACCCCTAACCCGGTACTGACCACACCTTCCAAAATAGACACGTAAAGTGGTAGTGAATGTCATGCCAGGCACCAGGATTTACGTACTTAGATCAAAGCATTATCACCACCACAAGCAACAGGTACCCCCATATCATTCTATAGCACCAGCCAACAGGGTTAGAAAACAAGATGAATACCAGTGCAGAGAGAGAGACACACTAACACACCACACACACAGTCCGATGAAAGCACCACTGGCCGGACTACAACTAATGATAGCCTGACTCAAAGAGAAAACAAGAGAACCTATGAAGAATGGATATAAGAAAGAAAATAGCAACCCCCTAACTATCAAAAGAAACAAGATATCAAAGTTTGTCTGTGAGCTTAAGATATGACATGCTCTGGTTAACAGCAACAATGAATGTTCACTATCTCGATAAAGAATGGGAGAAAAGGAAACAAAAAACAAGGCGTTTACTTTTATGCGTTATTATACAACAAAGAAATAAAGCTAAAAGTAGAGTTAAATTTAAAGTAACATTGAACCAAATTAAAGAGATGATACGGACATTCTTTTTACTTTGGTTTACTGTTCTTTACTCCATTATTTGAGTTAATTATTTCAACCAGACTAATTTTTTGTTTAAAACTTGTACACAACAAGAAACCAGAAAACCACATACAATAACATTATACATGTCTGATTTTGTGATGTCACTTAACACAACAAAAATTATCACATCTTATTGATTGTATCAGTGCATAATAATCACCCATAGAAATAAAGTAATTTCCAATGTTGTTATTAATAATAATAATAATGAAATTTATTGTGTACAGTGCTCAGGTGCATCACAACTCATCAAAGTCTCATGTTAATACATAGAATAATGTACTAATATCAGGTAAAGTATGAATAGTGTACAGTAATAATATACATGTATTGTACAGTGCTCAGGTGCACCACAACTCATAAGTCTCGTGTCTAATATATAGAATAATGTACTAATATCAGGAAGATGAATGTGTACAGTAATGAGTATACATGTATGGTGTGCGCATGCGTGCATATGCAATGCTGGAGAGGGGTATCAGGTATTTGTTAGCAAATTACAGGTACACATTGGAGGCTTTGAAAGATTGCAGTGTTTCTACAGTCTACAGTGGATCCCAGGCAGTTATTCCATCCTCGGCAATTACTGAGCGTGAAAACAATGTGTTCCGAAGTTCATGTGAGCAATGTATGTTTTTCTGACTTTTGTAGGCGATACCCAGCCGTGTGTTATAACATGAAGATACAAAGTGCCTCAAGATTTGCTGTGTTAAGAAGATATTGACCTTAAATAATAGCCGGTGAACTATATGAGTGTAAAAGTGATACCCAAGTGTAGTCAGACAACTGAATCGATCCCAAAACGTTTAGAAAACAGATTGGAGGAATTGGAAATCAGAGGAGAATTGAGACCATGCCAGCACAACAGCATTACAACATACTCCAGTATATGGTTTTGTGGGTTCGTAAATTTTCTGTGGCCCCTTATGGCTCCTTTGGTGGACGGCGCCATTTTATCAAATTTGCTTGTGGCCGTCTTCCACCGAAGATCTCATTGCTCAGCCAGAGGGGGCCATATGGGCCGCTCTGTTGAGAAACCGATTGTTGAAGAACTAAAATTTAATATTTTAGGTTCTTTTAGTCAAATGCGAATAGAAATACTTACAGATCTAACAGTTATTTTGACTGCAATGTTGGAAAAGTTCTTATTTGGACCTAAGTGAAAAGATTAAAAAGAAAGAAATATGAAAATACTAGCAGAGAAATTTGAAATAAAATTTGTTGATCTAATTGAAATTCTATAAAACAAAACACACACCAAAAAAACAAATCACTTTTTCAAAATATTATTCTTTTGTATTTCTAGGCACTATTTGTAATTTTTTTTACTTTTCTCATTATAAGAATTTAAATTGTCTTGTCAAGTCTAATAGAGAATTAAATAATAATGAAATTTATTGTGTACAGGATGCTCAGTGCACCGACACTCATATCAAAGTCTTCATGTCAAGTAACAGACATAATGTATTACGTGATCAGGAACATGACAGTTTACAGTAGGTATATGGCATGGTAGTGTGTTGTGCAATATGGTGATGTGGAGAGGTGCCTCAGGTATCATCTGCGCGCAGACTGGATGACAGGAAGCATGGAGCATTGTGGAAGAGACTGCGGTGCGTTTCGGCAAGCCTGGCCGCACAGAGTGCGGGCAGTTTACCAGTGGTCTCTGCGAAGATTCTGAAGCGTGAAAAACATGTTTCCGAAAGGTCACTGTGAGCAGTGCTGTTATTCTGACTTTGTAGGCAATGACCACGTGGTGTTCGGAAGAGACATGAAGATCAAAAAGGTGCTCATGGTTGCTGTTGTTAAGATGATTAATGCACCTTATGAGCGTTTACAAGAGTCAGGTTGCAAGACGCCAAAGTTTCAGCGAATCGCATTCCAGGGCAGCGGAGACGTTCAGAGTAGTGGTAGATCCTGATGGAGAGTATTTCGTTTTGGTTGCACGTCTCTGTTTTGATTCCTATAAAGTGATTTTCTATAAAGTGGTTTGCCTATAAAGGACTAGAAAATAGGGTGGATGTGTATTGTTGACCCCCCTTTAAAATTTTTGTTATAATAATATAATAAATCATTTTCTTGGAAATAACATCTATTTAAGAAGTGAAACTTTTAGATATAACAACTCTTTTTGGGAAAGTTTCCATTTAATTTTCAAGGAGGGATCAGTTTGCTATGTTACTTTTACCCGGCGTAGAAGCTACGCACCTGCCACGCCAATCGCCCCCAACACCACCTAAAACCCAAACGCCCGCCGCCCTCATACCACGGGCATCGATCCCCGCCACAGCCCGCCACGCCGAAGCAGCGCGACATGTCCCAACAGCGCCTAGACCAACCCTCCCCACGCGGCCCCTACGCCCGGCCTAAGAGCGGGCGACCCCCGAACCCCCCAGACCCAAAAGAACCAAACGACACCGCGCCCAGCGGCTTCGCCCCTCGCGCCATAACCGCAACCGCCCCACGCCGCCACCACCCACACCACCGCTGCTGCAACGAAAGGCGCTGCAGAGCGACCTACCAGGTCCCGAGGTGGTCTTGGTCATACTCAACGCATCAGGTTCCTACGCGTGGATACGAACCGACTCCTCGCGCACCCCTCGCGCCCTCCACCGCCCCCCCGTCGCTACCGTGACCCCTTCCGACCCCAGCCCGCCCCCGACGCCCACCCCACGCCCCGACTGCCCGCAGCAGCAGCGCGACGGCCCGAAGACGCCGCAACACCCCGAGCGCCCACGCCCGGCCGGCCATAACTCCCCCCCCTCACACCCGCGAACTCCCCACCGCTGACAGAACCTCCCCCCGCGGGGAACCCCTCCCCCCACCTGACACTACTGCAGAGCACCACGGGACCCGGCGCCGACCAGGCGTGCAGCCGCCTAGCCGCCCCCCCCCCCAGTGTCCAGCACCGGACTCCTCAGCAGCCACGAATCCGCAACCCCGGACCCGCCCTCCGACTCGGACGGAGCGACGGAGGGCCGGTAGACCCCAACGAACCGCGACTCCGCGATACTGCCACCTCCCAACCGCTCCGCCCCCCCACCGGCCGCACTCACGCACGACAATCAATGCCGGACCCTACTCCAGCCGCCGCGGCGCGACGACGCGGTCCCTAACATCCCCCGCCGACGACCCAGCCAACCGGCGGCCCAACACGTCGGCGTCCGCAGCCTGCCCCCCCCGCCCGAACGGAACACCCCACCCTCACACCCGACACCCCCACCGCGCACGCAGACGCCGTCCGCGTCCCCCACGCGACTCGGCTCACACACGGCCCGCACGAAACTCGACTGCGCCTACGCGTAAGGCCCGTCCACGCACACCCCCCCCGCGCTAAGAACCCCCCGTCACTCACCCCGTTGATCCAACCCCCGCGCCCCTCCGCACGAGCCGGCCACCCCCACACTAGCACGAAACTCGCCGGACGCCTGAACAGAGCCCCTCTCCTAACCACCCTCAGCAGTTGTCCAAGGTCGTACAGATTGTCGTAGACCATCGACAGAGAAATTAAATAACATTTTTCCACTAATGAAAATTATAAAAAAATAATACACACACTAAGCTTTTATAGAAACTATTTTCTTTCTTATAGTTTCTGCAATTCCTGTAAAACAATCTCCTGGTTTAACAATTATGAAAGGGAATAGACTCCCTCCTGTTTGGCTATATCAACAATAGCCACTTTGCAGCCTTTACTTTACTACAATAAAACGTGATGATCAAATTGATGAAGTGTAATTTAAAAATTAAATGCCCTTATTACCATCTAACAATAAAAAACAGAGAATCGATATTTTGGGTGAACACAATATATTTATTCAAAAACATTGTATGAATTTATATTACTAAGAGGACTCTGCTTTGTCTGTGAGAGCATATCTAGTGAGATAGAAATAACATACTTGCTCACTTTCCCTACCCCACTGGAAAAGAAGATCTGCACTGGAAATGGAAATTAAAAATGTTGAGTTATAGCTTGAAGAAAGTGGCCAGAGCCAAACGAGATTTCCCTGTTCCAGGTGGACCATACAACAGAAATTCTCTTCCACGGCTTTCTATTTCCTAAAATTAAAAAAAGATGCATTCCTTATAAGGATATTTTTCAATATTTTTACAAAAATTATTATTAAAAAGGGTATGGGTTTTTTTTTTTGGGGGGGGTTGCAATCATAATAAGCTTATTTATCACTTAGTTTCTTTTTGGTTAACAGAAAAATGAATAATTAAATGTTAAATATAATAATTTGTAGGAAAAAGGTATGAAATAGATTATTTATTAGATTTTTTTTTAGATGAGGCGATAATTTGTATATTTATTTAGATTTTTTCAGACTGTTGTCCTCATCTTTTATTGTTATATAGACATGTTTTTGGGGCAATGAGTCCACTTAAGCTTCTTCAATCATTCTTGTCAAATTTGGGTGGGCTATACTCGCAACAGCAAGACTCAGCCATGTCACACCAGCTGGAAGATTCAGACCCTGACTGTCAGAGAACACACTGCATCACACATTAAGCCTCCCAACTCACCATGTCTGTACTCCCTCTCGCTTTTTTGTGTGGTCATGTGGTGGAATAAGAGATCAGCAGATACAGCTGCACACAGAGGACAAGCTAAGGTAAGGATCACCAGGGCCTTCTGTGGGGTGACAAAAAGACTGTGGTTGGTTTTTTAAAGCCGCTTCAAACTGTCATCAAATCCAATGGTGGATTCATTCAGAGCGAGATCAACAGAACATTTCACAAAGACTGACCCAATTTTATATTTTGTTGATTCTTTTAGAAACTAAATACAACTAACATAATTTGAGAAAAATTATTTTTGAAAGATCACACATAATATAGAAAAATATTTCATATAACATTCTTAGATAAATCTAAAAATTTGAATATCTTACCTGTGAAAAGATGTGGAATTTAAAAGGCATAATTATAGTGCTTCATGTAAAGCTTGTTTGGCATCGGAAAGACCAGCAATATCATCAAAACTCAACTCTTTTTAGTTATTATTGTATTTTCAATGCAGAAATACGATTTTCCTTTTGAATATCACGATTATCTTTTTGCCATAACTGTAAAACAAAAAAATACAAATATAATAATAAGAGATAAAAAATATAAATACAATATATTAATATATTAATAAATGAGTTATCCACAGACACGTGTTTTCAAGGTTTACCTCTCATCAGTGTGGCTACACTTTAACAGCTACCCCTGGCCGAGTTTGAGACCTGACATGAATTTTCGTTGGCCAAGTCTCTTACCCATGCGGCCAGTAGCAGCTGTCAAATATAGGAGAATATTTAATTGATACATGTCTAAGTCGAAATGAATTCACTACAGTCCTCTTTAACTTTGTAAACAAAGTGAGGGTTAGCTACACGCCAGAAACGGTGAATTTTACAATTAAATCCCTATTTAGAGAACTCAACCAAATTGGGAGTATATATATAAAATGTTGTTATGGTTTCCAACAGGAGAAGATTAAATATTTTTATAAGAAAGGTCTGCAAAATGGTTTGAATTTTCTTTTTCCCAAAAATTTTATTTTATTTTCACGACATATGTTTCAGATTTAGTATCTTCTTCAGACTTGCAACTATAATGTTCATATCTGTTTGTTTGTTTATAAACTCCTTGTAAGGTTTGGGAATCCCCATGATCATATATATTCGGAAACATTACCCAAGGTACTTGGATAAGTGTAAACCATATATAGGTACATATTTATATAAATGACCAGAAATTATGCCTATTCATAAAAATATCAACAAATTTCAATGTTAAGACCCCCTAATGGGGTTAAATTCCCTATAGTTAGAATTTTGGAAGCTCATTTGAGGTTTTTCTATTAAAAGTAAAACAACAAAAATGTACCTCTCTTTTATAGTAAAATTTGGCTAATTTAGACATTTTATCTATGGCAAAACATCACTAGAATTATAGTAACAAAAATTATTAGTTAACTAGCTTAAAAGTCGCCCTATCAGGCAGCAATTAAGCTTGTTACTAATTAAGTAACAAATGATTTGTAACAAATTTGTTCTCACATAATTGCCACAATTTTCTATCTTCTATTTAACTCTCTCTCTCTCTCTCTCTCTCCATAGATATTTATCTAGGTTTTACTGCTCTAGAATGCAACAGTCTTTAAAAATACACAAATGACCCTGAAGGATGAGGGCACACACGAGGAATGACCTCTTTTTTTTAAAGCTACTGAAAGATATTAATAAGATTTGAATGTTAATAATAATAATGAAATTTATTGTGTACAGTGCTCAGGTGCACCACAACTCATCAAAGTCTCATGTCTAGCACACAGAATTAATGTATTAGTGTCAGGAACACTGAAACCAGTAATAATATACATGTATGTATATTATTACGTTTTACTCTATTTTGTAACCAACTAGTTCATTTCTGGAATCAATTATCATTATTATACTAGGGTGAGTCAAAAGTTTTGCAATATTTTGGTAATTTATTTGCTTTGTTTTTCAAGTTCCAACAAAATCAGCCAAATTTCAAAATAGAGGTTTAAACCTCAGCGAATCATCAACAGCTCAAATGTGGGCTGGTTGACTACTTAATCACTGATACTGAGAGACGTCCATTTTGCAATCATTGACAAAGGACTTGTAAGACTGAGGAGCACCAAGGAACAACCAAACGATCATGCTCGGCTTAACACAAAGGATTTCCACTGGACAAGCACTTTTGCTTGAAGCCTAAAGGATGGCTAATAAAATCGTAACAATTCTTCTTCAATTACACAATTGATTTATTTTCACTTGATTCCTGCAAATATTATTTTAAAGTGAATGATAAACTCACAAAAATGATCATATTACCTTTCTCAGAGAAGTCTCATCTTTTGCTTGTATATTTTGTATATTATATTTTGTAGTGAATACTTTACTTTGGTTTTCAAGGGATTTTAAGATATGACTCAGAGATTCCTGCAATAAACATGGATGAAAAAAAACAAAAAAATTAGACAAAAACGTACAGACAAAATTAATATTTTAAATCACTTTCTTGATTTTTTTAAGTGTCTAACAAATATTTTCAGAGTCCAATTGTTAATTATTACTTTTATTCATATATTACTTTTAGCTCAGTTGGTAGAACACCTGTCAAGGTACAACAAGGTTCCTGGTTCGGTACTGACCCTTGCCAACTCAGCGCATGAGTAGAATGGCTTAGATCTGTGCAGTAAAGTGGGGAGCTGAAGGTAGGTGTGGTGTCCCACCTCAGATGCAAAAACAATCTCCCTGGTTTAGCACTAGTGAAAAGGGGGTAGACTCCTTTGGTGTCAGGTTAATACCGACAATAGGCCACCTTGTAGACTTTACTTACTTACCTTTAGAAAAGTAGTTTTAAGAGGTAACGTAAATAATGGAAAAAAACATTCAAATTCCTCAGTACATACAAACTTATATTTTTCTCTCTTTCTGAACATAAAAATAAAAATTTCTCCAAATTGAAGTAAAAGATATTTTTATCAGTCAGCCAATTAAATTTCCACAAACTCAGTCATTAGTATGAATATTTAAACTCTACACAAATTTTGCATAATATGGTGATTTAGACGACGAATGGTGACAGACAAGTCAACAAAATAAAACAAACACAAACTTAGAATGGGAATAGACATGTATTACTGGCGTACATAACAATTGTTGCAAACTTTGGTTTGTCTGCGGGAATGTTATACATAGAACAATAAACCACTTAGCTGAAATCCTGAGGTAGGGGAATTATCAAAGTCCCACTCTGGTCGTTCAGAAAGATATGAGAGAGGTCCTTTTTTTGACATCTGACTCCGGTGCTAGTCGATCAGAAAGAGGAAGAATTTGTCTCTTTGGCTTTGCTGCCAAAGTATGCTGGCCCGTGATTGGTTGGTTTGAAAGAGAGGCTCGTAGACAAGGATGATAACCCATAACTCAGATTCCTTTATAGTAGAGCATTAGCCTAAGAATTGCAAGATTCCATGTTTGATAATGAGTAGCACAGCTTGAATAATCTGATCTGTGCAGTAAAGCATCTGGGAAATGACAGTTGATGTAGTGCTCCACCTCAGGAAAACAATCTCCTTGATCAAGACACAAGTGAAAAGGGAATAGACTCCCCCACTGTTTGGCTGATAGCAACAATTGGCCACTCTGCTGATTTTTTTTCTTAATATAACATTTATAATCAAAACAACATTTAATCATATTGAAATAATTATCAAATGAGTAACCTCTCCATTTTATCAATTAATTTGTGTTTATTCATTTAAAGTTTTAAGGATTAAAAGAAATATTGAAAAAGTACATTTTATTGCAAAGTTATTAATCAAGCTATGATTGAATTTAAGGTAATCTGAACATTAGCTACATAAATGAGAGTAACCTCCCTTGTTTGTTTACTTTGAGGAAGCCTATGTTTTTGATCAGCCATTTTCATTTCACTTGTAAATCTACACTGAAAATACGAATTTGTTCGAATCAATACAACTGCATGTTTTTAACATGAAATATCATAAAATGTGCTCTTAATAACAATTAAGTTCATTTCAAATAATGCGCAAGCACAATTAAGAACACATTTTTGATATTTTTGGGTTAAAACATGCAGTTGTATTGATTCAAACAAATTCGTATTTCAGTGTAGATTTTACGCTGAAATGAAAATGGCCGGCCAAAACAGACGGCTTCCTCAAAGTGAAACAAACAAGGGTAGATTATTCTCATTTATGTAGCTAATGTTTTACCAAATTGAATGTATATGTTTAACAAAAAAAAATAAATAAATAAATAATTTCCTTACCATAAAAAGTGGATCAGTTTCCAATGAAACAAGTTCTTGAATAATTTCATAACAATTATGAATTGAGTTTAATACAAGTTCAATATCGATATTACAAGGTTTTTCAATTTCTCTCTTGACATATTCCAAACTGCAAAATTAGTGAACAACTGTAGAAAATGGTAACTGAATAAAAAAAAACATTATTTTAATACATATACATTTTATTAATATACAAGGTATGTTGATACAAGGTGAACAGAGTAATTAACAATTACTAGGTTCAATAAACAAGTCCCATGAGATCTTGTTTCTCTCTACCAAGGTTTTGTCAGACATTATTTATAGGAAAAACAGACAATTCCATTCTCATCATTTAGGTACTATATATATTAATTGTTAATTACTCTGTTCACCTTGTATCTTTGCTTAGTACATCTTTTTTCCTTATCCTTAATACTCATTGTGTTTCTTCCTATTTCTCTGTTAATTCTGATAGTCAAGTTACAACATTAGTAAAAACTGAACTTTTCTGGTTTGATATTTCATGGAAGATAACTAAATTAGAATTATTAGAAAAGTTTTACACGGTAAAGTTTTTTTTTTAAATTCTTTATTAAGTAAAATAAAACAAGATAGTGCTATCTCCTCATTAAATAGCAAGTTCCTGAAATTAGTAGACCAGTTCACATACCTCAGTAGCAATATCTCATCTACTGAAAAACAAAAAAACTTTAGATGCCATCACCAATTATGTGTTCATAATATGAAAGTGTAAAAAAGATTCAAAGTTATATTTACTTGAAGATACAAATTCCGACAAAGGTTGATAGACAAAACATTTAATACGTATACAGCACATGGATAAAAGGATACATAATACATAGGTACATAAGTAAAGATAAAGACACATTCATGAATGGTAAAAAGATATACATAAAAGCCACAGACATGAGACTAGGGATAGTCCATGCTGCATAATTCACTTAGAGTAATGTAAGGGGGGGCAAAGCCCCAACGAGAAGGGGTAGACCTTGTCTACCCCATTCATCTCGCAGTTTGAGGAACAGGAAAAGGAGAGAGAAGGGTTTGAACCAGCCTCTTAAATATAAAACGCCCCCCTAGCGGGAACCAGCAAACTAAACGGGCAGACAACTCCCCCAGGCAAATACAAAATTAACGCTACAAAAGTAAACAGCAATGATGGGTAACAATTACATCAAATTGTTTTTGAAGTGCCTCAGATATGCGCACTTAACTGAATTTGTGGTCAATCCAATTTACTGTGAAGTGAATTCAATTGACTAGGCAATGATTATGAGTTGAAGAAAGGGTAGGGGTGTCAAAGTTTATGTACCGAACATGTATGCTAATAAAAGGAGGGGTCCCATAAGGAAAAAATATGATATTGTAAAAGTACCTGGTAACTATTATTTAAACATAACATTTATTATATAGATGTAGATATAATATAAATAATTTATATATCTAGATAATAAACTAAAATAATTCATAATGAATTATTTAAAATATTTTTAGATGTATGTTATCATGTTACTTTTTCTATAACCATTAACTTTTCTTGAGCACCTTTTTGATCTCCATCTTTCTAACACACGTGGGCATGCCTACAAAGTCAGAAAACAGCATTGCTCACGTGACTTTCGGAAACATTTTTTCACACTCAGAATTGCGGAGACATGGAATAAACTGCCCGCGTCTGTTGTAGGCTGCCGAAACACTGAATCTTTCAAAGCCTCCATGCTTCCTGTAGTTCGCCAACACTATACCTGATGCCACTCTCAACACACATATGCACATATGTGCACACATACATGCATATTACTACTGTAAACTGTTCACATTCCTGACACTAATACATTATTCTATGTACTTGACATGACTTTTGATGAGTTGTGGTGCACCTGAGCACTGTACACAATAAATTTCATTATTATTATTATTAATCAAGTCATTTTGGAATTTAATAAAGATAGACAGTTCATTCAACTGTGGCATATGGAAATCTGATAGATTACAATGGAGTTATCAGAATAATAATTGATTAGAATGATTTTATTTATTTTGTTAAATTATATAAAATTACAAAAATACTAAATTACAAAAATACTAATAGTACTGAGTACTCACTTGGTTACCTCATTTTAAGAATGACCCTCCCCCCTTAGTAGTACCAAGTACTTTTTACATATCACAATTTTTCCTTCAAAGGATCCCCTCCCCTTTTGGCATACATGTCCAGTACCTAAATTTTGAACCTATAGTAAATATACAGAAAATATGCCGGGTCTCTCCACCAAAAAAAAGACGTTCTCACAGCTACCAAATCACTTGACCATGTCCTTGCTGCCTGCAACAATCTTTTCTAATAGTCCTCCACCAAAGCTCAGTGCCCTCATCAGCAAGATCAGAATGCAACTGTCTCGGTGTGATAAGGCAGGCCTTAAATAATCATTCACTGCCCAGACTAAAATCACACATCTGGGTCAATTGTGCAGTGTAGGAATTTGCATGCGTGCCAAGGCACGACTCACGATCAGGAGGATGCGCATTCAATCTCCCAAATCGCCCACTACACTCCCCCCTGATCTCATTTTGCACACCTTTGAGTTATCATGTGAATGATTTCTCTCACCACAACCCCCCCCCCAGTGGTGAGATAAAGGTCATTACATTGTGAATGAACAGCTAACCAAACTAAAATATTAAAGACATTACCAAACGCAATACATAGAGGAGAGATCAATAATAAAGATAGAATAAATATGAAAATGAACAAAATATATGGTATACAACACACGCATACACACACACAGAGAGATGAAAAGTGGTAGTGGATTGCCTATGACCACAAATATCACACACATTTAGAACACTTACCCAAAGTCCTGGGTAGGCATGGGGGGACACCCTTTTTTTCAAGAAGCGGGTCACATGAAATATGGCTCATCATCAGGTGGGCCACACTACTAAAAGAATTCAAGGTAATTGTAGATTGAAGATACCTCAATTGTTTTCACTATAGAAGACCATACACATAAGCATCTGCTTTAGAAATAAGGGAAAGTTGATTTTCTATTTTTAAAGAAAAATAATTGAAGTCTTAGGTAGATCATTCAGAAAACACCACAGACCACATATGATCCGTGGGTTGCACTTTGCCCATGACTATTCTAAAAGTAAAAAAGTTAAAAGTAGAATATATTATATTATGCAAATTGCATGAAGAAAAGAATATGAACTGTTGTTCTAATGAAATACAGAATGCTAAGATGGAAAAACTAGTCAATTAAAGTAGACATAATATTTTTCAACAAAAAATAAGTTTAGTCCTTATTAGACAATGTTTTTACAATGCAAAGAATTATTAAAAACTATTCCGGAGGATCATTTATCTGAATTTGAATTCACTAGGATATATGGCACAGTGGATATAAAGTTTGAGTTAATACAGTTCTAAGTGAGAGACATCTGTAGGTCGCAGGTTCAATCCTCACCACTGACAAAATAACATAGAATGCTTAACATGGCTAAACACTTGTACCCAGTCATGGTTAATGAACTGAGAAAAATCTACCCCAATCGATTAAAAAGGGTTCAGTTAGATGTTCCATCAAGGTTTCTGATGATGACATAAAGGCTCCCGAGTTCAACAAGAAGGTTCCCAAGAGTTTGACAAGAAATACCTGAAGAAGGCCAAAGGACACATTGGCTGAAACGTTGTGTATATAACAATAAAGATGAGGACAATAGTAAAACAAAATCTAAATAATACATATTCCAGAGGATTTTGATATATCATTAAAATGAAATATTAAAAAAATAAACTCTTAAGCAACTACACAAAAATTAAAATATAAACGTACAATGTATGTGATTCCCTAACCTCTCCAGACATAAAATAACCCCAGATGGGTTGATATTCCATTAAAATCAATCAATCAAAAAGTGATTTCATAATTCAAGATATCATCAAATTCATTTGAATATAAAAATAAAGAACTTACCAAGAAACTGCTTCTGTATCCATTTATCAAAAGATTCCCCATGAGGAAATGTGAATAAATAGAAAATAATCATTTGAAAATATTTCTATTGCTCTTTTTTCGTAATAAGATAGAGTTCATATGTTAGGCATTTTGAAATCCACCATAAAGAGATAAATTAACAACCCAATTAAATAAGGACAACTTTAAATCATTATAACAATAATAGAATTAATCATTTCTCAGTTGTTTTTTCAGTTGTCCTTATTGAACTGAATTATATGACAGATTTTAAAATGCCTAACATTGTTCCTTTTCTATACAATTATAATTATCATCTAACAATTTTTTTTTTAAATGGAGAATGTATTTCTACAAAACAATGATAATTACTTACTTAGCAAGAAGTAAATGTGTATAAATTGTTCCTTTTTGGGATAATCTTATTAAATTAAAATTATGTTTTTAAAAAATTCTTAAATATTTACAAAAATAAAACTGATGTTTGAAAAGCATTTAAATTTAAGGCAAGAAGAAAATAGTACAAATATAGAAATGATTTTGAAGCTAATTTTGCAAGATATAAAATTTTCTGTAACAAGAAAAAAAAATATAATATGATTAAAAAGAAAATAACAAGACTGAAACATACTATCTATGATTAAATAATAATTTTCTAAAAAATAATATATAATAGGATAATATGATATTATAATTTAGGCAAAAATTCTTAAGGTGTATATGTTCTGTCAAAAATGAATGCAATTATGGGAATAGACAGTTTTAAAGAATATCAATATTATTTCATAAGGGTTTTAAGGGATATACATTTCATATTAGTAATATCATATTACATTACAATATCAAATATTACATACATTCCTATCAAAGTCGGATGCCGACAATTTATTACCAACTCAACCTTCATATTTTTGACTAAACTTGGACTTTCTCCACCAGACAAGACGAAATACATCAAAAAGATCCAGGATAAAGCTCTAATTGCATCAGCATGAATATAGCAATCCCACAGTGTGACAATAAACCAACAAAGTCTGGTGGTATTGTGAGATACTGCTGGGGCGCTCTTGGTTAGTGGTAATGATGCTTCGGCCCCGAAAACCATGCCTGAACCCAGATTCATCATCTGATGAAGGCTTTGTTGATTGCAATGCTACTGTGTAAACAGGAGTCATTGTATGAAGTTTCTTGTATGTTCTTTAAAATATAACTCTTTGAACCTGAATCCTTTTATCTTATACTAAGACTTTTATTAGGAGTGTATGTTATGATCTCCCTAAGCCTAAAATAGCTGCTTTAAAATCCATAGTAAAATGGCTTATAGACAGGGACAGTTCTAGGGTCTAATGCACCCCACCACCTCTAAATATACGATATACCCCTCAACCAATCTATGATATAGGGGCAGTCTAGGAACCCTGGTTGGAGGGTTCAGCTAGTACATACCAGTTCTGCTTACAAGTTTTAAATAACTGTTAAAATTACAGTGATTCCAAAAACTGTTTAGGTTAGATTCTGTTGGAAATTTTATTTTTTCAAAAAAATATGTTTTGCATGCCCTTTTTTGTTGGTCTTTCAATATCTCTTGATTCGATTCGATTTGATTTGTTCTTGTTTTACGGCATATCAACCTCAATGGGTCATTTAATGCCGACTACGTTTTTGAAATGAATTGGTGATAATGTTTAATTTTCTAAAAGTTTGTTTTTTTTACATATTTTTTGTGAATGAAACTTTTAGATGATTTTTTTTAACATATATTTTTGTGTTTTCATTTTTTTTTGAAGATTTTTAGATTTTGTTGTAGATGTGTGCTTCTTTTATGTATCCAAGTAGTTTTTCTGGGTTTATTTGGTAGAATATCTGTTATAGATTTGTTGTTTGGTAGTATTTTTTTCGTATTTGTTTTAGGTTGCTACATTCTGTTAATATGTGTTTGATTGTGTAGGGTTTTTGGCATGGTATGCAATATGGGTCTACTTCTTTTTTGAGGAGGTATGAATGGGTAATGTATGAGTGTCATATTCTTAGTCTGGATAATATTACTTCTTCTTTTCTGGATATTTTGGTTTGATTTATTTGAAGTTTTCCTATTTGTGGCATTATTTCATGTAGTTTGTTGTTTTGGAAGTTATTCCAATAATTTTGCCATTTTTGTTTTGTGTATATGTTTATGGTTCTTTTTAAGTCTGTAAAAGGTATTTTTAAAGTGTGTATCAAGTGGGTTGTTTTTAGCTGTTTTTGCTGCTGAGTCTGCTATTTCGTTTCCTTGGATTCCGATGTGACTTGGTATCTAGCAAAGTATAATTTCTTTTTGGTTGCTATTATTGAATTTGGTGAGTAGTTTAGCTATTAATGGGTTATTTATTTTTTTGTTTATGATTGCTACTATAGCAGATTGGGAGTCAGAAAATACTATGTGTTTTGAGTTCTTGCTTTTCTTGATACGAAAGTAAACTAAAGAAAGGGCCCCATGTGGCTAGCTCTGGAAGCTAGATATCGGTCACGTGACACCTATATTGGCCTCTTTTTGGATTCGGGTCTCGGGGAGAGAAGACGCAACTAGGTCTCTGGTGAAAAACCTACAGAGTGTCTACACCTTCGGCACGGGCTGACGAGAGTTTGTGAGTTATCTGGATTCAAGGATATTGGCAGGTCCCAATATGAAATTCTATTGCAGAAGTGTGGTTCTAGCAAAAACCTTTGGCAGGAAAGGCTGCAGGACGTCGTGCGATACTACTTTTGGTGAGAGAACGTGGTTACTGCTTTCTGACGCCACCTCAGATCCCTGAAAATGATGCACGTGGTTCTAGCAAATACCTTTGGCGATAAAGGATGCAATATTAACTTCTGATGAGAGAAGAACCAAGCTGCAAATTGTATACACTTTCAGCGCAGACTGACGAGAGCCCACGAGGAAGAAAAAATAATGGCATACCCATGTGAAGATAAAGAGCCTGGTTTCTGGTGAGAGAGAAAAGAATATTGAAAAGACTTTTATCTTTCTGTCAAACTGTTTTTTGGCCTTTCCTGCATGAGAGAAAATAATTTTAAAGGGTTGTCCTTTTATTGTATACACCCTTTCAGTACCAGTAAGTGAAACCTTCCTCATTTTTTGTGGGTGTGAATATATTTCTGTATTTTGTTACTTGGTACCTAAATTATCAATTTAGCTGACGTCTGCATGGGAATTACATGCAATTTATTTTGTATTGTATACCTTTAACTTTTTGCCTCTGTAAGAACAGTCTCCGTTGTCTGAGGGTTTTGGGTAACCTCCTGCGTCAGGAGACCCTTTTTGGTCACGTGACGCAGGAACCCAAGAAGAGAACCCTCTTTGGCCGAAGCTACTGGACAAGTGCGGACGTGCTTGTCACCTCTCTCCCGCAGACACCCATGGTGCATGCCAGACGTTACAGACTCTACTTACAGTAAGTGGTTTCCACCTATTTTGTCTATGAACGCAACTATGTATGTTTGGACACTTGTGACATTATATAGCCTTCGTTACCCTATATATGTTATAATAAAAGTTATATAAATGTAACTAACGCGTTTGTTGTTTCCCTAACTGAAGTATTCCCCATTAAATTACAGCATGGCTTGTACGTCCTTTGGAGTGCACATGCGGCCCACAACCCTTTTGAAAAGTAATTCGGGAAGCCAAATTGGTTGTTTAAGCATTATTGTGGGACTTTGTCATTCACAACCAGTTAACACTCTGCGAACCTCTTATACCTCCATTTGGGAAAGATTTGTAAATAAATTCTTTCTTACTTTCAAGCAAAACTATTTGTAGTTTCATTTTTCCCTACCCATTTTCATTTGACGACGTTGGTTAAATTTTGAAGGTCGAATTTTTCTGAAAACGGAAAAATTTCCGACAATTCATAAATGTGATATCATATTTTTCTAGTTATTATAATAGAATAATAATTAATTTCAAGTAAATAGATATCTGCTTGACTTTATAAACATTTTTCCCATTCAATATAAAATAAGAATATTTCTTCTTTAAGTAAATTGACATTCTAATCAGATAAACTCTAAAAACAGTTTCAATTTTCAGATATGAGCAATTGGGTGTTTGTACAATCTAAAAATGATCTAATTAAATGTTGAAACATAAAACTACTTTTTCTTTTTTTATATGTAATTATTTTGCCTCTAAGAAAATATACGTAGAGGGATAGAAGAATTTCGGACGACCTGTTAATAAAGAATAAAAAAAAGATTAGAGAGGCTGCATTTCAACAGGACCAGCTTTTTACCTTTTGATTCAATAAATGTCTCAAATAAATTATTTGGGGCATTTTTCAATAACTGTATTACAACTTCTTTTTTAAAAACGAATTAAATTTATCAAAAAATGCCCAAAATAATTTATTGTAAGAGAAAATTATTTAAGAAATCTGATGAAAAACAAGTCTATTTTCAAGAGAAAAAAAAAAGCTGAAGATATCAGGAGTGCGTATCTTGAAGAATACAATGCTTTTTTTTTTTTTTTTTAGTGGGATAGAAATATTTAAAAGACATTGTCGATATGGAAATAAAGATTGTAAAATGTTATCCTCTCCCTCCTCGTTAAAAAAATCAAAAGTATCTTTTCTTTTTTTTATTGTTGCTGAATTTTTGTTAATTTTCGTATTAAAAAAAAAAAAAAAAAAAAAAACGGTTATTAAACTTTTTAAAGTTTAAAAAACATTTTTGTTTTTTTTTCTTTCTTTGCCTGAGGTGGGTGGCTTTTAAGATATTTTGTCCTGAAGAAAAGATTTGAAATTTCTACGACAAAAAAAAAGGTGAGTTCAATTCATTACTGTAAAAAGATTAAAAAGAACTAATTTACAAATTCAGTCTCAAGTTGACGTTAAAACTTATTTTTTCAATTTCCAACTTAAATATCCCTTATTTTTCAAAAACAAAGACCAAAATAAATAAAAGAAATTATTATTTAGAATTATCCAAACGAAATAAATCTAAATTTAAAAAACATAAAAATAGGGATTTGATTTTGAAATTTAATAATCGCGATAATTTGAATGAATCAACAATGAAACAAATATTAAAAAAAAAAAACTTTTTCTTCTCAAAAATGTTTGACATTTTTTCTTATTTTTCTTTCTTTTCTGCAGTAATTTGTATTTATTCACAAAAATAGACAAAAAAAAGTTTTCTTTTGTTTGAGGTTTTTTTATTTTAAATATCAAAGACCAAATTATTTGACTTGATCTTTTTTAAATCAATTTTGAAAATACAAAAACATTTTTTTATAGAAGTCGAAATTTCTTAAAATTGGAAAGAAAAACTTTTAAAGATTTTCTGTTGTTTTAATTTTGGTAATAAAACTTTTATTTTTTTTATTCATCTATTTATTTTTATTTGGTTCTTTTACAATTTGTTTTTATCTATTTATTTTTTTCTATAAAAGAAAAGAAAAGTAAAAAATACTGAATTAATTATTGATTGAATTTTATCGAATTTACTATTTTCTTTATTTAGCAAATTTTATAAATTAAAAATAATGAACATATAAAAATAAGTGTTTTTAAAATCAATAAGAAAATATTTCTTATTAATTTTAAGAAAACTTATATTTTCATTCTTTTTCATTTATTTTTTTTATATATATATTGATAACAATACTAAATTTAAAACAAGAATTTTTTACATGATTCAGTTTGCTTCTTTTTTTTAAATTTATTTATTTACGTGTGGATATGTTTGTTTGTGTCCAACAGACTTTTCTTTTTTCTCTCTCTTTTTCACAAATCATTGTATTTTTATTTTTCTAAAATGTTTTTTCTCTAGCCGTCTTCAAAAATATATTTTGTCTAATTCACTTGAAGAAGGCTGGAAATGAAATTGCGAAAGAAAAATAGGATAAAGATACGGTTAAATTGGAGAGAAAAAACTCCATTTGTATCAATAAAAAAATTCAGATCAAACTTTAAAAACAGTCCTAAGTTTTCACTCCTGTTGAGAAAAGTAATATATATATTTAAAATATAAATAATATAATACGTTTCATTGATTATAAACACCCTAAATAGAAAATAAATCGAAAAATGTTTCTTACCGGCATATGGTTTGAGCTCCATTTCTGTATCGTCTGCTTTTCAAATAAATAAACTAACACTGAAAATTGGCAAGGGCAGATAATTCATGACTGCACTTTTATAAGATGCGACGAGTAAATTATATTTTAGATTATCAATTTCGTAAATGTAAATGTATTTTAGATTATTAATTTCCCTCGCAATTCCCCAGCTCCAATACTAAGATTTCAGAGTGTTAAAGCGTCAATCTGAGGGCAGCGCAGAGGATTCGAAATAAATTGGGACCAGGTATCCAATAGGCACCCCAGCTGGGAGCTGTTTTGAAAAGAACACCTTTTGCTTTTCACCGTGAAGTCCCGGGTGTTTGTTTACAAATAAACAACAGACGATTTTTTTTTTTTGCATTAGAATTTCACTGTAAGATTTTTTAAAAGTTTGTTCATGTATATTTATATTTAAATGAGCTTAAAGAAAGTATGCCAGCTCAGAATCCTCACTAATCGTTCTGATAATATAATCACTCCTGAATTTCTTGGTGAAATCCTGGCCATGATTGACAATGATCCCAACAAGTCAGTCAGGCCCATAGTTAGGGACATGGGGGTCCCTGAGTTTCTTATCAGGCAGGTAGTGCATGAAGACATTCAATATTTCTCCTACAAGAAAGGGACAATTTTTATCCCAGGCCATAAAGGACAAGAAGAAAGACTGCACTGCAATGCTTCTTAACAAACTCAAACATTCCCTCCAACCGAACATGCTTTGGTTTTTCTCAAATGAGAAAAAATTTTGCTAGGATAAGATGCTAAACTCATAGAACAAACGTTGGTTTGCTCTGTTCCCATAAGATATACTGATGGCTATAAACCTTTTTTTTTTTTTAAATCATTATATTATATTATATTATATTATATTATATTATATTATATTATATTATATTATATTATATTATATTATATTATATTATAACAGATAATATAACAGATAATATAAATGGGCCGAGTTAGCTCAGTTGGTAGAGCATTCAGCTAGAAACCACAGGGTTCCTAGTTCAATACTGACCCTCACCAAGTCAGCATATGAGTAGCACAGGGATCAACATGTAAATTTTCAACATGTATCTATTTTTCTACATAATCACCATTTCAACCAATGCCTTTTTGTAGGTGCTGTGGCAGTTTTTGTATGCCCATGGTATACCAGCTTGCCGCTACATCGTTGAGGAAATGTTGAACCTTGTCGTTGTTGCAAACTCCCCACACCACTTGCAGACATTTCTGATATCCATGCACAACTCACCATACACTTCCGTTAATTGGCAATGAATTTCAGTTTAATGCATTAAAAAACAAATAACTGTAATATGAACTTCACATTTTGTGGCAGCATCAATTGGGATCTCCATCAGAAATGCCTGCCAAGCCAAGACTGAGTGTGATAGTGAGGTGCATGTATGGGCAGGCATAGCCACATGCACAACAAACACAAAAATGTTGTCAATATTGGCACAGTTTCCCTGCATCTCCAAATTGCTGGGGTTTTTTTCATAATGAACACAAGACTTAATATTGTTTTTTTTTTTAGATGTCTTTATTCATTCAACCCAAGTAAGAACAACACACATGGAGAAATGGCCTATGGATGGCAGACACCATTTGCATCTGTTCCTTTCAGTCACCCAACCAAAACTGGCTTTCTAACTATCTTTCTGTTCTCATGCTTGGCTCTGACCAATCAGAGACCAACTACAAGGTTAGTAAAAGGTTATTTCCTCTCAATTACTTATACATTTTCTATGATTCAGAATTACGTTGTTTTTAATTTTTACACTACCATACATAATTAATAGGTTGCCTATAAATTTTGTAACAAGTGGAAAGTATGAAAACACCAGCAAAGTTGAAATCAATAAGAAAACTGAGAAATATAAAAAACACAAAACAAAACAACCCATGAGCACGCCAGTGTAGGCTGCCCAACAAGGACTTACATCGATCAGTTCTGTGTGGATTCTGGATGCTGCACAGAGGACCTTCTGGGGGCGATGACAGATATGGATGTTTAGTAAGAGATTATTGATATCTGTGCTGCCAGCATGACTTGATGTTGATGATGATGATGATAGCCCTTTTCTTCTCTTCTAAGTTGATTGTAGGTTGTCTATCTGCTACATAGACATCTCGGCTGGATTCTCTCTTCGGATCTTTCTTCTGGGACTACTGGGATCTTCTTGGGATTTCTCATCTTTGTGCCCATTGCTGTTTTTTGTAATGAACACAAGACTTGATATTGTTTTTAGATGTCTTTATTCAAACTAAGTAAGAACAACACATGTGGAGAAATGGTCTATGGATGACCGATGTCATTTATATCTGTTCCGTTCAGTCACCCAGCCAAAACTGGCTTTCTATCTTTCTCTTCTCATGGTTGGCTCTGGCGATCATCTACAAGGTTAGTAAAAGGTTATTTCCTCTCAATTACTTATACGTTTTTTTCCATGATTCAAAATTACCATTGTTTTTAATTTCTACACTACCGTACATGATTTATAGGTCACCTATCAATTATGTAACACTAACCAACATCTGGAGAGTTTTATGACTTCATTGTCAAATGCAGATTGAATCGAGCAAAGGATTCACAAGTTGTCTTATCATGTGATCATATCAGCCAAATAAAAAAAAACTTTTATCACTTTCCCTTTTGTTTATATTAGACTTATAGGAAGTAACCCTCAATAGTTCTACTTTTTGTAGAGTTTAGTATGTATTCCTTGCAGAGCAGGGGTAAAACCTTCTCAGAAAATGGATGCTCTGGGCATTTAGAGCTCTGGGGAATGTCTTTCAAATTAGTAGATCATTTCACATACCTAGGTAGTAATATCTCATCTACAGTAATTGATGTCAATATACGAAGAGGAAAGGCTTGGACAGCTATAGACTGATTATCAATCACATGGAAATCTGATCTTTCTGAGAAGATAAAGCCAGAATTCTTCCAAGCTGTGGCCGTGTCAGTGCTACTGTATGGCTGCACCATGTGGACTTAACAAAATTCTTAGAGAAAATCTAGATGGGAATTATACAAGGATGCTGTGTGTCATCTTAAACAAATCTAGAAAGCAGCACCTCACAAAAAAAGCAATTGACAGGCCACTTACCTCCTATCTCTCAAACCATTCAAGTAAGATGAAGCAAGACATGCTGGACTCTGCTAGAGAAGCAAGGATAAACTCATAAGTGATTTTCTCCTGTAATACATCCACACATGGAAACACAAATGTAGGCCAACCAGCAAAAACCTACATTAATCAGCATTGTGCGGATTCTGGATGCCATATGGAAGACCAGCCAAGGGTGATGATCGATAGAGATGAATGGTGAGAAAGAGTCATGGATATCTGTGCTGTCAGTGCAACCTGATGATGATCTTTCTCTGTACCCTTCTGTATGTATGGGTGTGTGTGTGTGTGTGTGTGTATTCATCAAAAAGTTGCTCCCATGTTTTCATTGCAGTAGCATAAGTAGTTAATCCAAAAGAGCTCAATATATCTCATAAAATATAGAGCATTTATAGTTGTAGAAAAGCTTTTTTCTCTCTACCATGGTTTCGGTGTTCAAGGTATATCTTCCTCAGGAGAACTAAAAATTATAGGTTGCTAATATTATATATACTTGTCTGGTTTAGAATTATGTTTTTATTTCTCTCCTTGTCTTCTAAAATAAATTTTAGTCTTTAAATCTAAACTGTTTGCCTTTGAAATTAAAGATTAGTTTTCCAGATGCTCATCAGGCAAAAGTCATTTGTAATTCTATCAACAGTTTTTACTCCTATGCCCTTTTTTTTTTTATTCATCTTGTTTATATCTTACCTATGTGTATTACTGAAATCCAAGTCTTCTGATAAATCTATTAAGTTAGAGTTTTTTTCTAATAATTAGTGTATGTCTTATATTATATCTATATTAATCTTAATAATACATTAATGAGTTATGCAATCAGAAATTCATCTTTTTTATTTAATAAATCTTTCCTTCCCGGGAATCTAATTATCGCTAACTTTTCTTGTAAACACAAGAAATATGGATCAGTTAAACTCCAGCAAATACTTGATTTCTTTAATATTTCCCATTTAATAACAGGTGTTATATTTTGATGTTTTAAATTCCAAATGTAGCTAGCTAAGGTTGATGCATTTTTTAGTTTAATATTAGAAAAAGAGTGTTTATGGTTTGTAAATCTAGTTTTAGCTATATTTGGAATTTAAATTTCATAGGTTTGGTTTGGTTTGATTTTACGGCATGTCAACCCTTGTTGGGTTATTTGATGCTGAAGACATTTTGTTTTATTCATTCTTGATGGGTATTCAATTTTTTTTATCCACTTGTAAACTCATGTTTTTTTCTATAGATGGAACCCTAACAGGTACTGCCAATCTGGATCAGCGTGAACCTGGAAGTAATGGTGATGAAGGGGTACTCCACATTCATCAGAATTGGAACTTCACTATTAGATATTTTCATGGGGGAAGAGCATTTATCAATTAATTACCACAATAGATACTTAATTAAAGAAATGTAGATAAAAAGTTTTTTTTGACAAATTTGTTTTCTCATCTACCTTTTTTTATTCATAACTTCTTTTATCTTTGAATTAAAAAAAACTTCTGATCCCATGATGTGTAAAAAAAAAATAATATCAATCAGCCGCAGAACTCAAACACATCATGTGACAATTTTTTAAAAACGAAACTGAATATTGTTCTTAATTCCAGAATGTCTCATATGAAAATTTCTTGGTCACCTCATGTGGTGTAATGGTTATCAAGAGGGATTTGCAGAGCATTGTTAGTGAGTTCAATTCTCATTGGGCGCCCCATACTTCTGGCCTTGTGCCGCATCTAAGCTAAGTTTAGTAAATAACTATATGAACATTTCCAAGGGCGTCCCATCATGGTGTAATGGTCAGCAGGCTAGTCTCACATATCCATTACTACTGAAAAGCGAGTTCAATCCCCACTGGATGCATTATACTTATGACCTTGTCAAATCCTAACCAGGGTGAACAGGTTAGGGAAATCATTTTTTTAGGCCTCCCGTCATGGTGTGATTGTTAGCAAACTAATTTCGCAGATCCATTACTACTGAATAACGAGTTCGATTCTTGCTGGATGTCCCATAAAATTTCCCCATGTAAAAAAGACCTTGTATTAATCCAGCCTGGTGAGAGGTCAGAAAAATAATTAGGGGCACCTCACATGGTGTAATGGTTAGTAAGCTAGATTCACAGACCATTGTTAATGAGTTCAATCCTGATTGTGTGCACCATACTTCTGGTCTTGTGCTACATCTAAGCTAAGCTTAGTTAATAACTATATGAACGTTTCCTTCTATTACTTGTTTTTTTTTTCATTGAATATTAAATACAAAAAAACAAATGATTTTAATCAGAAGTTTATGGAGATGTTGAATTCACAATAAATTAAATAAATAAATGGTTGGTACATGTAATCAAATTAAAATTCAATAGCAAAACTCTTTTTTTAAATAAATACTTTTTAATCAGAAATCTATGAATATTTTTCAACACTTACAATGATTTAAAACGTTTTTATACTAAAATAGTTTTTACTTAAGAGAAATGCAATTATGTTTATTTAAATAAAAATACAGTTTTTAATTTATAAAATATTTTTATACTTATTTAAATAAAAGGATGTTGTTCAGAAATAGTATCACCCAATTTGTAAAATTTGTTTTTGTCAGATACAATATAATTTCAAAAATCGTCTGTTCGTTTATTTTCAAATATTTGAAGCGAAACTTACCGGTGATGAGTTAAAAGATGAACCTTTAATTAAATTGATGATTTGGGTGCTTATTGTTTACTTGGTCCAAAAAACCCTTATTTATTTGTTGTTCATAGTCCTGTAGAACATTTTTGTTGGCATTGTTACTCCTCCATCATCATCATCATCATCATCATGGCATAGTTTCATGAATGAAGATTAAGGGGGTGTCCATGTTGCCTGCAGGCATGTTTATGGATGATAAGGCCTATGTGTGACAGGTAGGCACAGTCACAGTGGCTGCAGCTGAAGATCTGGTCAGGGTTTGATGGTATTGTGGTTCTTCCTTCTATGTCTTTTGTCCTTGAGTGTTTTCAAAGGAGGAGACAGCATGGTTAGTGGTGAGACACCAGGCGTTATGGTTCTCAGCTAGAATAGACTAATGGCGATGGAAATTAATGCCATTTTAATTATTTTACATCTTCAACTTGAAGAACTATCTATAAACTTAATCCCTAATTTTATTTGTATGCAAATTATTAAAACACATCAAAATCCGTGGAGTATCAGAGTGAGATTTTTGTTAGCACAATAGCATTAAAATTCTGTATCCAGAGTATTTAAGAGGATAAAAAGGATTCTCTCATCAAAGTTGTCAAAAAATTTTTTAAATTGACTAAGAAAAATGATTTTGGAACGTTAGTCTCTCTTAGTATCTTTGTTTCCTTCAGTCTGTCTGTCTGTCTGCCTTGGTTTATTTAGTTATTTTCTTTATAATTTAACTGTTATGTTTTTTATTTTTTTATTTTTTATCAGTAGACTTTAAATTCCATTGAGAATGAAAACATCTTTCTATCTGTTGCTTTCTCTTCGACGACATTCCGAATCTTTGTCATTTTAGTTCCAATTCATCTTTTTGTTGCTCCTTTATGAGATCAGCAATGTTCCCCTTTTTCTTTTTTCTAAAAGCAAATTCCAATAATTGTAGGGGGGGGGGCTATATTTGCACTCATTGACCTGAACATTTTTCAAGGGAAATAATTATTGAATGCTAATTATATAGTACCTCCCTTATTTATTTCAAATTCGATAAGGAAGATTTGGTTTCTTGGATTTTATGGCATGTCAACCCTTGCTGGGTTATTTTATGCCAAAAACTTTTTTCTTTTATTCATTCTTGTTGGGTATTCAATTTTTTTAAAACATTTTTTTAATCTATTTAACCCATAGATGGGATCCTAACAAGTACTAACACTCTGGGTCAGAGTGGACCTGGGAGTAATGGCAATGAAGGCGTACTTCCCACTTCTCCAGAATTGGAACGTCACCACTAGATATTGTTTAACATAATACCCAGGACACTAAAGAGGATGTGACTTGATGTCCACAGAAGGTGGCCTTTAAGCACATATTCTAAACAGAAAACTTTTAGTAAGAAAACACCAAAGAATACTTAAATAGTTTTCAATTTTGATTAAAAAAAAAGTTATTTCATGTTGTTAATTCAATAGGAATTTTTTTTTAAGTTTTAAAAACTTTAAACGAAAGACACGTTTTTATATTAAAGACACATTTTCATATTAAAATAGATTTTATTTAATCAGAAGAGAAATACGGATATGTTTATTTAAATGAAAATAATTTTTATTTACAAAATATTTTTTATGTTTATTTAAATAAAAAGATGTTGGGACTATGTAACCAATAAATAACTAATTTTTTTAAAATTAAAATCGAAAAACTATTTAAGTATAAAAACGTGCCTTTGGGTTGTAAATATACATGAACAAACTAAAAAAAAATCTTACAGTGAAATTCTAATGCAAAAAAAATCATCTGTTGTTTGTAAACAAACAACCGAGAGTTTATGGTGAAAAGCAAAAAGTGTTCCTTTCAAAACAGCTCCCAGCTGGGGTGCTTATTGGTTACTTAATCCGCAAAGAGTTTTAAAAAAATAAAATAAAATAAAAGAGGAAACTAAATGGTGTTTTATTAGTAAGAATTTATTAGCAATGATAATAAGGGTTATCATCGAAAATGTTCATGCAGAATTTGTACAACAGGAGTCTCTGAGAGATTAAAAAATTTGCCATATATTACAAGACACACATGCGAAAAACTGTATTCTTCCCTGTGAACAAATGGGAATTTGGTGGCTGTTATTGACAGTGCACAGAGGTAGCACCTGAAAAGCCAAAAAAAAAAAAAGAAAAAGAAAATCCAGTCAGTAAAAGAAAACAAAAAGCAATTTATTTAATTAAAATGATTTCAATAAAACATAAGGAAACACAGTTACCATTTTAACCCTTTTGGGGCAGCTGGAATGCATTTTTTGATCATGAAATTAAAAAAAAAAAAAAACTTGCTTCAAATCTTGTGATCATTAAGATATATAATAAAGAAGTGACGCAATTTGAGTCAAGCGGCTATAAAAAGTATGCCGAACTTTGAAGGGGAAAAATATATTGTGCACAAATGTGTTTATAAAAGAATTATTTATTTACCAATACTTCCAAATTGTTTTACTAAAGTTTTATAAGTAATCAAGTATCTATATTTTTTAATTTTTAGGGTCAGGGTATATTGGAGGTGGGGGGGTGGGGGTATATTGAACAAGAGACATTTGGTGGGGGGTGGGGGGTATATTGAACAAGATCCAAAATATTAAGTAATGTGGACTAAAATTGCATCTCACCCTTGCAGATAAAGTATATTTGGGTGAATTGAATTGCTCTCCACACCAAAAGGGTTAAGTATACATATACAAGATGATATCGAAAAATTGAGGGGATAATTTGTACAGTGCACATGTAAACTAAATATAGGGACAGACTTTCAGCTGCAGCCTTTTTGATCCAGTGTGTGTGTGTGTATTATATATATATAATATATTATATATTATATATATATATATTATATGTGTGTGTGTGTGTGTGTGTATATATATATCTGTGTGTGTGTGTGTAAAAGATAGAAATAGAAAAGTAGATAAACCAACACAAAAATGTTATTCAATTAATATTTCATCTTTATTTATTTAAAGATTTCATCAGAATGAATTTGATAATCTACAAAATTAATTTAGACAAAAAAAAAAAATAATCTAATCAAAAAATTGATGATGAGGAAAGATAGAAGTGGAGTGGAGAGAAAAGAGAAAGAAAAAGAGAGACAAAGACATAATGAAAGGAAAAAGGGAAAAGGAAAGAAAAAGAGAAAAAAAAAATCTGGGTATCAAAAAAGAAAATACAAAAGGCCTAAACTATCAAAAGAGGAAAACAATGAATACAAATTGATACAGTAATCTGAATATTAGCTACATAAATGAGAGTAATCTCCCCTTGTTTGTTTCACTTTGAGGAGGCCATATGTTTTGGTCAGCCATTTTCATTTCACCGTAAATCTACACTGAAAATACAAATTTGTTCGAATCAATACAACTGTATGTTTTAAAACAAAAATATCATAAAATGTGTTCTTAATTGTGATTGCACATTATTTGAAATGAACTTAATTGTTATTAAGAACACATTTTATGATATTTTCGTGTTAAAACATGCAATTCTATTGATTTGAACAAATTTGTATTTTCAGTGTAGATTTACAGTGAAATGAAAATGGCCGACCAAAACAAACGGCTTCCGCAAAGTGAAACAAACAAGGGGAGGTTACTCTCATTTATGTAGTTAATGTTCAGATTACCATTAATAGATCATAGTAAATAAAAAGTGTGGGTGGATAAAAGAAACAGAAAGTGGATGAAAATGCATGGGAGAAAAATATTTAGAAGTAGGGATTTCCTCATTGTCAATCGTTTTGTAGATTATTTAATTCAATCGTATGAAGTTGTTTTAATGAATGAAGATGAAATATTAATCAAATCAATTGTTTATGTTGGTTTATCTTTCCAGTCAGATTTTTCACATTTTGTCAGATTTTTCTCTGTGTATTTTGTATTAGAGAAAGAAGAATAAAGTACTCAATTACGTGTGTAAGATCTATATCTATTGAGATATACTATACTATACTATACTATACAATGAAAAGTGTTAGTTATCATTAGTTTCAAAGCACTGTATTAGCCACTTATCATCAAGAAAAAGTGCCTTGGAAAATGACAAAAAATAAAAATTTATCATTTTCGAAGGCATTTTGTCTTGATGATAAGCAGCTAATATGGTCCTTTGAAACCAAAGGTAACAAACACCTTTTAATTGTATAGTATATCATAACATTATATATATATATATATATATATATACACACACACACACACACAAAATGGTAATCCTTAACTTGTTCCTTGTAAATTCCTACCATAAAATAAACGGAACCCTCATTTTATGTCCGCGTTTTTGCAATAAATGTTTTATTTTTCTTGCACCCGTTATTTTACAATACTAAATATATTTTCTTCACCGTATTAGCTGCTTATCATCAAGACAAAATGCCTTCGAAAATGATAAACTTTTATTTTTATTTTCTGTCATTTTCCAAGGCACTTTTTCTTGATGATAAGTGGCTAATACAGTGCTTTGAAACTAATGAGAACAAACACTTTTCATTGTAAAATTACATTGAAGATGGTGGAAAGTATATATTAGTCTAGTTAATTTTTAATAATTAGAACCTTTCAAATTTTGGGCAACAATTTGTATATTTATTCAAATTTAAAGTAAACCATATAAACATTTATAAACAGAAGTTATAAATCTTTTTTTTTTAATTAATCAACCAGCATAATACCCATCATAAATCATAGCATTATTTCCATATAGATTGGCATTAAATCTATCACCCACCCACCCCTCCTTTCATTTCTGATTTTTTTCACTAGAACTTTCTATACTCCGGTCTTCTTTTTCAACTTATTTTCCTTTTGTTGTAACTAAAGTATCAGAGTTAACAGGGAAATAATAAGAAACCCAATGAGTATTATAGATAGGGAAAAAAAGTTTACTAAGCAAAGATACAAGGTGAACAGAGTAATATATAGGTTGAATTAACAAGTCCCGTGAGATCTTGTTTCACTCTTCTGAGGTTTTGTCAGACATTATCTATAGGAAAAACAAATGATTCCATTGTCATCATTTAGGTACTATATGACACAAATAATCCAATTTAAATTCATTCTGGATTGTCAAAATTATGAAAGTCTTTTCAAGTTTTGCATTCAGTTGTTGGTTATATCATCATCATCATCAGGTCATACTGGCAGCATGGCTATCCATGACTCTCTCTCTCCAACCATCCCTATTGATCATCTCTCCTAGAAGGTCTTTTGCACAGTATCAAGAATCTGCACAGAACTAATTGATGTAGGCTTTTCCTGGTCGGCCCACACTGGTGTGTCCATGTATAAGTGTTGACAGGAGAACATCACTTATGAGTTCATTCACCCCAGCTCATTTCATTTTTATTTGATTTTTCCCCCTCCCTCCCTCCCTCGAACTTTCTATACTCCAGTCTTCTTTGTCAACTTATTTTCCCTCTGTTGTAACTAAAGTTAACAGGGAAATAATAAGAAACAGGAGTATTAAGGATAGGGGAAAAGGTTTACTAAGCAAAGATCTTCTTTTTCAACTTATTTTCCTTTCCTTTCAATTAACGAATGATTTACAATAACAACAGAATTTCTCATTAGTCTCTTTTGGAGATAATTGTGGTGTACTCTTATAAGAAATCGATCTGGTGATGAAAGTCCAAATCCTGGATGAGGCCGTTTGCATTTCACAGTGTAAATACCCTTAGAAAAGGTTATGAATCCAACAATTCTCCATCAGCTATGGATAAATAATGAGGCAAACCTTGGTATGACATCCAGTTTAAGAGAAAGAAAACTCTGAATTCAAGCCAGTTGGACTCCACTTAAAAATTGAACTTGTGTCACATCCTGCTCATGGCAGAGGAGTTGGTAAATGTAATTTATGATCTGCACAATGCGCGCTATCGCGTTCATACTATCTCTCTAC
>CM042153.1:94447837-94553577 GCA_023376005.1 Doryteuthis pealeii | reverse complement strand
AGAAACTCAAATTTTTGGAAGCGTTAACAATAGTCTTAACACCTGGACAAAAAATATATTAGAAATTGATGGGGGGGGTGACCAATTTTACCTTTCTAGATGATTTGATATGAAAATTAGCCAAACCTCATTTTGATTTGGAGACAAAAAGTCTCTCTTCCTGGTTCACAAATGAGGGTAAAAACAGCAAAGTTACTTACACTCAACAGAGAAACGCATTGAAGATTGATGTTATCAGTTCAAAGATGAAAATAGGAACACCAAAAGAGAAGGTAAGAGTTCTCAATTCTCAGTGTCTCCAAACAAACACAGGTTTGATTGTGGAAGCCACACCCCACCCATCCAATGGAAGACAATTTCTTTTTGTATTCCTACACCAGTTTCATAATTCTATTTCTTGAATTAGATTTATTTATATAGGATTAGAGATCTGAATTCATTCAATCAATCCTTCATTAAATATTTTTAACTTTCATTTATTTTTGATGGACTTATCACCAAATGAAAAGTAAGAGATAAAATGAAATAGATTCACTCAAAGAAACAACAAATATATATTTTACCCAACCATCCAACTATAAGGCAGGATGCGATAAAGGTCAATTTTGAATCAGAGTTTTTAACAGGTTTGAGTTCAGGTTGCCATACTGAGGATAAAGGAAATGCCAGTTTGCCTACTACAACCCATGCTAGGGGGACGAATAGCTATGAAGAAAAGCACAATTGAGATTTTATGTTTAGATAAAATGAAAATAAATATCAATGAATGATTATAAATAAACGGAAAAGTTCATCTCAACAAAACAGAAAAAAAATTTTAAATACATTTTTCCAATTGCCAAAAATAACGTACATGAATCTCCATGAAGATGAGACAATAAAAAATTTTCGCTTATTTTTCCAGGTTTACAAACCTGACTTTTCATCAAATTGGTTTGAGAACCTTCTTCCACAGTCACAAAGCCACAGTCTGCATTTCTAAACAAAAGAAAGAAAACATTTATATATATATATATACTATAATATGGGAGGTAAAATGAGGAAATGTAATCCAACAGAGGAGGAGGAAATGTAGAACAAACACGGATGTATACAATGGATGGAAATTTTTATTAGTATTTAGTGTCGATGTTTGAGCATTTCGGTTTATAAAGAAACCTTCTTCAGACCATTTAGTTAAGCGAGGAAAAAAAAGATTTATTTAGTTAAAAAAAGATGGTGGATGTTTTGAATGTGTGAGTTTGGAAAATGTGTTTAGAAAAGGTTCATAACTGTCTTCATTTGATTAGCGTTCATAATTTGAATGATTTAATGATGTGATTGTACGATCGCGGAAAGTGAAATCAAAATGTGATGGAACATGTGAAGTCAAAAAGATAAGACAGTGATTTTTTCTCCTTGACTAGTTACTAAAAAAATTGGTCCTGAAAAGGTTTCTTTATAACCGAAATGTATGAACATCGATACTAAGACTAATAATACAATATATATTGGGGGGGTGTTAAAAGGGGGTAACACAAGTATATGAGCTATCGCTCTTTTTTACAAAAATTTCTCAATATAATTTTGGATTTTATTGATTTTCAATAATTAAATTTACTTTGACATTTCTAAAATTTCAAGATGTGAAGCAAAATATTATTAGAAGGCCATCGGCCTCTGTGTTTTAGTTGTTCCTTACTTTGTATTTGTTATTTCAATCCGATGGGGTGGAGGGAGCATGGGGAAATCAAAAAACTAACAAAAATTATTTTTTTTTAATAAAAGGAAAAAAAAGTCTTACAAAAGAGAACAGAGTGCACGGTACGATTTTTAAGGAAGGGACATTTTTTACACCGGTAAACCGATAAATAAAAAATGTAAATAGCAGTATTGACAGGAGTCCGGGACCGAATCCTAATTACAATAATTGCTGCTCGTCATCTTAAAGTTTACTTAATTGTAATAAGTGTCAATTATTTGTATTTATTAGAATAGAAATTAATTTGAGGTTTTTAGAGGAATTATTAAATACTAAAAATATGTTGAAAATAAAATTATGCTTCTTAATCCTTGGGTCAGAAATTACTTAAAAGTTGTATAATTCAAATATTAAAGCAGATTATATTTTACACCTGATTTACCAGGCTGTGTATTAAATTCAAAAGAGATTTTTTTACCGTGTTTCTAAGTACAAGACACGAAGATCACGTATTGGGAGTTGGATATGCAGATCCAGTTCCAAGAAAGAAAATTTCCATAGACGTCATTGTGTGAAAAGAGAATAAGAAAAATGTTTAAACTTTTTTAAAGATATCCTCATAACATCAAGGCCATTTATTTTTATCAAGTTTGTCACGAAATTACTTCTTTTTTTTTACTAATTAATCGTTAATAATCTTGTTTATGGGTAAAAACGAATTCTTATTATTTACCCAAAAATTAGTTCCCAAAATTTCGAGTAATTAAGTAAAGAAAAAAATATTACGTTATAAATTTTCTAGTTTAAAAATTGATTCAAATATTCTCTGAAGTTATTGAAAACTACATTCGTAAATCCAGACGATTATGAAAGCCACGTGCTTTCTTTCCACCATAATAAATAGTCAATGGGAGTTATCTCCTTTAAAATGTTTTCTTTTTGATGGACGGTAATTTATTAGCAACGCGGTTACCAAGACAACCAAAAACATTTTCCTTCCCTCGCCGAAAAGGCACCCGAGTGATTAATTAATTTTGGCAGGGAATGATATTTTAAATATCATGATAAAAAAAAAGAGGTTTTATAATTTTACATTTACAAACGTTGTGGCAATTTATATCGCCAATTTATATGGAGCAACTAAAAAAAAATTCATTAAAAAACAAAAAATCAATATTAATAATCCTCAAGCGGAAAAGTCACTTGCACAACACAAAGGTCTAAATTATTAATCATTTAATAATTTATATAAAAATCCCCCCTCCCACTAGGAAACTTAGGAGGAAAAATCTGAATTTATTACCCGGTCCCTCGGAGCGGCCCCAAAATGCGAACAGAAACATGCATATTTTTCGCAACTAGCCATCACCATGAGCTATGGTTTTGTGTGTACGGTCTCCCACATTAAAACACATGTGTCGCATTTTATCCTGGTGGAAGTGAGGTAAAGATCATTTCAAATTATTGAAATAATGTATTTTACTGTTGTTGCTCGAAAGGAATTTTTGCTTTTAAAAGAATAATAATAATAAAATAATGTTTTAATTATTATGTTGAAGTTTCTAGTTAGTTTTTTTCAAATGTTGAAAAGATGTTCACAAATTTAAAAACATTTAAATTTAGGGTAAAATTATTCACATCAAAACTTTTTTAGATGAACTTACTTTTTCAAAATTGCTAATAACTTTTTTTAAATTTTTTTTTTTTATTTATATCAAATAAGATTTATTTATTTATTTATTTATGGTAAATGGCCGTACAGTTGCTATTTTTGTTATGGTACTGCTTCCAGGATTTATTCAAAAAAAAGGAATGCAGTTCCCATCTAGATTTTTCTCCCAGGTGTTTTATTAAAAGTTCAAACGATTGCAACCATACATTAGTGCTTACTTTTTAAAAGAACCTATTTAATATATTAAAAAAAAATTAAATATAATGTTCCATTTCTTATTTCAAATTGTGAAATTGGAAATAAAAAACAAAAAAAAATGGAAATAAAAACAAAAAAAATTAGGAAATGCAGATTGATTAAATTAACATAAGAAATCCATTTCATTTGATATTTTGAGTTTGCTTATAGTGTAGTGGTTAACTTACTAATCTTACAGATTAATCTATCTCCTTTTCAATAGCGCTAGACCAGGGAGATTGTTTTTGCATCTGAGTTGGTGCACCACATCTACCATTAGCTCCCCCCTTAACTGCACAGATACAAGCTATACTACTCATGCACTGAATTGGAAAAGGCCAGTATTGAACCCAAAACAAACCTTGTTGTTCCAGGCAGATGCTCTACCCATTAAGTTAAACCCTTTAATAATTTCTTTTATTTTGGCATGGTGGTTATTTACATTGATTAGTTTATTGCTAATGGAATCAGTTTATATTTACATTGCAAACATTTTTTGAGATGAGGCTTGATAATTAGTATTACAGCAACCTTGAGCACCTTTTTTTGATCTCCATCTCTCCAATACACGCGGGCATGCCTACAAAGTTCAGAAAACAGCACTGTTCACGTGACTTTCGGAAACATTTTTTCACGCTCAGAATTGCGGAGACATGGAATAAACTGCCTGCATCTGTTGTAGGCTGCCGGAGCACTGAGGCTTTCAAAGACTCCATGCTTCCTGTAGTCCGCCCAACACTATACCTGATGCCACTCTCCACATACACATGCACACACATACATCCATATTACTACTGTAAACTGTTCATGTTCCTGGCACAACATTATTCTGTGTAACCTGACATGAGACTTTTGATGAGTTGTGGTGCACCTGAGCACTGTACACAATAAATTACATTATTATTTGGATTATTCAGACTATTGTCCTCATCTTTTATTGTTATCTGTACAACATTTTGGCCGATTTTCCTTCTAGCCTTCTTCAGGTATTCTTGTCGGACTTGGGAACCTTCTTGTCATAATCGCGGAGCCATCACAGAACTTTGAATCTAACCCTTTATGTGCCCTCTGGCCCTTCTTCAGGTATTTCTTGTTGAACTCCGGGAACTTTCTCGAACTCAGAACCTTCTTGTCATAATCAGGAGCCATCACGGAATTGGACACATAGCCTAGTGGATATAGGAGTTAGGTTAAGACAGTTCTAAGTGACAGTTATCTCTAGACTGCAGGTTCTATCCTGTTTCAGGGGTAGCAGTAACATAGAATAATAATTAACACAGCTTAACACCTGTACCCCAGCTATGATTAGCGGAATGAGAGCAGGATAACCCCATGGACTGAATAAAGGTTTAGGTTCAAAGTTCCGTGATGGCTCCTGATTACGACATGAAGCTTCCTGATAACAATGAAGATAAGGATAATAGTCTAAATAATCCAAAATAATGCAAAGATTTTTATTTCATTTTATTAATAATTCTTTTTAAATAAATTATTTTATTCTAAATTTATTTGTGAACTTTTTAAAATATTAAACTCTTCAAGTGTTTATATACATCCACTTACTTATATTGATTGTCCAAGTTACATAACTTAAAATTGGAACATTGTAATGGTTAACAAGCAGACCATTGTTAATGAGTTCGATTCTCACTGGGTGCCCCATACTTCTTGCCTTGTGCCACAAATAAGCTATGCTTAGTATTTAACTTCATAACATAACATTTTTTTCAGCTAATATTAATAATGAATGTGTGATGAATGATATGATAAGAAAATGAGAAGGAAGTTAACACTTTGAAAGCAGAATAAAAATATAAAACAAAAAAAAATAAACAATCTACACATTGGATCAGCGCAGCTAGGAAGCAAAAAAATAGAAATATTAAAAATGATAATTTCAACCAATCAGAAGTGTTCACGCCTAAAAAAATAAAGTTTTTCAAAAGACCGATTTCGAGCCTAGGGAATCCCATAAAAGTGAAGGTTTTCAAAGAACAGTTCAGAAGACAAACTTATGTCTGAATATTCCTCATCACTCTACTCGGGAAATATTTGCCTACTGATGAAGGTATTACAAGCTATATCTTTCCTCTCTCTACAAGTTACTTCACTGCTGAATATATAAGAGCATTACCCTTTCTTTTCTCTAATTACATGCACTTTTAAAAAAGCATATTCTGGCAGGACTTTGATCAGTATTCTTGACTACTGTATTCTATTGTTTTAATACACATATTATTTGTTGAATTTATGAGTTATTTGTTTTTTTGTCTTAATATGTGTGACCTTATTATGTGTTTGTTGTAATTACCAATTATATATATATATGTATCCACTCATTACAACCACCATAAAATGAATGAATGAATATTTTTCTTTTCATTTTGTAGAATTATTCAAGAAAAGAATGAGTTTTAGAAAAGAAACCGATTGTAAAACCGATACCTAAAGAGGTGATTGAATTGAAGAAGTTTTATCGTGCATATTGAGAAACTTTGTGCTAATTATTCTTCACAAGTAAATCCTTGGATTAAAGAAAATGTTAAATATTGCGTTGACAATCGGGAAATACTTACAAAGGTAAATGAAATGCAATTTTTTAACTTTTTAACAAATCTTGGATTAAATAAGAGTGGTGGTAGTGGTGGTTGTTAATAACTAGCAGGACCTGTGGATATACACAGTATGATAATTTAATTATTACATTTGATATGTTTACTTTAAGAGCTATTGCTAAATAGCAATATGTAAAAAAGTGTAATATCTTGATTTAACTCTCTTCTCTCTTTTTCTTTTTTTTCTTTCTTTCCTTTTTTCCTTCCTTTTCATTATATTCGATTGAAACAGATTAGCATTTCACTACTCACTGTGTACTCACTCCTCTCTCTATATTTTCCCCTATTCTCTTTCTTTCTTTCTTTCTTTTCTTTTTTCTGTGTAGTATGTCCTTTTTCTTTACTTTCTTTATAATTAAAAACAGAATGGTCGATTATTTAGCTGAGATGATGACAGTCATAAGAAATAAGAATTTGGTGGATAAGTGACACCAGATAATCAGTATTTATATTTTTGCATTTTACCTTGGACACATTGGACAGCTTTCATTTTTAACCAGAAAGTGTTGCAACATGATAATGGTCAGGAAGATTAAGGAACAAGAGTATTACTATATAGATAATAATAATAATAATAATTAATGTGTCAATATCAAGTGTGACGATATCTTAAACATTTAAAAAAATACATTTTGAAACTGTCTGGGTTTGTTATTTTCTTTTTTTTGCTATACTTTGATATGTGCTCGTTTGCAGTGTATATATCACATGACCAAAACTTCAGGGTGTGCAACGGTACATCCTGTGCAAGGTACATCCTGTGCAAGGTAATCCTTGCAAGGTACATCCCTGTGCAAGGTACCTGCTATGCAAGGTACATCCTTTGCATGTAATTGGTGCACTGACATGTTGTGCATTGTTTTATTCCATATGTGATTTGAAAGCCACACAAATAAACATGAAATGAAGTCGAATTCAGACATTTATTCTTTATGAGTTTTAACCGACGACCCATAACACCAGGAAGTAACCAAAAACATTCTTTGTCTATGCTCCTCCAAGTCATAAAGGCAAATCCAGAGAGTAGCACTCAGAGAGTATCAGGTGAGCCTACAATATCACAAATTCAGCAAAACCGTCCAGAACAGTTTCCATTGTGCCTCATATTACCAAAATAATGGCAAAACTTTTGACTCACTCTAGTATATGGGGGTAATTCCATGTCAAATCATCCAGAAAAAAGTGGAAATTGTCACCCACCCCCTTCAATTTTTTCTGAATTTTTTCCAGGTATGGACTATGTTAACATTAGACAATCCCCAAAATTTGAGCTTCTAATTCCAAAAATTGGCGGAGTTATATCGATTTTTAGCAATTTTGGGATTGGCTAACTTTAAGATAGTCCACACCTGGACAAAATTTCAGAAAAATTTGAAGTGCACAATTTTAACAAATTTTTGCAAAATGTTGTAGCTTTAGTTCTGAACAAATATCAAACTATCTTTTTTGGTACAAATAATGTTTCAAGATATGTGAAATAATAATAATAATAATAATAATTTGTCATAGAGGCAGTGCCACATCAGAATATTGATCTTGCTATGAAAAAATCATCAGAAATAATCAATAACTTAAATGGATAGCCTTTAACACTTTTTTGATAGCATTTTTGGATTCCCTAGGCAGAAATGCTTTTATAAACCAATTTTTAGGAGTAGGGAAACTCTAGAACCCATTTTACAGACAAAAATAGATTACAAAAAGTCGCAATTCCCACCCTCCCCATCAAATTTGGAGAGCTAAAAATCAACATAACTCCGCCAATTTTTGGAATTGGATAAAATTTCAGAAAAATTGAAGGGATGGGTGACATGGCCTGGATGATTTGACATGGAATTACCCATATAGATTAATGTGAAAAATGCATAGAATTTATTATTTACTCCAATAATATTTCTTTCTTTTAACAACATATACTTAAGCAAAATTCTATAACTGAGATTTTGATTAAAAGCATCAGATTTTTTTGAATATTGCATCAAAATTTGATTAAAGATTCTTTGTATTGAGTCTTTTTGTATATGTTTTTATTTTTGTCATAAGAAATCTATTATTTCAAGAAAATATTTTTATTTCAGATTATCTTGGATTTTTCTAGCCTAAAAGAAACACCCCCAGTTCTATTTTCAGTCATCATAACTGCACTGAGACAAATCCGCTATAAATATATTAAACATATTTATATCTGGAATTATCCGATGTCGTATGAAAATGCAGCATCATTGGTAAGTCAGGAAAATATCAAAGAGTTTTTGATTTCTAAGAAGAAAAGTTTTAAAATCTGAAATAATGTACGTGTTTTTAGTTTGTTAATTACTTCACACAAAGCGCCATTTTTGGTAAAATTTTCAGAATAATTAATGTTTAAAATGTATTAAAAATAAATTACATATGTAATATTATTTTTGATTTTTGTTTGTTGATGCTCATTATGTTACTACTTTCAAACTTGAACAAAAATTCAACCTTAAATAATTGATTTAATTCATTTTAATTCGTTTTTAAAATGAAAATGAGCCAACATTTGGCAGTACTAATTAATACTTTTGCGAAAGCTATGAATCCATCTATTCTCCCCGAGCTATGGGTAAATAGTAGAGAAAACTAGGCTCTTTAACCTTGGTATGGCAACCAATCTAGAAGAAGGAAAACTCTGAATTCAAATCTCTTAAATCTCCGCTTGATCTTGTGTTGTTTTTTGTTGTTGTTGTTGTTGTTGATGATGATGATGATGATGATTTTCAATTTGAGAAATTGGATTTTAAATCAATTTTAACCCTTTTGATTCTTGAAGGGCAATTTGTAGAATATTAAGCAATTCTTTAAATTCTGCAGAATCGGTTCTTTGTCTTTGTGATGAAAAGATTCTGAGTTAGGTTCTTGTTGAGTTTCAATGAATGATGGAATAATTCATCAAAATTTCTCTTAAAGATAACACCCTCCCCCCCCAAAAAAAGCAAAAATATCCTCAAATGTTGCCGTCCATTGATTTGATAGACAACATCTCAGATTTTCAAAGAGACATTATTAATAAATAAGATTTATTATATGTATTAATGAGATGATTTTGACAATAAATTAAATACTCATTGATAAACTCCTGGGGGTATTGTGACATAAACAGTGATGTAGTTTCAGTTACAGACACCGAATCTCCATTATAATAAGATATGCAGAAAGAATTATATTCCTGTGTCAGTTTGCTCAATACGCTACTGGTACCATGTAACCCAGTACTATCTGTTTTATACTCAGATCATTAGCGACTAAACCAGTTACCCCACAGATTTTGTCTGGTGAGAAGAGGGGCTAAATTAAATCCATTTGTTATATACCCATTAAACATCGTACATTGAACATTGGGGATATAATTGAGAGAGAGAGAGAGAGAGAGACTTACTTGGTTACTTCATTTCTGTTTATTGCTTTCTCTTCTTCTACCTCTTCTTCTTCTCCCTCTTCTCCCTTTCTTCTTCTTCTACCTCTTCTCTTCTTTCTTCCTCTCCCTCTTCTCTGGTCAACATTTCGTCTAGATGACTTTGACTTCTCACTAAGAAAGTTGAGTCCTCCTTCTAAGGTCTTCTTATTACAGAGTCTGCTAACAATTTTATGACACCATAAATTGTAACATATTCAATATTAAATGATAAACTAAGTAAATATTTTGTAAATTAAAGATTAAATGTCAATTGAAACTGATTTGAATTTCTTGTTTTTTTTTAATTGATTAATTTGAGAAAATTTCAAAGAAATTTGTCATCTTAATTCTGATTCCATATAAAAGATATTCTTCTTCAGGCGACATATTTAGGAAATCCTGCCTATAATACTTACACCCTTCATCTTATGGATTGTATGTTGACATCAGCATCTATAGAAAGGATCAGTAGGTAAGTAAATATAGAATTTAGAATATAATCTGTGTTTAATTAATTAGAAAATTATTTGAATTGCATCTGTTTATGATTTTGCATAAGAAAGGCATCGACGACTATGAACAGATTATCAATCATATGGAAATATGATCTCTCTCATAAGATAAAGTAAGAATTCTTCCTAGTTGTAGTGGTGTCAGTGCTACTGTATGGCTGCACCACTTGGACTCATTTTAAGCCTAGCAAAAAGAAAAGATCTTGGAAACCACATACAGTTTATTTTGTTTCTTGTAACATAAATTAAAGATGTTAATTATGATTCTATCCAATCTTTTTCACACTTAACAATTCTTTATGTTTTATTCTTTTTCAGAGATATCCCATCATGTCAATTTCTATCTGATGTTTGTCTAGATTATAATAAGTAAGTATTTTTATAAATTAATTCTGCCAAGAAATTATTTTTACTGTTTTCTTTTTCAATTTGACTTTTAAAATCATTTCAAATGATTCAAATTTGTTCGATTTCAGCATTGGAGATTTAGGCTGTCAAATCTGGCTGAAATGTTTTTGAAAAAAGCACATCCCTCCGATGTCTGCGATTGAATTTCTGTGGATTAACTGTGGAAAGTGGAAAATTTCTACATAAAATCATCACTACTTCAACACTCAGGTTGTCAAAAATTAAGAAAAAAAATGTTCTTTTTTTTTTGTTCAATCATTCATTCTAAATATTTTTCACTGCCAATTTTTTGTTTAAATTTTGGATTTGCAAAATTATGTTTTTTGAATACATTTTAAGGGTTAAAATGAAAATGAAATTCAACTGAGACACCAGTGTCCAAGGGGAAATAGAAAGGGTTAACAAACAGATTGACAAGAATTCAGATTATGATAATGAAATGAAATGAAATTTATTGTGTACAGTACAGGAACATGAACAGTTTACAGTAATAATATACATGTATGTGTGCGCGTGTGTGCATATGTATGTGGAGAGTGGCATCAGGTATAGTGTGTCGGCGGACTACAGGAAGCATGAAAGATTCAGTGCTTCGGCAGCCTACAACAGACGCGGGTAGTTTATTCCATATCTCCGCAATTCTGAGCGTGAAAAAAACAAGAATTGTATAGAACACAACTCAAAAAATAAAAAGTGGAGTCCTGTTGCATTGTGGGTAATATGCTGAACTGAAATAAACAAGGGGAGGTTACTCTCATTTATGTAGCTAATGTTCAGATTACCCAGATTTTATAGGTGAGCAAATGAAACGGATATAAATAAACTGTTAAATTTCTCTATTGAATAATTTGGATGAAGTAGAGATTGATTTACAGAATTACAAAGAAGTTAAAATAATTTAAATAAAAGTTGTCTAAAACAGTGTTTCTCAACCTTTTTATAGCTATGGCTCCCTTCAACCTAGTGCAAATTCTTTGTGCCCCCCCCCCAGGCCAACTTGAATTTTTATCCCCTCCTCCTTCCTCACACTCTGTCTGTCAATTTAATACATCAAGAGAAGTAGTGTTACATAATTGTTAGTACCCTAACAATTATGTAGGGTTAGTGTAGAAATCAAAATGGCTGTTAGAAATTACGCCTAGCAGTTTTTTGAATGGGAGTATGTGACGATATCATGGAAGATTGATTGGCACATGTTAATCCCGTGTTAACCCCTTTTCCAGTAGATACTGTGAGAATTAGTAGAGAAATGATAAACAATGGCCTCTTCTGGTTTTGATTTTAAAGAGTTAGTTTAGTCAGTACTGGGCAAGCCACGGAGATAGAAAGTCACGATCAGCGCGCACCTGGTGCTCACACTCTGCGCAGTTAGTCTGGATGGGGATTTCTAAATAAAATATAATATAAATAAAATCTAAGTCTTGGGTTATTTATCCAAAAACTACTAATGACCCAGGGCTTCTGATAGACAAGAAATCCCTGATGGAAGACCAAACACAAAATCTCCACATGAGAAGTTCCAGTCCCTAGAAGAAGAACTCCCAGCTAGATAAGATACCAAAGATGATCAGAAGAATATAACAATAGGAATATCATAAATTGCAGTTTGGATAGCACTATGGCATCAAAACACTAACTCCAGTTGTAAAAGAATAATATTATTTTGTTGAATAAAAAAAAATTCTATGTTGAGGGGGTCCACAATCAAGTCCGCTGCAAACTGGTTAAGTTTGTCACTGTTCTTTTGTCTTTTCTCACTAGTTTCAACTAAAGTCTTACGTCGTTTAGTCTCTGCCGGTGTGCGCGCCGCTCTGATTCTTTTGTTCTCCTTAGATTCCAGCTACTTATGGAAGTAGCCTCCCAACATCCGGACACCTGACCCGAACCTCGCGTCCGTGTAACGCCCAAGTCTCACTTTGTTGCATTCGAGCAGACGCGGGTAGGCCCCCAACATCCGGGCACCCAAGTCGCGCCTTGCGTCGATGCAATGACTAAGTCTCACTTTCTTGCATTCAGGAGGACATGGGTTTGACTCCGGCAGGCAAGACAATGTCTTACTCTTTTCCTCTCTGACCACGGCAGTTGCCGTGCATTGCCATTTTGTTCCCCATCACAATTATTTGGATAAATATTTTAGTTGAATAAACTTATTTACAAAACAAAAAATAATGTATCATCAATTTTATCTTGAATAATTTCAATGGGATTTTTGTGACTGAATTCACAGTTAATTAAGTAATTTTGAAAGTAAAAAGATCAAAATGATCAAAATGTATTCAATTATATTTGAACAAAATGAGAGAAATTTTATTTTTCTAATTAGAAAAGCCAATTATAATTTCTTTGATTTAATTTGAATTTCCTTCCTTTTTTGTTGTTTTTCTATTTAAGTGAATTACATGTTGATGGAAATAATCTTCAATGTAGAGGTGTGATGGAAATGTTAAAAAGTTGCGTTGATCAAGCAAAATTAGAAGCAAAAGAAATGTTATTTGCTGAACCAAAACGAAAAGAGAAAAAAATTGAAGGTAAGAAAAAAAGGGATGGGGGGGGCGGTAGCACAATGAATAATCACAGAAATGTTCAAAATTTGAAATAGTATGACCACAACGGGACCAATGGTTCTTCTTTTCAAATTTTAATCAACAATAATATATTTGTTCACCATCTTGGCTCTATATTCTAACCATTTTCTCTAAACATTTTTCTCTTGCATGAAAATTACACACACACACACCCATAAATAAACAAACAGACAACCAATAACAAAACAAAAAAAGGGTTTGCCAAATCTGGAATGATAATATGATAATCAAACAGACACACACATAAAAAAAAAAAAGAAAAGAGAATCAGATGGTCCTGTTAATAAACAAAAAAGTTTATGCTTAGAGAGTGAGCCAGACCTGGAATTATAATCAGACACTGTTGAACGGGCACACACACATAAACACACACATGAACCCCCCCCACACACACATTTAGAGAGTTTAGAAGACATGAGACAAAACCAAATAGACAGCTACTAGCAACAACTTCAGTTTCGGAGATCTTCTGTAGAAGAGATTTTTATCTCGAAATATTAAGAATTTTTTAAATTAAAAAAATTAAAGGTTAACAGACAACACCATAGTTACTTTATTTTTCTTTACACTTGCATTGTGATAGCCTTCAAAACCAACCACCAAACCAATATAAACACAATGCTCCAAGCGAATTATAAAACCTTTTTATTTTTTCTTCATTTTGTTATTTACCTCTTATTTCTACTTTATTATCATTTACACACACACACACACACACACATACACACACACTAGTATAGGTAATTTAATGATAGTATAGATTGAAATAAAATATTAACCTTTATTACAAAACTATGGTTAATTGATAATTTTAGTTTATCTTGTTAAAAATCCTGACCGTTTTTAAAATGTATATTCAATATTGTTTAATGTTCATGTTTAATCTGAAGAAATGGAATCTGAAGGGTCACTGATATTTTGGCTAATAATGGAGTTAGGAATGGTTGGTGAAATTATAAAGAAGATTTGGAGTTTAAAGAAAAACAAAATATTCAGAAAGGCCTCATGATTGTTTCACTTAAGTCAAATTTCATCATGATTGATGATCCTCTTCATAGCAGTCAAACCATTGAAGGTCACCCCTGACTGCTGCAGATGTAGTGGTGAGTGAGGTATGTGACCAAGGATGAAACTTTTTGGACCAATCATAATGCACCACAGACTGACCTTGCACATGCTTCTATGATCCTATTGAAAAAAAACAACAAAAAAAAACATAGATAATACCCCAAATTCCACAAATGGCCAATTCTTATTCTTGGAGTTTTCTACTTGTAATGCAGCACAAATGATGGTTAGAACTTATCCTTTTGGGACCAAGCTCCTTCATCATACACACACACACACACACACACACACACAGACCACAAGTAAAATTATTCTTGAACACTTACCGAGAATTCTTCAAGTAAATGTGGAATGGAGAATTTATCCACATGCAGCAAATTCTCCAAATACGACTTTTTTAGATTATCACTTGCTTTGCTATTAGTAAATAATCTTTGTTTTATCAGAACTTTTAACATCAGTTCAAGACATTTGAAAATTCCTCAAAGATTCAAAACCAGAAGAAATATTTTTTTTTTTTATGATAGAACACAGAATTAGGTGAATTGTGACAGAATGTCATAGAAACTGATAGAAAATATTTTGATGTCTGAATAAGATGAATTTATATCAAATATTCTGTCAAAAAAAAACAACTAACTTTTGCATTAACTTCTACATCTACTTTACTTTTACTTTTAATATTTCCTCTTTCTCTTCTCTCTCTCCCCCCTCTCTCTCTCTCTCTCTCTATCTATCTCTCTTCTCTCTCCTCTCTCTTCTCTTTCTCTTCTCTCTCTCCCCTCTCTCTCTTCTCTCTCTTTCTCTCATGAGATTTAACAATAAAACATTATTTTCTTTTTTAGTCTCTATTATAACTTTCTATTCTTTCCTTCTTTATTCATTGGTGTAGATAGTTCTCATTTTGCTCATAGTCAAGATTGAACCTGCAACCTACAGATGAGTGTTATTTAGAATGGTATTAACTCAACCCTTATATCTGTTGCACCATGTGTCCAACTAGAGGAGATAATAACATAGGATACTTAACATAGCATAAATACTTGGTACTCAGTCATGGTTAACAGAATGAGTATAATCTACTCTAATGGATTAAATCATGGGTTCAGTTTGATGTTCCATGAAGGCTTTTGAGTTTGAGAATAAGGTTATTGAGTTCGAGAAGAAACACCTGAAGAAGGCCAAACAAGAAGACACACCTGAAGAAGGCCAAAGAGCACATCAGACGAATCATTGTGTATATAACAATAAAGATGAGGACAACAGTCCAAAACACCTAAATAATACAAATTCTCAAACCTCATCTCAAAAATTCAGACAAGTTATAATTCTAATGAAACATTTAAAAAAGAATGAAATTTCAGCATTAAATAACCCATAAGGGTTTGATATACAAATAAACCAATCCAAATGTTTGATTACAAATATTTAAAAACCTTTGGAATATTATCAGACATTACAAAATCTCAGAATTGTATTTACTTTTCAAAATATTATTTGATAATAATGTTAGTGAGAAAAAGAAAGAATTTATGAGAAAATCACGTAGAGCAGGCATGTCAAACTGAGTAGCCCCCCCCCCCCTAGAGCCATATTGATTACATATGTATGTCATGAGGGCCACACATGACAACTAAGTCAACTTAAATCCTTCTTCTACATTAACAGAATAAAGTGATGATTGCTTTCATTAATTTCATTATCATCAACTAAAAGCCATTGAATATATATCTAAAAATCATTTTTGTTAAAAAAGAAAGAAAAAAAGAACATTACTGAGTTCAAATAATAAAACGTACAAGTGTCACTGTTACTTTCAATTATAGCCATGTGTTGATTGAAAGCAGAAGACAAGAGGAAAGACTCACTCCCTTTCATTGAATGAGTTAGCCTCCACCTTCCACGACTCAAAAGAAGGGGGTGAGAGACAATGTATTGATAACAGACTTTGTTTCTTAACAACACATTGTCCTAATGAAAATAAATGACCATCTTCGCTCAGGAATTTTTGGTACTGTAAAAGCGCTGTATGAGAGCGCAGTCTTTGTGTGAGCTGAGGGCTGCATGTGACCCATGGGCCGCATGTTTGACATGCTTGAAGTAGAGGTCATGAAGCAGAAAAAAGTCCATCATTATCTAAAAAGGAAGCAGCACAACAACAAAGAAGTAATTCTCTTCTGAACTTCCTGTTAATTAATAAAAATGCACATAAAATATTCTTTTACTTATCTTTGTAATTACATTATGATATATTTTATAAATTCAATTGAATTTTTATTATCATTTCTTTTTGTAGAACTTTTTTGTTTTGTTTTTATTTTCAGAAAAGAAAAAAACAAATGATCAAAAGAAGAAAGAAAAAAAGAAGAAAAAACGAAGTAGGCAGAATTTTTGAATAATTTGAATTTTAGAATGAAAATTGAAAACACAATTCAAAGCATCTTAATTTTTTATAATGTGAGATAAAATATTGTTTCATCAGAGTAAATATGTCTAAATTCATCATCATCATCATCATCATCATCATCATCATTATCATTATTATTATCATTATCATTATCATTATTATTATTATTATTAACTAATGAATCAGTTAATATTCTTTAATTGATTTACTGTTTACATTTAATACAGATTCACAAATATTAAACAAAGTTTGTACTTGATTATTTTTTTTTTTTAAGTTTTCTTATGTAAATCAATAATATTTTCTGTTTTTTTTTTCTATCTGAAATGCTACAAATTTTAAAACTTTCAAGAAATGTTTAATGAAATTATAAATATTGATTTTGTAAATATTTAAGTCTTAGCTGATAAAATTGATTTTGTTTTAAAGAAAAAACCAAAAAAGAAGAACCAGTCGTGAAAATTGGAGCGTGGATTGAAAAGTTACATCTTGTTGACAATGGAATAGATGTTCATAGTTTAGAAGGTGCTACAGCCACTTTAAACTGTATACATATGATTAAAATGTAAGTAGATAAATAAAAAACTTTTTTTTTAAAGTTCAGAGTAAAAAAGAAAACTTTAGAGAAATATCATTTATTTTTTTTATATTAGACTCAATTTTGTTGTTTTATCTAAGAATTAAAAAAAACTGTATTTACTGCTATTCCATGTTAGTCCAGGTTAAAAAATTTTAGACCTTATTTTTCTGATGCAGGTATCATTGGGGAATGAGAAAAGTTTTGGTAAATTGGCCAGACTTTTCTCGAGGGGGGAGGAGTTGATTTCTTACTTGACGAATAAGTAGATAATAAAAATATACCCACAGCAAATTTAGGTCAGCTGACCTAATTTCTTTTGACCCCTAAACATATAAACATTTTTTTTAGGTTGTTTTTTTTTTATCTAAGGCCAGCCATCTGGCCAATGTCCCCTTGTCATTTTCCCAGCTCACCCAAGTGACTGAAAAAAAGGGGGGAGTGGGGTTAACAGTCAAGAGTTAAGTTTGGGTTCAATCCTTACAATCTCCTTTCACTGGATCAATTTATCAGAATCAATTATCCCTCTTAATTCCTTCTTTTTAAATTGTTCCCTACAAATGAACAAAAACCCAATCAGTCATTCAGCTGTGGAGGTTAATGGTGTAATGGTTATCCTCATAGAAAATAGACAAGGCAAGACGCGTTCAAATCCTGGATCAGGAGGTTTGCATTTCCCATAGCACCAAACTATTTTCCCTCCAGCTATAGGTAATTACTACGGAAGACTGGGCTCTTAAACCTTTGTTAAGCAACCAGTCTAGGAGAAGGAAAACTCTGATTTCAAACATGTTAAACACCACTTAAGAAATTGACCTTGTGTCACATTCTGCTTGTGCAGAGGGGTTGAGTAAATACATAGATACAAAAATGTTAATCAGTCTCTGTCCATCTCTCTCTGTCCATTGGCCTTATGACTATCAGGATTTGACCAATGAAAAACATTCACTTGAATAAATGGATTGAATGCCAAGGGGAATATTTGAAAGAATTAATGTCTTATTCATTGTTCATTTTTTGTCTTGTTAAAACCTAAGTCTTGATACTTTTTGAACATAGCTGAATATAATTTTATTAATAATATTTTATTAATGACATAATTATTGTTGTTATAAAATAATGAATAATGAATATTTCTTTCAGATTGATAATCCATTGTTCATGTTTAAAAGAATTGGATTTGAATGGAAATGAAATAGGAAATTTGGCCAGTTTGTTACTTTTGGAAGCGTTGGAAGCAAGAAAAGAAAGTTTGTATAGAAATATTTGGATTTGGATTTGGATTTTTCACACTATTATCCTCATCTTTATTGTTATATACACAATGTTTTGATTGATGTATACTTCAACACATGACACAACGAATATAAGGGTTGAGTTAATACAGTTCTAAGTGACAATCATCTGTAGGTTGCAGGTTCAACCCTGGCCAACAGCAATAATAACATAGAATACTTAACATAGCCTAACACTTGTACCCAGTCATGATTAACGGAATGAGAATAGTCTACCCCAGTGGATTGAATAAAGCGTTTAGTTCAAAGTTCAATCAAGGCCCCCAATTATGACCTGAAGGTTTCAGAGTGCACCAACTACTACAATATTACCAACCACAGCAACTAACTACCATGGCTTGAACTGCTTTGCTCATCGGATATATGCACCACAATCAAGCAAGTACCAAAATATTGCAAAACTTTCAATCCCCCTAGTGTTATATTAAATATTAAATCACTGCAAGGATCAAAGTTCAAAATTAAATGTGAAAAAAGTTGTAATATTTTGAAAATTCAATTATGCTGATAAAAATATTAAGAATGGCATTAGAAATTAAAAAAAAAAAGTACCTATACTAGACAGAAGCAAAGTAAATCATATTTAGATTTTCATTTCTACTGCTGTATTGGAGAGGTTCATTACCACACATTTTACTAATAAAAATAACAGCCAAAAATATCCTTTCTACAATGTTGTAAATATCAAAGTCTGAAAAATAAAAATGAATCATTTTCAAATGTATTTTTCTTTGTTTTTGCAGATAGTTTTGCACCCCTAAAATTGCAATCAACACCCAAAATACAAATGCCCGGATTATATCAACCTCTACAAAAATTAAGTTCAGGCAAATTACCAAAGAAAAAGAAAAAGAAAAAGAAGAAAAAATAAGGTACTTTTGTTTTTCATGTGGTTTTAAATTTGCTATTTTCAGTTAATTGCTTCTAAAAAGAAAATGAGGCTTTTGGCTTCAATAAGAGATCATGGAAAATAAACTGAGAACCAATGCAGGGGTTTATGCCAGTATGATAGACAAGACTAGACCACTGGTTGACCTATTAGCAGTTCTCTGATTGGTTTTTATTATGTAATGATCCAATTGTGAGAATGGGTTAGTTAGAGATTTAGAGTAGACTCAGGCACCATGCAGTGGACTTGGATTTTGAAATAAGTAATTAATGTCATCGGCGTGGCCTAAAGTCAGTATCAGCCAGACAGTGAAGGAGTCTATCTCCTTTTCACTAGCGCTAGACCAAAGAAATTGTTTTTGCATCTGAGGTGGAGTGCCATACCTCCCATCAGCTCCTTACTTTACTGCACAGATCCCTGTGCTACTCATACGCTGAGTTGGTGAGGGCTGGTATCAAACCAGAAACCTTGTGGTTCCTAGACAGACCCTCTATCAAATGAGCTAAACAGATGTCTCAAAATATACTAAGTCATTGACTTATCAAATAGACTAAGTGTTGTGTTCATTTATAAATACCAGAATGAACGCAGAGACTCAAGAATCTTCCGACCGTAAAAGAGAGAGAGAAATCAGCTGAGATAGTTGCAAAGAAGATAACAGAAGATAAACAGCTAAAAAAATAAAGTTTTTACATTTGGGATTTTCAGGGAATTTTTTTTTTCTAACTGCCAAAATGAGGTCATTAGATTCAATAAGAGATTGTGCATTTGAAACTAACCAGAAATTTATCCATCACACATTTTATAGCAACACAGGTATAATACCAATGCTTTTGTGAGGACTGTTAAGTTAATAAATGTCACAGAGGGATTAACATTTATGATCCCCTGGTGGCAATTGCTTATACTACAAATCTAAACACATGTTTAGTTTTAAGTTTTGATTTTTCAATGACTGGAAAAAATGATGATACCTTTGATTTTCTGTTAGTTGTCTACTTTATATGATTGAACAAAAGAAAAAAAATTTGGTTTAGCTAACTAGACAAACATAAGGTTAAGATCCATTTTGGCATTATATGTTCATTGTAAATTGGATTACTTACTAAAAACTTTAAATATCCTAAAAGCTAATGGGAATTAGTAATCACTTCAAATTTGGTGGTTCTAACTCTAAATAACTTTGACTAGCAAAATAAAAAACGCCCTCTGGGCGACGTAAAATAAATATTGACTGAGGGGATGGGAGTTGAAAATTTAATATCAGAAAGTTTGTATCATAAGTAAAGTAAAATCATCAAATTTGTTAAAGGATTAAAAAATAAAATAAATTTATCAAAGGAGTAAAAAATAAAAAAATTGAAATGGAAACTTAGTTCTGATAACTTTAAATATATATTAAAATAAAAAAAATAGATAGATAGATAGATAATACCAGGTATGTATTTATTAAAACTTGTTTAAAAAACCAATGAGGATTGTCTAACATTGCATGCTCAAATTTTAAGTGTATTCTATTTATGACGATTTTAGTTGGCTGGTCATGTCAAGTACTAGCACTTATATGATTGTCCCAACTGTATTGCTCTTATGGCAAACCCCCAACCCTTTTTATCATATGTGTATTGGCTGACGGTCTTAGTGTCCTAGGTATAATGTTAAACTGCATCTAGTGGTGAGGTTCCAGTTCTGGAGCTCTGAGGAATGTGCAGTATCACTTCCTTGCCATTACTCCCAGGTCCACTAACCTGGAGTATTAATCCCATCTCCAAACGCCTGTCTAGCCTAAGTAAAGGCCAAAGTGGAGTGCTGCATTTCATGGACTGCTCAGCCAACATGATTCTGTCCTTAAGCATCACCCCCAACACACACACGACCAACAGACAGTCCCATTGGTGGGGGTGGGGTGTGTCTTACGCCTCTGCAGAATTGCAGTCTGCTACTTCTATAGCCCCAACAGACAGAGCAGCTTACAAAATGAAATCTGTACTTTGAATATATCAATATGTAATGATTACTTTACTTAATAAAATCAAATAAATTGTTTTTAAATGCTAAATTGAAGAATTATAAATAGACAAATGACATTTAGATAATGTCAAAATTTATGGTCAATAAATAAAATGTTAACTTTTTTTATTTTCAGTCTGAAAAAAAAGCAGCAGCAGCCACATTGAAGAAATGGCTGAGAAGATTTAAAAAGATGAAGAAAAATTTTGTAAACAAATTTTTCTGTTAAAAGACAATATGAAAACTTAAGATTTTTTATAATGTTGACATAAAGAAAAATAAATTTATCCTTTATTTATAATTAAATAACCTTTTCTTATGATTCAAATTTATTTTTGACAATAGCTCTTAAATTTGTGGATATATTTTTCCTTTGAAACAAAACGATTTCTATTACAACTTTGTTGTATCATAATATTTCAGTGTATTTTTCTTCCAGTTTTGGTAAATTATTATAAATTATTATTTCTCTGAATGTTTGAGATGAGGCTTGATAATTAATATTATCTGTGTTATTCAGACTATTGTCCTCATCTTCATTGTTATCTGTACAACATTTTGGCCGATTTTCCTTCCAGCCTTCAGGTATTTCTTGTCAGACTCGGGAACCTTCTTGTCGTAATCGGGAGCCATCAAAGAACTTTGAACCTAACCCTTTATTCAGTCCATGGGGGTATCCTGCTCTCATTCCGCTAACCATAGTTGGGGTACAGGTGTGTTAATTATTATTCTATGTTACTGCTACCACTGACCAGGATTGAACCTGCAGTCTAGAGATAATTGTCACTTAGAACTGTCTTAACCTAACTCCTTTATCCACTATGTATAGAGATGAACACAATATGGGAACCTATAATTAACAATGAAGATGAGGACAATAGTCCAAATAATCCAAATAATACTTATAAATTATTCAAAAATGATTTTTACTTTCTAAGAATATAAATTTTATCAATAAAAGATGAAATTTATGATTTGATCCTATAAAGAAAAGAAAAAAAGAAGCTCTCTTTTGTAAAAATTGCATTTAACACAAATAAGAATCAAAAAAGATTTAGAAAGATAAACAATTGTTTTAAAAAAAATAAAAGTGTACATAAATATTACAAAAACTAATTTGATGAAATTTATTGTGTACAGTGCTCAGGTGCACCACAACTCATCAAAGTCTCATGTCAAGTACACGGAATAATGTATTAGTGTCAGGAACATGAACAGTGTACAGTAGTAACATACATGTATGTGTGCGTGCATATGTGTGTGGAGAGGGGTATCAGGTATAGTGTCAGTAGACTACAGGAAGCATGGAGGCTTTGAAAGATTCAGTGTTTCAGCAGCCTACAACAGACGCGGGCAGCTTATTCCATGCCTCCATAATTCTGAGTGTGAAAAAATGTTTCTGAAAGTCACGTGTAAGATGTGAATTTCAGCATTTTATGGTTATCTTTGCTCAGCACGACTGGAAATGGAAAACATTCTCTTGGTTATTATGGAATCATCCTTCATTTTACAAAGATACTGACAATGTTATTATTTATGTGACCCACCCCCACCCCCCATTGCTGGGAATGAGATGAACTGATTAGCTTTATTCTGTATTTGTGCTGTAAAAAAAAAATTATCCTTCATTTTCATTATGAAAAATGGTGTATAGTAGATATGCCAAAATCTTGTGCTAAAAATAAACAACACACACAAAAAAAAGATTCAATAGGCTGAACAATTTCTGGCATGATAAGGATTCTTTTCAAAATAGATAGTTTAGTATTTTAACACATGCATAATAGCAGCAGCAGCAGCAGCCTGGAGGTATTACCTCCCTTGTCTGCTAAAAAATCCTGCTAATGGCTACTAGGTTGCATTGTCAAATCTGTATATAAAAAAGCACAAAATCCTCTCTCTCTCTCTCTCTCTCTCTCTCTCTCTCTCTCCCCCTCTCTCTTTCTAGGAGTGACATGCCTTGAAACAGACCAGATTCTTTCCTCTGGGACTAGTGGCTTTTCATCCCCAACAAACCTTGTGTTGTATTGAACACAAAACCATAGAACAATACACTTTTTTATATATGTAAATCTTTACCAAAAATGTCCGTCCCTCCTACACGTTAATGACATTTTATTACACACACTCTTTTGTATCTAATATCATTCTGGTATTAAACTTGCTGAGGCAATGAAATATGTTGTTAATCAGGAATTGTTCTTGCATTTATTTTGTATGAAGAAACAATATTCAACCAATTCCCATTCCTTTATGATTGGTAACAGCCGTACAAGATGATGAGAACTGACAATCTTTCAATTCAAAAGACACAAGCCGCCCCCCACACACACCAAAATAGACAACTCACTATTTAGACACATATATAAACGATACAAAGTTTTCTACAACAACATTGATAAACACATTTATTTACATAAAATTGTTTTGGGAAATATGGTAATTTGAACATTAGCTACATAAATGAGAGTAACCTCCCCTTGTTTATTTCACTTTAAGGAAGCCACATGTTTTAGTCAGCCATTTTCTTTCACAGTAAAACTACACTGAAAATACAAATTTGTTTGAATCAATACAACTGCATGTTTTAATACGATAACATATCATAAAATGTGTTCTTAATTGTGCTTGCACATTATTTGAAATGAACTTAATTGTTATTAAGAACACATTTTATGATATTTTTGTGTTAAAACATGCAGTTGTATTGATTCAAACAAATTCATATTTTCAGTGTAGATTTACGGTGAAATGAGAATGGCCGGCCAAAACATAAAGCTGAAAGTGAAATAAACAAGGGAAGGTTACTCTCATTTATGTAATTAATGTTCAGATTACCTACATATGTACTAATATAGTTACATATTTGCCAAATTATAAATATAAAACTGAATAAATTTGTAGATTTAAAAAATATTTATTCCTTAGAAAAAGTTATAATCACTCATTATTGATATTTTTGAGGTTTTCAATGTTGAATAGCAGAGAAAAATACTTTTTAAAAAATACAATGAAATCTTTTTTTTTTAAATTGTCAGTTTCTAAATTATTCAGTTTGACAATGGGATTTAACAAATTCTGTGAATTGAATCAAATCTGTTTCATTAATTGTTTTGCTGTGAGTTTTCATTGATTTAAGAAAATCATCCAGTTGAACTTGTTTAGGAATAACCTAAAAAGTAGATAAGAATTTTGAATTCATTAAATATACTAGCAAAAATATTCTCCCTCAGCCAAGCATAAGTATTTAAGTTTTAATGTAATGAATTATATTAAACTAGCAAAATTAAATAAGAATGCATATGAAAAGATTACACTTATTTTAATCATATTTTAATTAATTTCTATATAAAATCATTTGTAGGATTTTAATACATTGGAGAATAAAACAATAATATTAGAGATCAATAACACCAAGTAATTATTTTTAAACCTGGTTTTGTTAAAACAAGTATGCAAATTAATCACACCATATATTAAATAGACCTTTATTTCTTAGTGATATATAAGACACATTGCAGAATCTTAAACGTACTAATAACCAGGGGATGTTTTAAGGCAACTCAAACTCACATTTTCCTAGAGACCTTGTTAATAAATAAGATTTATTCTATGTATTAATGATTTTGAGTATAAATTAAATACTCATTTATAAACTTACACAATTCTTGAGGGTATTGTGATGTAAGCAGTGGCGTAGTTTCCAGTTACAGACAGACACCAAATCCCCATTATAATAAGAATTTTATAAAAAAAGTGATTTGTTTAATTCCTTATATATGAACTCCATCTAGTTAATGTCTTACCATCTTTTTTTGAGATACGATCATAGCTTGGACCGGTGCACACGGCAGGGTTTGCTCTCAAAACGCTTTTAAGATTGGTGAATTTGTCTTTTTTTTTTACATGTTCATTTCAAGTTATAACAGAATAATTTTTGTTCCAGATAAAATTGTCAACTCATATCAGTATTGATTTTCTATTCTGAACAGCATCATCCTGACCTAACAGGAAATGAGCATGAAAAGCTCTCTGTGTACCAATTATAAATTCACAAGTTTTATAAAATGTTTCAACAGTAAATGCATAGTGTGCACAAGTCTAAGTCATGATTGTAAGTGAATAGTATCTGAACAAAAATAAAATGGTAAGACAATTAGCTAGATGGAGTTACCATTGCTACTTGCCTAAGTTCACTTGCAACATATAAGTGACAGTTTAAAATGTAGGAGGCAATTCTGCTGCAGCCTGTATCTAATATAAATATGTTCGCTTTTAATAAAACTTTCATATATTTCTGATTGTACTTACCAAATCAGCAGGTAAGTTTTTTAATTCTGTTTGTATGGCACCAGAACAGTTGGGACTACACGGAATAAATTTGCCACCTTTAAACAAAAAAATTTTTAAAAAAGGAAACAAAAATTTAAGTTCATAAATCTTGTTAAAAACATTATTAACTCTTTGAACCGTTCACCCCACCCGACCCGACCCTTGGTGCTCAGATATCCTAGAGCTGAGCTCAAAAAAGAACAAATTTAATTAAACTTTTTTTTTTTAAATCAGGCACAAAATTCATTTAAACTTTATTCCAGGCAACATATCTTTCCATTAAAAGAAAGGCTGTGAATGATTTCAATATAAATAGTTTTAGTATGATTTCTTATAGCTCAAAATATTGGGCCTATAGCATACAGTAAAATAGCATTCAGTCAAAAAAACAATTTTTTTTAAATTGGGCATACAAGTTTAAAGGGTTTTTGAGAGGAAGTTTTAAAAACATCAGACAAGAAAATAATATGTGAAAAAATATTTTGGTAAACCAAATAATGTTCTTTTATAAAAGAGGAAAAACAAAATTGGATATCATTTTAATGAAGATATATATATTAAGTTATGTTGAATTGATGTGAAATATTACAAACCAGGCAGATGTTTCCAATATTTGGCATTCTGCATTTCTCTAATTGGTTGAAAAAGTGCTCCAAGAGTCAAATTGGCAATGTCACTCCCAGAATAAAGTTCTGTTTTTTGACCCAGTGTTTCCCAGTCATCATCAGATATGTTTATACAGCTGTCTTTCGTGTGGATTTTCAACAGCTGAATTCGGGCTTTTCTGAAGAGAAAACAGAAAAATTACACATTATCATTTATTGTTAACAAATTATTCTTAAAAGTTAAAAAGCATGTTTGCTGAGTTAGTTAAATATTTACAAATTAATTCAACTCCAGTAATATTTATTTATTGATACATGAAAACAATATTTTAAAAATTAGGAGGTGCTTGTAGCGTAATGTTTATCATCATAGGAAGTGGACTTTGTTACCCAGGTTCAAATCTTGAGTGAGGCTGTGTGCATGTCCCATAGCACTAATACCCCCTGGGAAAGGTATAATATCCAACTCACCAGCTATGGGTAAATAGTAGGGCAGACTGGGCTATTTAAAGATGTTATGGTAACAACTCCAGAAGGCAAGCTGAATTCAAAGCAGACTTGGAGAGGGATGGGCTCTGCCAAGTTATTCCTGCCCTAGATACATTAAATGAACAACACGACTACAACCAAACAAGATTACAGAATAATTCTTCTTCTCTTCTACATGAAAATTGCTCACCATCTCAGAAAAAATACTTAAACCTTCTATCAAGGTTTCATTTGGTTTGGCTTCTTTGTTTAATGGCATATAAACATTTGTGGGTTATTTAATACCAAAGCCATCCTTGTAGAAGAACAGTTATGCTACTATTTAACCCATAGCTGAGGAATGAGGAGAGTTCATACCTTTCCCAAGCATATTAGTCTGAAAGTAAACATAATAATGCGATTGTAGGTAGAACTCTCTTACATGTTCTATCAAGTAATAATTGTTTAAGAAATTAAAATAATTATATGTAATGAGTAATTGTAACAGATAAAAATTATATATTTATTGTATATAAATATATTCTTTATATCTGTGAGAATTATTCATTACATTTATCTTAATAAACAAGTTCATAACAGCATGAATTAGAATAGGAAATTTTATATATTTATATATGGTTTCCTTATCCTTTTAAGATTTGTCCTGGTATGGATTTATGTACTTTTATATGGTTATTTTTTTATTTTTTCTTTCTTTCTTTTTTTTTTGCTGCCTCTATGTCAATTTCTTAAGGTGTGAAGTCAAATTGGTTTTATTATTATTATTGTTCTGCCTTCATCTAAGGTTCCTCTTCTCCCTCCCCCCCACACACAATTCTCTCCTGTCCATCCACATACATCCTTTCTCTGTTTAGACCCATCCCTATCTGTCAAGGTCACAGGACCCCAAAGACTCATAGGTCAAAACCTGCCTAGCAACAGAGAGAGACAATCGTTAAACCACTTATCACCTGTCACATTCAAGACTTTGCCAGTTTCCTCAATTTCATTGCATGAAACAGATGTGAAATGCAACACTTAAAAGAAATATTCTCATAATTCTTTTTTTATGATGAAACTGAAAGAGAATATTCAACTCTTCTTTACTTTTTCCTTTTCTTCTTTAAATGTGTCTATTTGTAGAATAATAACAAACATTTACATTTACAGACTCAAGTTTGTATTATTTTTATTTCATTGTTTTATATTCTTTTATTGCCATTTATTTAAGCTACTGTCCAATTCCTTCACACAAATGAGAAGACAGAATAATTATTATAAACTTATTTCAGAAACAAATAGTATCTTAATTAAATTAAATTACCACAACCAGAAAATCTGGCAAACACCATGTACAACATGCGGAACACTGGACAGATGTTTCAACCTTATTCGGTCTCATCAGCAGTGTATACCATGATTTCCACCACTTGAGATCGAACCAGTGACCACAAAATGTAGAGCCGAAACTCTACCTCTGAGCCACCAGCCCATGCTACACACTGGGCATTTTGACCTTATTAGGTCACATTACATGTATGGTGTGTGCTGGTGGTTCAGAGGTAGAGTTTCAGCTCTGCATTCTGTAGTCACTGGTTCAATCTCAAGTGGCAGAGATCATGGTATACACTACTGACGAGACCAAATAAGGTCAAAACATTTGTCCAATGTTCCAGATGTTGCACATGGTGTTTGCTGGATTTTCTGGTTGTAGTAATTTAATTATTATATAATTCCTCTATCTACAAATGTGTTGGGAAAACAGGATTTTTATTTCATTGTTTTATATTCTTTTATTGTCGTTTGATTAAACTACTGCCCAATTCCTTCATACAAGTGAGAAGGCAGAATAATTATTATTATAAACTTATTTCAGGAACAAACTATATCTTCTGAGAAATGTGCTGGGAAAACTACATATTTTCACTCTCATGTCCGTTAATTATAAAAGTGATCCTATTTAAATTCTATAAATCAAAATGTAGCGATAAAAAAAAAACAGAATTCTAATCCAGATAACAGGATAAAAATGATCAATCAGAAAATTTTGGTGTAATAATAATCCTACTTATCAGGAAGAGGAATATAAATTCTCTTTTGAAAACGTCTCAAAAAGGCCACATCAAGTTCCCATGGACAATTTGTTGCACATAAAAGAAAAACTTTGTCTCCATTTTCGATACTGCCAACTCCTTCCATTTGTTTGAGAAGTTCTGTTTTAAATCTTCGGGTATGTTCTTCTTCCCGACTATTTCTTTTTCTGCATATGCTATCAATTTCATCAATGAAAATAACCTGTAAAGAAAAAGAAAATAATAAAAGCTTATCTTATGGCTATTTATACCACAACTATAATATATTACATATATTAATATATTATATCAGCGTCCTGATATTGTCTTTTGGTCTGTTAATCAAAAGAAAGTTTTTATCGTTGAATTGACAGTTCCATTTTAAGAAAATCTTGATTGGGCCCATCAGCGGAAGTTGGAAAAATATGAAGACCTACATGAACAATGCGTCAGAAACGGATGGATAACGGATGTATTTCCCATTGAGGTCGGATGTCAGGGATTTATTGCCAACTCAACCTCGGCATTTTTGTCTAAACTTGGACTTTCTCTACCAGACAAGAGGAAATACTTAAAAAAGATTCAGGAGAAAGCTCTAACCGCATCAGCGTAGATATGGCAGTCCTATATTGTGACATCAAACTGACAAAGTCTGGTGGTATCGTGAGATACTGCTGGGGTGCTCTGGGTTAGTGGTAATGATGCTTCAGCCCCGAAACCATGCCTGAACCCAGAGTCATCATCTGATGAAGGCTTTGTTGGTTGCAATGCTACTGTGTAAATAGCAGTCATTGTATGAAGATTAGATAAGTACATATGGATATTTATACCATTACTATGATATATTAATATATTATAATATATTAGATAAGTACAACCAAAGTTAAGCAGCAATGAACCTTAATTGGAAGTTCACTTAAGCAACAATGTTCTGTGTATGATGTTAAATTGCATCTAGTGGTGAAGTTCAAATTCTGGAGTTCTGGAGAGTGAAGAATTCCCCTTCATCATTATTACTCTTAGGTCTATTCTGACTTGGAATCGTATTACCATCTATGGGTTAAATAGATAAAACAAATTAGTTTTAAAAAAAGTGTTGAAACAAATTTGAGTTTTTTTTTAAATTCAAAACCCAACATTTTTAATTTTTTTACACTCATTTTTTTTATCTATATAACCCATAGATGGGACCCTAACAGGTACTACCACTTCCAAATAGACTGTAGTGTAGTATGTCATGCTCAGGCACCAGGATTTCGTCCTTAGGGATCACAGATTATCACCCACAGCAAACAGGTGACCCCATATTCTATAGCACCAGCCAACAGGGTTAGAAAACAAAGATGGAATACAGTGAGAGAGAGAGACACACACACACACACACACACAGCCGATGAAAGCAGCCACCTGGCCGGATACAAATATGATAGCCTGACTCAAAAGAGAAACAGAAACCTGATAGAAGTGGATATAAGAAAAGAAATAAGCAACATAACTATCCAAAAGAAACAAGATATCAAAGTTGTCTGTGAGTTAAGATATGACATGCTTGGTTTAACAGCAACAATGAAATGTTCACCTATCCCTCATAAAATGGTGAGAAAAAGAAACAAAAAACAAGGAGTTTACTTTATGCTTATTATAACAACAAAGAAATAAAGTCTAAAAGTAGAGTTAAATTTAAGTAACATTGAACCATAATTAAAAGAGAATGATACGGACATTTCTTTTTACTTTGGTTATCTGTTCTTTATCTCCATTATTTGAGTTAATTATTTCAACAGACTTTTTTTTGTTTAAACCTTGAACAACAAGAAACCAGAAAACCACATACAATAACATTATACATGGTCTGAATTTTGTATGTCACTTTAACACAACAAAAATATCACATCTTAATTTGATTTTTATCAGTGCAATAATATCAATAGAAATAAAGTAATTTCCATGTTGTTATTAATAATAATAATAATGAAATTTATTTGTACAGTGCTCAGGTGCATCACAACTCATCAAAGTCTCATGTCTAATACATAGAATAATGTACTAATATCAGGAAGATGAATAGTGTACAGTAATAATGTGCATATGTGTTGTGGAGGTGGGGTATCAGGTATATTGTTAGCAAATTACAGGAAGCATGGAGGCTTTATTCCATGCCTCGGCAACTGAGCGTGAAAAAATGTTTCCGAAAGTCATGTGAGCAATGTTGTTTTCTGACTTTGTAGGCATACCCACGTGTGTTAGAAACATGAAGATCACAAAGGTGCTCAAGTTTGCTGTTGTTAAGAAGATTATTGACCTTAATAATAGCTGTGGAATATGAGTGTAAAAGTGATACCAATTGTAGTCAGACAACTTGGAACGGATCCCAAAAGTTTAGAAAACAGATTGGAGGAATTGGAAATCAGAGGAAGAATTGAGACCATCCAGAACAGCAGATTCATTGGCTAACACTAAACATACATGCCATCATCTAATGTCTTCATCTCTGTGTCCCCTGACTTTTAGCTGCCAGCTTGTGGCACTCCCTTAATTGTTTTATCAAATCTTGTGAGATGAAATGTGGCATGTTAGCTCTCATGCTCTGCACCAATCTGGCCTCAATAGCTCCCATTGTAAGTGGGGTTGGTTTGATAAACTGAAACATGAGTAAATATAATGAACTGCAAATACTAGTAGGAATATCAAACTAACTTACAATCAATAGATCAGAGACTTACAGATCAGATTATAGAAACAGAGAAAATGCTATGTTACAGGTGACAATGTTGGAAAAGTTCTTTAATTGACCTAAGTGAAAAGATTAAAAAAGAAATATGAAATTACTACAGAGAAATTTGAAATAAAATTTGTTGATCTAATTGAAATTCTAATAAAACCAAAACACACACCAGAAAAAACAAACAACTTTTATCAAAATATTTTCTTTTGTTATCTTCTGGCATATTGTAACTTTTTTTATTTCTCATTATAAGAATTTCTTTAAATTGCCTTGTCAAGTCTAATAGAGAATTAAAATAATAATGAATTTATTGTGTACAATGCTCAGGTGCACCACAACTCATCAAAGTCTCATGTCAAGTACACAGAATAATGTATTAGTGTCAGGAACATGAACAGTTTACAGTAGTAATATGCATGTATGTGTGTGCATATGTATGTGGAGAGTGGCATCAGGTATAGTGCTGGCAGACTACAGGAAGCATGGAGGCTTTGAAAGATGCAGTGCTTCGGCAGCCTACAACAGATGCGGGCAGTTTATTCCATGTCTCTGCAATTCTGAGCGTGAAAAACTGTTTCCGAAAGTCACGTGAGCAGTGCTGTTTTCTGACTTTGTAGGCATGCCCACATGTGTTGGAAAGATGAAGATCAAAAAGGTGCTCATGGTTGCTGTTGTTAAGATGATTAATGACCTTATGAGCGTTTACCAGGTCAGTTGCAAGACGCCAAAGTTTCAGCGAATCCATTCCCAGGGCAGCGAGACGTTCAGAGTATGGTAGATGCCTGATGGAGAGTATTCGTTTGGTTGCACGTCTCTGTTTGATTCCTATAAAGTGATTTCTATAAAGTGGTTCCTATAAAGACTAGAAAAAATAGGGTGGATGTGTATTGTTTGACCCCCCTTAAAATTTTTGTTATAATAATATAAAAATCATTTTCTTTGGAATAACATCTATTAAGAATGAAACTTTTAGATTATAAACAAATCTTTTGGGGAAAGTTTCCCATTTAATTTTCAGGAGGGATCAGTTTGATTTGTTACTTTTACAACACCCCTCAGACAGTGTTCCAATGGTTTCTTGTCCCTGACCATCGACAGAGAATTTTAAATAACATTTTCCATCTAATTGAAAATTATAAAAAATAATACACACACCATAAGAACTTTTATAAAACTATTTTCTTTTCTTATATTCTGCAATTCTGTAAAAACAATCTCCCTGGTTCAACATTAGTGAAAAGGGAATAGACTCCCTCCTTGTTTGGCTTATATCAACAATAGGCCACTTTGCAGACTTTACTTTTACTACAATAAAAAGTGATGATCAAATTGAATGAAGTTATTTAAAATTAAATGCCCTTATTACCATCTAACAATAAAAAAAGAGAATGATCTTTTGGGTGAACACAATATATTATTCAAAAACATTGTATGAATTTATATTAACTAAGAGACTCTGTTTGTCTGTGAAGAGCATAAATCTAAGTGAGATAGAAATACATACTTCTCACTTTCTCCTACCCAACTGGAAAGAAGATCTGCACTGGAAATGGAATAAAATGTTGAGGTTATAGCTGAAGAAAGTGCCAGAGCCAAACGAGATTTCCTGTTCCAGGTGGACCATACAAAGAATTCTCTTCCATGGCTTTCTATTTCCTAAAATTAAAAAAAGATGCATTCCTTATTAAAGATATTTTTTCAATATTTTTATGACAAAAATTATTATTAAAAAGGGTTGGTTTTTTTTTTTTGGGGGGGGGGGTTGCAATCAACTAAGCTTATTTATCACTTAGTTTTCTTTTTGGTTAACAGAAAAAAATGAATAATTAAATGTTAAATATAAATAATTTGTAGGAAAAAGGTATGGATATAGATTATTTATTAGATTTTTTTTAAATGAGGCTTGATAATTTGTATTATTTAGATTTTTCAGACTGTTGTCCTCATCTTTATTGTTATATAGACAATGTTTTGGGCAATGTCCACTTCAGCTTTCTTCAATTATTTCTTGTCAAATTTGGGTGGCTATACTCGCAACAGCAAGACTCAGCCCTATGTCACACCAGCTGGAAGATTCAGACCTGACTGTCAGAGAACACACTGCATCACACATCTAGCCTCCCAACTCACCTGTCTGTACTCCCCTCCGCTTTTTTGTGTGGTGAGTATGGTGGAATGAGAGATCAGCAGATACAGCTGCAACACAGAGGACAAGCTAAGGGTAAGGATCACCAGGGCCTTCTGGGGTGACAAAAGACTGTGGTTGGTTTTAAAGCCGCTTCAAAACTGTCATCAAATCCAATGGTGGATTCATTCAGAGCGAGATCAACAGAACATTTCACAAAGACAAACTGACCCAATTTTATATTTGTTGATTCTTTTAGAAACTAAATACAACTAACATAATTTGAGAAAAATTATTTTTGAAAGATCACACATAATATAAGAAAAATAATTTCATATAAACCATTCTTAGATAAATCTAAAAATTGAATAGTTTTACCTGTGAAAAGATGTGGGAATTTTAAAGGCATAATTATAGCTTCATGTAAAGCTTGTTTGGCATCAGAAAGACCAGCAATATCATCAAAACTCAACTCTTTTTTAGTTATTATTGTATTTTCAATGGCAGAAATACGATTTTCCTTTTGAATATCACGATTATCTTTTTGCATAACTGTAAAACAAAGAAAATACAAATATAATAATAAATTATGAAAAATATAAATACAATATATATATATATATATATCAATAAATAAGTTATCCACAGACACGTGTTTCGAGGTTTCACCTCTCATCAGTGTGGCTACACTTTAACAGCTACCCCTGGCCGGGTTTGAGACATGAATGAATTTTCGTCGGCCAAGTCTCTTACCCATGCGGCCAGTAGCGGCTGTCAAATATAGGAGAATATTTAATTGATACATTTCTAAGCAGAAATGAATTCATTAGAGTCCTCTTAACTTTGTAAACAAAGTGAGGGTTAGCTACACGTCAGAACGGTGAATTTTACAATTAAATCCCTATTTAGAGAACTCAACCAAATTGGGAGTATATATATAAAATGTTGTTATGGTTCTAACAGGAGAAGATTAAATATTTTTATAAGAAAGGTCTGCAAAATGGTTTGAATTTTCTTTTTCCCAAAAAATTTTTATTTTATTTTCACGACATATGTTTCAGATTTTAGTATCTTCTTCAGACTTGCAACTATAATGTTCATATCTGTTTGTTTGTTTATAAACTCCTTGTAAGGTTTTGGAGATCCCCATGATCATATATATTCGGAAACATTACCCAAGGTACTTGGATAAGTGTAAACCATATATAGGTACATATTTATATAAATGACCAGAAATTATGCCTATTCATAAAATGTCAAAGAATTTCAATGTTAAGACCCCCTAATGGGGGTTAAATTTCCCTATAGTTAGAATTTTGGAAGCTCATTTGAGGGTTTTCTATTAAAAGTAAAACAACAAAAAATGTACCTCTCTTTTATAGTAAAATTTGGCTAATTTAGACATTCTATCTATGGCAAAACATCACTAGAATTATAGTAACAAAAATTATTAGTTAACTAGCTTAAAAGTCGCCCTATCAGGCAGCAATTAAGCTTGTTACTAATTAAGTAAACAAATGATTTGTAACAAATTTGTTCTCACATAATTGCACAATTTTCTATCTTCTATTTAACTCTCTCTCTCTCTCTCTCTCTCTCTCTCTCTCTCTCTCTCTCTCTCTCTCTCTCTCTCTCTCTCTCATAGATATTTATCTAGGTTTTACTGCTCTAGAATGCAACAGTCTTTAAAAAATGCACAAATGACCCTGAAGGATGAGGCACACACGAGGAATGACCTCTTTTTTTTAAAGCTACTGAAAGATATTAATAAGATTTTGAATATTAATAATAATAATGAAATTTATTGTGTACAGTGCTCAGGTGCACCACAACTCATCAAAGTCTCATGTCTAGTACACAGAATAATGTATTAGTGTCAGGAACATGAACAGTGTACAGTAATAATATACATATATGTATATTATTACTGTTTACTCTATTTTGTAACCAACTAATTCATTTCTGGAATTAATTATCATTATTATACTAGGGTGAGTCAAAAGTTTTGCAATATTTTGGTAATTTATTTGCTTTGTTCTTCAAGTTCCAACAAAATCAGCCAAACATTCAAAATAGAGGTTTAAACCTCAGCCAATCAACAGCTCAAATGTGTGGCTGGTTGACTACTTAATCACTTATACTGAGAGACGTCCATTTGCAATCATTGACAAAGGACTTGTAAGACTGAGGAGCACCAAGGAACAACCAAACGATTCATGCTCGGCTTAACACAAAGGATTTCCACTGGACAAGCACTTTTGCTTGAAGCCTAAAGGATGGCTAATAAAATCGTAACAATTCTTCTTCAATTACACAATTGATTTATTTTCACTTGATTCCTGCAAATTTTATTTTGAATGTGAATGATAAACTCACAAAAATTACCTTTCTCAAGAGAAGTCTCATCTTTTGCTTGTATATTTTGTATATTATATTTTGTAGTGAATACTTTACTTTGGTTTTCAAGGGATTTTAAGATATGAGTCAGAGATTCCTGCAATAAACATGGATGAAAAAAAACAAAAAAATTAGACAAAAACGTACAGACAAAATTAATATTTTAAATCACTTTCTTGATTTTTTTAAGTGTCTAACAAATATTTTCAGAGTCCAATTGTTAATTATTACTTTTATTCATATATTACTTTTAGCTCAGTTGGTAGAACACCTGTCAAGGTACAACAAGGTTCCTGGTTCGGTACTGACCCTTGCCAACTCAGCGCATGAGTAGAATGGCTTAGATCTGTGCAGTAAAGTGGGGAGCTGAAGGTAGGTGTGGTGTCCCACCTCAGATGCAAAAACAATCTCCCTGGTTTAGCACTAGTGAAAAGGGGGTAGACTCCTTTGGTGTCAGGTTAATACCTTGTAGACTTTACTTACTTATCTTTAGAAAAGTAGTTTTAAGAGGTAACGTAAATAATGGAAAAAAACATTCAAATTCCTCAGTACATACTCACTTATATTTTTCTCTCTTTCTGAACATAAAAATAAAAATTTCTCCAAATTGAAGCAAAAAGATATTTTTATCAGTCAGCCAATTAAATTTCCACAAACTCAGTCATTAGTATGAATATTTAAACTCTACACAAATTTTGCATAATATGGTGATTTAGACTGCGAATGGTGACAGACAAGTCAACAGAATAAAACAAACACAAACTTAGAATGGGAATAGACATGTATTACTGGCGTACATAACAATTGTTGCAAACTTTGGTTTGTCTGCGGGAATGTTATACATAGAACAATAAACCACTTAGCTGAAATCCTGAGGTAGGGGAATTATCAAAGTCCCACTCTGGTCGTTCAGAAAGATATGAGAGAGGTCCTTTTTTTGACGTCTGACTCCGGTGCTAGTCGATCAGAAAGAGGAAGAATTTGTCTCTTTGGCTTTGCTGCCAAAGTATGCTGGCCCGTGATTGGTTGGTTTGAAAGAGAGGCTCGTAGACAAGGATGATAACCCCCACCTCAGATTTCTTTATAGTAGAGCATTAGCCTAAGAATTGCAAGATTCCATGTTTGATAATCTTGAGTAATCTGATCTGTGCAGTAAAGCATCTGGGAGTTGACAGTTGATGTAGCGCTCCACCTCAGCAAAACAATCTCCTTGATCAAGACACAAGTGAAAAGGGAATAGACTCCCCCACTGTTTGGCTGATAGCAACAATTGGCCACTCTGCTGATTTTTTTTCTTAATATAACATTTATAATTAAAACAACCTTTAATCATATTGAAATAATTATCAAATGAGTAACCTCTCCATTTTATCAATTAATTTGTGTTTATTCATTTAAAGTTTTAAGGATTAAAAGAAATATTGAAAAAGTACATTTTATTGCAAAGTTATTAATCAAGCTATGATTGAATTTAAGGTAATCTGAACATTAGCTACATAAATGAGAGTAACCTCCCCTTGTTTGTTTTACTTTGAGGAAGCCATATGTTTTGATCAGCCATTTTCATTTCACTTGTAAATCTACACAGAAAGTACGAATTTGTTAGAATCAATACAACTGCATGTTTTAACATGAAAATATCATAAAATGTGCTCTTAATAACAATTAAGTTCATTTCAAATAATGCGCAAGCACAATTAAGAACACATTTTATGATATTTTTGGGTTAAAACATGCAGTTGTATTGATTCAAACAAATTCGTATTTTCAGTGTAGATTTACACTGAAATGAAAATGGCCGGCCAAAACAGACGGCTTCCTCAAAGTGAAACAAACAAGGGTAGATTATTCTCATTTATGTAGCTAATGTTTTACCAAATTGAATGTATATGTTTAACAAAAAAAAAATAAATAAATAAATAAATAATTTCTTACCATAAAAAGTGGATCAGTTTCCAATGAAACAAGTTCTTGAATAATTTCATAACAATTATGAATTGAGTTTAATACAAGTTCAATATCGATATTACAAGGTTTTTCAATTTCTCTCTTGACATATTCCAAACTGCAAAATTAGTGAACAACTGTAGAAAATGGTAACTGAATAAAAAAAAACATTATTTTAATACATATACATTTTATTAATATACAAGGTATGTTGATACAAGGTGAACAGGTTCAATAAACAAGTCCCATGAGATCTTGTTTCTCTCTACCAAGGTTTTTTCAGACATTATTTATAGGAAAAACAGACAATTCCATTCTCATCATTTAGGTACTATATATATTAATTGTTAATTACTCTGTTCACCTTGTATCTTTGCTTAGTACATCTTTTTTCCTTATCCTTAATACTCATTGTGTTTCTTCCTATTTCTCTGTTAATTCTGATAGTCAAGTTACAACATTAGTAAAAACTGAACTTTTCTGGTTTGATATTTTATGGAAGATAACTAAATTGAAATTATTAGAAAGGTTTTACACAGTAAAGATTTTTTTTTTAAATTCTTTATTAAGTAAAATAAAACAAGATAGTGCTATCTCCTCATTAAATAGCAAGTTCCTGAAATTAGTAGACCAGTTCACATACCTCAGTAGCAATATCTCATCTACTGAAAGCAATGTCAACAACAAACACATAGGTAAAATATGAACTACTTTTGACATGGTATCAACCATATGGACAAACAAAAAAACTTTAGATGCCATCAACAATTATGTGTTCATAATATGAAAGTAAACAGCAATGAAGGGTAACAATTACATCAAATTGTTTTTGAAGGGCCTCAGATATGCGCACTTAACTGAATTTGTGGTCAATCCAATTTACTGTGAAGTGAATTCAATTGACTAGGCAATGATTATGAATTGAAGAAAGGGTGGGGGTGTCAATATCACAATTTTTCCTTCAAAGGATCCCCCCACCCTTTCAGCAAACATGTCCAGTACTTAAATTTTGAACCTATAATAAATAAACAGAAAATATTGGGGACTCTCCACCAAAAAAAAGACGTTCTCCCAGCTACCAAATCCCCTGACCATGTACTTGCTGCCTGCAACAATCTTTTCTAACAGTCCTCTGCCAAAGCTCAGTGCCCTCAAGCAAGATCAGAACGCAACTGTCTCGGTGTGGTAAGGCAGGCCTTAAATAATCATTCACTACCCAGACTAAAATCACACATCTGGGTCAATCGTGCAGTGTAGGAATTTGCATGCGCGCCAAGGCACAACTCATAATCAGGAGAATGCGAATTCAATCTCCTTAATTGCCCACTACACTCCTCCCTGATCTCATTTTACACACCTTTGAGTTACCATGTGCATGATTTCTCTCACCACAACCCCCCTCCCCAATGGTGAAATGAGGGTCATTACATTGTGAATGAACAGCTAACCAAACTAAAATATTAAAGACATTACCAAACGCAATACATAAAAGAGAGATCAATAATAAAGATAGAATAAATATGAAAATGAATAAAATATATTTTCAATATCTCTTGATCTCTAATTACAACTCATTTTATTTTTCTGTTGTTTATATTTTGAGTGTTAATGATCTAATAAGATTTAATTCAATTTTAAGTGAAAGACAGCCACAAACAGAGAAGGAGGAGGAGGAGATCAATTGCCCCCCCCCCCCATTCATTAGATCATGTCATTTGCACTCAGCTGGATCATGCCTTCTTACTGATATTTGAGGAGGAGAAGGTGGTCTATGGGTCATATTCACTTACACTATAAATGACAGTGAGTGCAACACATTATATTATATACCCAAGTATGGCAGAAGGAGATATATGGTATACAATGCACACATACACACACACACACACACATACACATACACACACACAGAGAGATGAAAAGTGGTAGTGGATTGCCTATGACCACAAATATCACACACATTTAGAACACTTACCCAAAGTCCTGGGTGGGCATGGGGGGACACCCTTTTTTTCAAGAAGCGGGTCACATGAGATATGGCTCATCATTAGGTGGGTCACACCACTAAAAGAATTCAAAGTAATTGTAGATTGAAGATACCTCAATTGTTTTCACTATAGAAGACCATACACATAAGCATTTGCTTTAGAAATAAGGGAAAGTTGATTTTCTATTTTTAAAGAAAAAATAATTGAAGTCTTAGGTAGATTGTTGGGATTATCTTCCTTTTACCTGGAAGAGTTATCTTCCCGCTGGGGTTTCCCTGCCAACCACCAGGGAGGTCTGGTATTTAAGCCCAAGGTTCAAACTCTTCTGCCTCTTTTGTGCTTGGTCACGAACGAACTCACATGGGCTAGACACTGTCTACCCCTTTCCCAATGGGGGCTTTTGCCCCCCACCATCACTAATAAGTGAATTATACTGCATGGATTATCCATTAACTCCTATATTTTATATGTACATTTAGGTATCTCTTTTATACCTAAATATTGTATTTCCATTCATGAATGTGTCCTTTTATTCTATCTTATTTGTATTCTCTACTATGTATCTTGTATTTCATGTTATATGTTATTCCATGTGCTTTTGATTAAAGTTCATCTTGTTATATGTTTAACACCCTTGTCGGAGTTTGTTTCGTTTCAACAAGTTATAACATTATTATAACCCTGAACCTTACAAGATCATTCAGAAAACACCACAGACCACATATGATCCCTGGGATTCACTTTGCCCATGACTAGTCTAAAAGTAAAAAAGTTAAAAGTAGAATATATTATTTTATGCAAATTGCATGAAGAAAAGAATATGAACTGTTGTTCTAATGAAATACAGAATGCTAAGATGGAAAAACTAGTCAATTAAAGTAGACATAATATTTTTCAACAAAAAATAAGTTTAGTCCTTATTATACAATGTTTTTACAATGCAAAGAATTATTAAAAACTATTCCGGAGGATCATTTATCTGAATTTGAATTCACTAGGATACATGGCACAGTGGATATAAAGGTTGAGTTAATACAGTTCTAAGTGAGAGACATCTGTAGGTCGCAGGTTCAATCCTCACCACTGACAAAATAACATAGAATGCTTAACATGGCTAAACACTTGTACCCAGGCATGGTTAATGAACTGAGAAAAATCTACCCCAATGGATTAAATCAAGTGTTCGGTTTGAAGTTCCATAAAGGTTTCCGATGATGACATAAAGGCTCCTGAGTTCAACAAGAAGGTTCCCAAGAGTTTGACAGGAAATACCTGAAGAAGGCCAAAGGACACATTGGCTGAAACGTTGTGTATATACCAATAAAGATGAGGACAATAGTAACAAAATCTAAATAATACATATTCCAGAGGATTTTGATATATCATTAAAATGAAATATTTAAAAAAATAAACTCTACACAAAAATTAAAATATAAACGTACAATGTATGTGATTCCCTAACCTCTCCAGACATAAAATAACCCCATATGGGCTGATATGCCATTAAAATCAATCAATCAAAAAAGTGATTTCATAATTAAAGATATCATCAAATTTATTTGAATATAAAAATAAAGAACTTACCAAGAAACTGCTTCTGTATCCATTTATCAAAAGATTCCCCATGAGGAAATGTGAATAAATAGAAAATAATCATTTGAAAATATTTCTATTGCTTTTTTTTCATAATAAGATAGAGTTCATATGTTAGGCATTTTGAAATCCACCATACAGAAATAAATTAACAACCCAATTAAATAAGAACAACTTTAAATCAGTATAACAATAATAGAATTAATCATTTCTCAGTTTGTTTTTTCAGTTGTCCTTATTGAACTGAATTATATGACAGATTTTAAAATGCCTAACATTGTTCCTTTTCTATAGAATTATAATTATCATCTAACAATTTTTTTTTAAAATGGAGAATGTATTTCTACAAAACAATGATAATTACTTACTTAGCAAGAAGTAAATGTGTATAAATTGTTCCTTTTTGGGATAATCTTATTAAATTAAAATTATGTTTTTAAAAAATTCTTAAATATTTACAAAAATAAAACTGATGTTTGCAAAGCATTTAAATTTAAGGCAAGAAGAAAATAGTACAAATATAGAAATGATATTGAATCTAATTTTGCAAGATATAAAATTTTCTGTTACAAGAAAAAAAACAAAAAAAAACAAATATGATTGAAAAGAAAATAACAAGACTGAAACATACTATCTATGATTAAATAATAATTTTCTAAAAAGTAATATATAATAGGATAATATAATTTAGGCAAAAATTCTTAAGGTGTATATGTTCTGTCAAAAATGAATGCAATTATGGGAATAAACAGTTTTAAAGAATATCAATATTATTTCATAATGGTTTTAAGGGATATACATTTCATATTAGTAATATTATATTACATTACAATATCAAATATTACATACATTCCTATCAAAGTCGGATGCCGACAATTTATTACCAACTCAACCTTCATATTTTTGACTAAACTTGGACTTTCTCCAACAGACAAGACGAAATACATCAAAAAGATCCAGGATAAAGCTCTAATTGCATCAGCGTGAATATGGCAATCCCACAGTGTGACAATAAACCAACAAAGTCTGGTGGTATTGTGAGATACTGCTGGGGCGCTCTTGGTTAGTGGTAATGATGCTTCGGCCCCGAAAACCATGCCTGAACCCAGATTCATCATCTGATGAAGGCTTTGTTCGTTGCAATGCTACTGTGTAAACAGCAGTCATTGTATGAAGTTTCTTGTATGTTCTTTAAAATATAACTCTTTGAACTTGAATCCTTTTATCTTAGACTAAGACTTTTATTAGGAGTGTATGTTATGATCTCCCTAAGCCTAAAATAGCTGCTTAAAATCCATAGTAAAATGGCTTATAGACAGGGACAGTTCTAGGGTCTAATGCACCCCATCACCTCTAAATATACGATATACCCCTCCACCAATCTATGATATAGGGGCAGTCTAGGAACCCTGGTTGGAGGGTTCAGGTAGTACATACCAGTTCTGCTTACAAGTCTTAAATAACTGTTAAAATTACAGTGATTCCAAAAACTGTTTAGGTTAGATTTTGTTGGAAATTTTATTTTTTCAAAAAAATATGTTTTGCATGCCCTTTTTTGTTGGTCTTTCAATATCTCTTGATTCGATTTGATTTGATTTGATTTGTTCTTGTTTTACGGCATATCAACCTCAATGGGTCATTTAATGCCGACTACGTTTTTGAAATGAATTGGTGATAATGTTTAATTTTCTAAAAGTTTGTTTTTTTTACATATTTTTTGTGAATGAAACTTTTAGATGATTTTTTTTAACATATATTTTTGTGTTTTCATTTTTTTTGGAAGATTTTTAGATTTTGTTGTAGATGTGTGCTTCTTTTATGTATCCAAGTAGTTTTTCTGGGTTTATTTGGTAGAATATCTGTTTTAGATTTGTTGTTTGGTAGTATTTTTTTCATATTTGTTTTAGGTTGTTACATTCTGTTAATATGTGTTTGATTGTGTAGGGTTTTTGGCATGGTATGCAATATGGGGCTGCTTCTTTTTTGAGGAGGTATGAATGGGTAATGTATGAGTGTCCTATTCTTAGTCTGGATAATATTAGTTCTTCTTTTCTGGATATTTTGGTTTGATTTATTTGAAGTTTTCCTATTTGTGGCATTATTTCATGTAGTTTGTTGTTTTGGAAGTTATTCCAATAATTTTGCCATTTTTGTTTTGTGTATATGTTTATGTTCTTTTTTAAGTCTGTAAAAGGTATTTTAAAGTGTGTATCAAGTGGGTTGTTTTTAAGCTGTTTTTGCTGCTGAATCTGCTATTTCGTTTCCTTGGATTCCGATGTGACTTGGTATCCCAGTAAAGTATAATTTCTTTTTGGTTGCTATTATTGAATTTGGTGAGTAGTTTAGCTATTAATGGGTTATTTATTTTTTGTTTATGATTGCTACTATAGCAGATTGGGAGTCAGAAAATACTATGTGTTTTGAGTTCTTGCTTTTCTGATACAAAAGTAAACTAAAGAAAGGGCCCCATGTGGCTAGCTCTGGAAGCTAGATATTGGTCACGTGACACCTATATTGGCCTCTTTTTGGATTCGGGTCTCGGGGAGAGAAGACGCAACTAGGTCTCTGGTGAAAAACCTACAGAGTGTCTACACCTTCGGCACGGGCTGAAGAGAGTTCGTGAGTTATCTGGATTCAAGGACATTGGCAGGTCCCAATATGAAATTCTATTGCAGAAGTGTGGTTCTAGCAAAACCTTTGGCGGGAAAGGCTGCAGGACGTCGTGCGATACTACTTTTGGTGAGAGAACGTGGTTACTGCTTTCTGACGCCACCTCAGATCCCTGAAAATGATGCACGTGGTTCTAGCAAATACCTTTGGCAATAAAGGATGCAATATTAACTTCTGATGAGAGAAGAACCAAGCCACAAGTTGTATACACTTTCGGCGCGGACTGACGAGAGCCCACGAGGAAGAAAAAATAATGGCATACCCATGTGAAGATAAAGAGCCTGGTTTCTGGTGAGAGAAAAAAGAATATTGAAAAGACTTTTATTTTTCTGTCAAACTGTTTTTTGGCCTTTCCTGCATGAGAGAAAATAATTTTAAAGGGTTGTCCTTTTATTGTATACACCCTTTCAGTACCAGTAAGTGAAACCTTCCTCATTTTTTGTGGGTGTGAATATATTTCTGTATTTTGTTACTTGGCACCTAAATTATCAATTTAGCTGACGTCTGCATGGGAATTACATGCAATTTATTTTGTATTGTATACCTTTAACTTTTTGCCTCTGTAAGAACAGTCTCCATTGTCTGAGGGTTTTGGGTAACCTCCTGCATCAGGAGACCCTTTTTGGTCACGTGACGCAGGAACCCAAGAAGAGAACCCTCTTTGGCCGAAGCTACTGGACAAGTGCGGACGTGCTTGTCACCTCTCTCCCGCAGACACCCATGGTGCATGCCAGACATTACAGACTCTATTTACAGTAAGTGGTTTCCACCTATTTTGTCTATGAACGCAACTATGTATGTTTGGACACTTGTGACATTATATAGCCTTCGTTCCCCTATATATGTTATAATAAAAGTTATATAAATGTAACTAACGCGTTTGTTGTTTTCCTAACTGAAGTATTCCCCATTAAATTACAGCATGGCTTGTACGTCCTTTGGAGTGCACATGCGGCACAACCCTTTTGAAAAGTAATTCGGGAAGCCAAATTGGTTGTTTAAGCATTATTGTGGGACTTCGTCATTCACAACCAGTTAACACTCTGCGAACCTCTTATACCTCCATTTGGGAAAGATTTGTAAATAAATTCTTTCTTACTTTCAAGCAAGACTATTTGTAGTTTCATTTTTCCCTACCCATTTTCATTTGACGACGTTGGTTAAATTTTGAAGGTCGAATTTTTCTGAAAACAGAAAAATTTCCGACAATTCATAAATGTGAGATCATATTTTTCTAGTTATTAGAATAGAATAATAATTAATTTCAAGTAAATAGATATCTGCTTGACTTTATAAACATTTTTCCCATTCAATATAAAATTAGAATATTTCTTTAAGTAAATTGACATTCTAATCAGATAAACTCTAAAAACAGTTTCAATTTTCAGATATGAGCAATTGGGTGTTTGTACAATCTAAAAATGATCTAATTAAATGTTGAAACATAAAACTACTTTTTCTTTTCTTTTTTTTATATGTAATTATTTTGCCTCTAAGAAAATATATGTAGAGGGATAGAAGAATTTCGGACGACCTGTTAATAAAGAATAAAAAAAAGATTAGAGAGGCTGCATTTCAACAGGACCAGCTTTTTACCTTTTGATTCAATAAATGTCTCAAATAAATTATTTGGGGCATTTTTCAATAACTGTATTACAACTTATTTTTTTAAAAACGAATTAAATTTATCAAAAAATGCCCAAAATAATTTATTGTAAGAGAAAATTATTTAAGAAATCTGATGAAAAACAAGTCTATTTTCAAGAGAAAAAAAAAGCTGAAGATATCGGGAGTGCGTATCTTGAAGAATACAATGCTTTTTTTTTTTTTTTTTAGTGGGATAGAAATATTTAAAAGACATTGTCGATATGGAAATAAAGATTGTAAAATGTTATCCTCTCCCTCCTCGTTAAAAAAATCAAAAGTATCTTTTGTTTTTTATTGTTGCTGAATTTTTGTTAATTTTCGTATTAAAAAAAAACAAAACAAAAACGGTTATTAAACTTTTTAAAGTTTAAAAACCGTTTTTGTTTTGTTTTTTTCTTTCTTTGCCTGAGGTGGGTGGCTTTTAAGATATTTTGTCCTGAAGAAAAGATTTGAAATTTCTACGACAAAAAAAAGGTGAGTTCAATTCATTACTGTAAAAAGGTTAAAAAGAACTAATTTACAAATTAAGTCTCAAGTTGACGTTAAAACTTATTTTTTCAATTTCCAACTTAAATATCCCTTATTTTTCAAAAACAAAGACCAAAATAAATAAAAGAAATTATTATTTAGAATTATCCAAACGAAATAAATCTAAATTTAAAAACATAAAATAGGGATTTGATTTTGAAATTTAATAATCGCGATAATTTGAATGAATCAACAATGAAACAAATATTAAAAAAAAAAACTTTTTCTTCTCAAAAATGTTTGACATTTTTTCTTATTTTTCTTTCTTTTCTGCAGTAATTTGTATTTATTCACAAAAATAGACAAAAAAAAGTTTTCTTTTGTTTGAGGTTTTTTTATTTTAAATATCAAAGACCAAATTATTTGACTTGATCTTTTTTAAATCAATTTTGAAAATACAAAAACATTTTTTTATAGAAGTCGAAATTTCTTAAAATTGGAAAGAAAAACTTTTAAAGATTTTCTGTTGTTTTAATTTTGGTAATAAAACTTTTATTTTTTTTATTCATCTATTTATTTTTATTTGGTTCTTTCACAATTTGTTTTTATCTATTTATTTTTTTCTATAAAAGAAAAGAAAAGCAAAAAATACTGAATTAATTATTGATTGAATTTTATCGAATTTACTATTTTCTTTATTTAGCAAATTTTATAAATTAAAAATAATGAACATATAAAAATAAGTGTTTTTAAAATCAATAAGAAAATATTTCTTATTAATTTTAAGAAAACTTATATTTTCATTCTTTCTCATTTATTTTTTTTATATATATATTGATAACAATACTAAATCTAAAACAAGAATTTTTTACATGATTCAGTTTGCTTCTTTTTTTTTTAATTTATTTATTTACGTGTGGATGTGTTTGTTTGTGTCCAACAGACTTTTCTTTTTTCTCTCTCTTTTTCACAAATCATTGTATTTTTATTTTTCTAAAATGTTTTTTCTCTAGCCGTCTTCAAAAATATATTTTGTCTAATTCACTTGAAGAAGGCTGGAAATGGAATTGCGAAAGAAAAATAGGATAAAGATACGGTTAAATTGGAGAGAAAAAACTCCATTTGTATCAATAAAAAAATTCAGATCAAACTTTAAAAACAGTCCTAAGTTTTCACTCCTGTTTAGAAAAGTAATATATATATTCAAAATATAAATAATATAATACGTTTCATTGATTATAAACACCCTAAATAGAAAATAAATAGAAAAATGTTTCTTACCGGCATATGGTTTGAGCTCCATTTCTGTATCGTCTGCTTTTCAAATAAATAAACTAACACTGAAAATTTCCAAGGGCAGATAATTCATGACTGCACTTTTATAAGATGCGACGAGTAAATTATATTTTAAATTATCAATTTCGTAAATGTAAATGTATTTTAGATTATTAATTTCCCTCGCAATTCCCTAGCTCCAATACTAAGATTTCAGAGTGTTAAGGCGTCAATCTGAGGGCAGCGCAGAGGATTCGAAATAAATTGGGACCAGGTATCCAATAGGCACCCCAGCTGTGAGCTGTTTTGAAAAGAACACCTTTTGCTTTTCACCGTGAAGTCCCAGGTGTTTGTTTACAAATAAACAACAGACGATTTTTTTTTTTTTACATTAGAATTTCACTGTAAGATTTTTTAAAAGTTTGTTCATGTATATTTATATTTGAATGAGCTTAAAGAAAGTATGCCAGCTCAGAATCCTCACTGATCGTTCTGATAAGATAATCACTCCTGAATTCCTTGGTGAGATCCTGGCCATGATTGACAACGATCCCAACAAGTCAGCCAGGCCCATAGTTAGGGACATGGGGGTCTCTGAGTTTCTTATCAGGCAGGTAGTGCATGAAGACATACAATATTTCTCCTACAAGAAAGGGATAATTTTTATCCCAGGCCATAAAGGACAAGAAGAAAGACTGCAGTGCAATGCTTCTTAACAAACTCAAACATTCCCTCCAACCAAACATGCTTTGGTTTTTCTCAAATGAGAAAAAATTTTGCCAGGATAAGATGCTAAACTCATAGAACAACCATTGGTTTGCTCTGTTCCCATAAGATATACTGATGGCTATAAACCTTCTTTTTTTTTTTTTTAATCGTTATGTTTTGGTTTATGTTTATGTTAATGTTAATGTTAATGTTACGTTACTTTACATTACATTACATTACATTACATTATAACAGATAGAGTTAGCTTAGTTGGTAGAGCATTCAGCTAGAAACCACAGGGTTCCTAGTTCAATACTGACCCTCGCCAAGTCAGCATATGAATAGCATAGGGATCAACATGTAAATTTTCAACATGTATCTATTTTCCTACATAATCACCATTTCGTCCAATGCCTTTTTGTAGGTGCTGTGGCAGTTTTTGTATGCCCATGGTATACCAGCTTGCCGCTACATCGTTGAGGAAATGTTGAACCTTGTCGTTGTTGCAAACTCCCCACACCACTTGCAGGCATTTCTGATATCCATGCACAACTCACCATACACTTCCGTTAATTGGCAATGAATTTCAGTTTAATGCATTAAAAAACAAATAACTGTAATATGAACTTCACATTTTGTGGCAGCATCAATTGGGATCTCCATCAGAAATGCCTGCCAAGCCAAGACAGAGTGTGATAGTGAGGTGCATGTATGGGCAGGCATAGCCACATGCACAACAAACACAAAAATGTTGTCAATATTGGCACAGTTTCCCTGCATCTCCAAATTGCTGGGTTTTTTTTCATAATGAACACAAGACTTAATATTGTTTTTTTTTTTTAGATGTCTTTATTCATTCAACCCAAGTAAGAACAACACACATGGAGAAATGGCCTATGGATGGCAGACACCATTTGCATCTGTTCCTTTCAGTCACCCAACCAAAACTGGCTTTCTAACTATCTTTCTGTTCTCATGCTTGGCTCTGACCAATCAGAGACCAACTACAAGGTTAGTAAAAGGTTATTTCCTCTCAATTACTTATACGTTTTCTATGATTCAGAATTACGTTGTTTTTAATTTTTACACTACCATACATAATTAATAGGTTGCCTATAAATTTTGTAACAAGTGGAAAGTATGAAAACACCAGCAAAGTTGAAATCAATAAGAAAACTGAGAAATATAAAAAACACAAAACAACCCATGGGCACGCCAGTGTAGGCTGCCCAACAAGGACTTACATCAATCAGTTATGTGTGGATTCTGCATGCTACGCAGAGGACCTTCTGGGGGTGATGACAGATATGGATGTTTAGTAAGAGATTATAGATATCCGTGCTGCCAGCATGACTTGATGATGATGATGATGATGATGATAATAATCCTTTTCTTCTCTTCTAAGTTGATTGTAGGTTGTCTATCTGCTACATAGACATCTCGGCTGGATTCTCTCTTCTGATCTTTCTTCTGGGACTATTGGGATCTTCTTGGGATTTTTCATCTTTGTGCCCATTGTTGTTTTTTGTAACGAACACAAGACTTGATATTGTTTTTAGATGTCTTTATTCAAACTAAGTAAGAACAACACATGTGGAGAAATGGTCTACAGACGACCGATGTCATTTGCATCTGTTCCGTTCAGTCACCCAGCCAAAACTGGTTTTCTATTTTTCTCTTCTCATGGTTGGCTCTGGCGATCTTCTACAAGGTTAGTAAAAAGTTATTTCCTCTCAATTACTTATACGTTTTTTTCCATGATTCAAAATTACCATTGTTTTTAATTTCTACAAAAATTGCTACCTGGTGACTTTTAAAATAACGACCCCCAGCTACGGTGTTACTTGAAAGAAAACAACCAACTTAGGGCATTAAATGTATTTTTCTTTTGGGGGGGGGTCTCTTTTTGTTGTAATTCTTATTTATTTATCGTAATTTGTCATAATTCTTGTTTATTTATCGTAATTTGTCGTAATTCCTGTTTAGATATGAAGATGGATAATATAGTTTGGAATAGACTGAGATAGATAGATAGATAAACAAACAAAATAGAGAAGCCCCCTCCCCCAAATACATTAACGCCCTAAGTTGGTTGTTTTCTTTCAAGTAACACCGTAGCTGGGGGTCATTATTTTGATAGTCACCAGGTAGCAATTTTTGAGGCAGGAGACCAGGACGCACTTCCTCATAAATTACCCACAAGAAACATGGATCAGTTAAACTTCGGCAAATGTTTGATCTCTTTAATATTTCCCATTTAATAATAGGTGTTATATTTTGATGTTTTAAATTCCAAATATAGATAGCTAAGGTTGTTAATTAAATATGTGTAAAAAAAATAATATCAATCAGCCGCAGAACTTAAACACATCATGTGACAATTTTTTTAAAAACGAAACTGAATATTGTTCTTAATTCCAGAATATCTCATATGAAAATTTCCTGGTCACCTCATGTGGTGTAATGGTTATCAAGAGGGATTTGCAGACCATTGTTAGTGAGTTCGATTCTCATTGGGCGCCCCATACTTCTGGCCTTGTGCCACATCTAAGCTAAGTTTAGTAAATAACTATATGAACATTTCCAAGGGCGTCCCATCATGGTGTAATGGTCAGCAGGCTAGTCTCACATATCCATTACTACTGAAAAGCGAGTTCAATCCCCACTGGATGCATTATACTTATGACCTTGTCAAATCCTAACCAGGGTGAACGGGTTAGGAAAATCATTTTTTTAGGCCTCCCGTCATGGTGTGATGGTTAGCAAACTAATTTCGCAGATCCATTACTACTGAATAACGAGTTCGATTCTTGCTGGATGTCCCATAAAATTTCCCCATGTAAAAAAGACCTTGTATTAATCCAGCCTGGTGAGAGGTCAGAAAAATAATTAGGGGCACCTCACATGGTGTAATGGTTAGTAAGCTAGATTCACAGACCATTGCTAGTGAGTTCAATCCTGATTGTGTGCACCATACTTCTGGTCTTGTGCTACATCTAAGCTAAGCTTAGTTAATAACTATATGAACGTTTCCTTCTATTACTTGTTTTTTTTTTTCATTGAATATTAAATACAAAAAAACCTGGACCAAGTATCCAATAGGCACCCCAAATCATCAACTTAATGAAAGGTTCATATTTTAACTCATCACGGGTAACTTCCGCTTTCAAATTTTTGTAAACAAATGATTTTAATCAGAAGTTTATGGAGATGTTGAACTTACGATAAATTAAATAAATAGATGATTGGTACACATAATCAAATTAAAATTCAATAGCAAAATCTTTTTTTAAATAAATAATTTTTAATCAGAAATTTATGAATATTTTTCAACACTTACAATGATTTAAAACGTTTTTATACTAAAATAGTTTTTACTTAAGAGAAATGCAATTATGTTTATTTAAATAAAAATATTTTTTATTTACAAAATATTTTTATGCTTATTTAAATAAAAGGATGTCGTTCAGAAATAGTATCACACAATTTGTAAAATTTGTTTTTGTCAGATACAATATAATTGCAAAAATTGTCTGTTCGTTTATTTTCAAATATTTGAAGCAAAACTTACCGGTGATGAGTTAAAAGATGAACCTTTAATTAAGTTGATGATTTGGGGTGCTTATTGGTTACTTGGTTCAAAAAACCCTTATTTATTTGTTGTTCATAGTCCTGTAGAACATTTTTGTTGGCATTGTTACTCTTCCACCATCATCATCATCATCATCATGGCATAGTTTCATGAATGAAGATTAAGGGGGTGTCCATGTTGCCTGCAGGCATGTTTATGGATGATAAGGCCTATGTGTGACAGGTAGGCACAGTCACAGTGGCTGCAGCTGAAGATCTGGTCAGGGTTTGATGGTATTGTGGTTCTTCCTCCTATGTCTTTTGTCCTTGAGTGTTTTCAAAGGAGGAGACAGCATGGTTAGTGGTGAGACACCAGGCGTTATGGTTCTCATCTAGAATAGACTAATGGCGATGGAAATTAATGCCATTTTAATTATTTTACATCTTCAACTTGAAGAACTATCTATAAACTTAATCCCTAATTTTATTTGTATGCAAATTATTAAAACACATCAAAATCCGTGGAGTATCAGAGTGAGATTTTTGTTAGCACAATAGCATTAAAATTCTGTATCTAGAGTATTTAAGAGTATAAAAAGGATTCTCTCATCAAAGTTGTCAAAAAATATTTTAAATTGACTAAGAAAAATGATTTTGGAACGTTAGTCTTTCTTAGTATCTTTGTTTCCTTCTGTCTGTCTGTCTGTCTGCCTTGGTTTATTTAGTTATTTCTGTCTGTTTGTTTGTTTGCCTATCTGCCTGTCTGCCCGTCTGTCTTGGTTTATTTAGTTATTTTCTTTATAATTTAACTGTTACATTTTTTATCTTTTTATCAGTTGACTTTAAATTCCATTGAGAATGAAAACATCTTTCTATCTGTTGCTTTCTCTTCGACAACATTCCGAATCTTTGTCATTTTAGTTTCAATTCATCTTTTTGTTGCTCCTTTATGAGATCAACAATGTTCCCCTTTTTCTTTTTTCTAAAAGCAAATTCCAATAATTGTAAGGCGGGGGGTGGGGTGGGGGTCTATATTTGCACTCATTGACCTGATCATTTTTCAAGAGAAATAATTATTGAATGCTAATTATATAGTACCTCCCTTATTTATTTCAAATTCGATAAAGAAGATTTGGTTTGTTGGATTTTACGGCATGTCAACCCTTGCTGGGTTATTTTATGCCAAAGACCTTTTTTCTTTTTTTCTTTTATTCATTCTTGTTGGGTATTCAATTTTTTGAAACATATTTTTTAAATCTATTTAACCCATAGATGGGATCCTAACAAGTACTAACACTCTGGGTCAGAGTGGACCTGGGAGTAATGGCAATGAAGGCGTACTTCCCACTTCTTCAGAATTGGAACCTCACCACTATTGTTTAACATAATACCCAGGAGACTAAAGAGGATGTGACTTGATGTCCACAGAAAGTGGCCTTTAAGCACATATTCTAAACAGAAAAATTTTAGTAGGAAACACCAAAGAATACTTAAATAGTTTTCGGTTTTGATAAAAAAAAAAGTTATTTCATGTTGTTGTTGTTGTTGTTGTTAATTCAATAGGAATTTTTTTTTTAAGTTTTAAAAACTTTAAACGAAAGACACGTTTTTATATTAAAATAGTTTTTATTTAATCAGAAGAGAAATACGGATATGTTTATTTAAATGAAAATAATTTTTATTTACAAAATTAAAATCGAAAACTATTTTAGTATAAAAACATGCCTTTGGGTTGTAAATATACATGAACAAACTAAAAAAAAAATCTTAGTGAAATGCTAATGCAAAAAAAATCACTTGTTGTTTGTAAACAAACAACCGAGAGTTTATGGTGAAAAGCAAAAAGTGTTCCTTTCAAATCTGATCCCAGCTGGGGTGCTTATTGGTTACTTAATCCGCAAAGAGTTTTAAAAAAATAAAAATAAAATAAAAGAGGAAACTAAATGGTGTTTTATTAGTAAGAATTTATTAGCAATGATAATAAGGGTTATCATCGAAAATGTTCATGCAGAATTTGTACAACAGGAGTCTCTGAGAGATTAAAAAATTTGCCATATATTACAAGACACACATGCGAAAACTGTATTCTTCCCTGTGAACAAATGGGAATTTGGTGGCTGTTATTGACAGTGCACAGAGGTAGCACCTGAAAAGCCAAAAAAAAGAAAATCCAGTCAGTAAAAGAAAAGAAATTTATTTAATTAAAATGATTTCAATAACACATAAGGAAAGACAGTTGCCATTTTAACCCTTTTGGGGCAGCTGGAATGCACTTTTGATCATGAAATTTAAAAAAAAAACTTGCTTCAAATCTTGTGATCATTAAGATATATAATAAAGAAGTGACGCAATTTTAGTCAAGTATGCCACACTCCCCTTGTTTGTTTCACTTTGAGGAGGCCATATGTTTTGGTCAGCCATTTTCATTTCACCGTAAATCTAGACTGAAAATACAAATTTGTTCGAATCAATACAACTGTATGTTTTAAAACTAAAATATCATAAAATGTGTTCTTAATTGTGATTGCACATTATTTGTAATGAACTTAATTGTTATTAAGAACACATTTTATGATATTTTCTTGTTAAAACATGCAATTGTATTGATTTGAACAAATTTGTATTTTCAGTGTAGATTTACAGTAAAATGAAAATGGCCGACCAAAACATACAGCTTCCGCAAAGTGAAATAAACAAGGGGAGGTTACTCTCATTTATGTAACTAATGTTCAGATTACCATTAATAGATGATAGTAAATAAAAAGTGTGGGTGGATAAAAGAAACAGAAAGTGGATGAAAATGCATGGGAGAAAAATATTTAGAAGTAGGGATTTCCTTATTGTCAATCGTTTTGTAGATTATTTAATTCAATCGTATGAAGTTGTTTTAATGAATGAAGATGAAATATTAATCAAATCAATTGTTTATGTTGGTTTATCTTTCCAGTCAGATTTTTCACATTTTGTCAGATTTTTCTGTGTGTATTTTGTATTAGAGAAAGAAAAATAAAGTACTCGATTACGTGTGTAAGATCTATATCTATTGAGATATACTATACTATACTATACTATACATATGAAAAGTGTTAGTTATCATTAGTTTCAAAGCACTGTATTAGCCACTTATCATCAAGAAAAAGTGCCTTGGAAAATGATAAAAAATAAAAATTTATCATTTTCGAAGGCATTTTGTCTTGATGATAAGCAGCTAATATGGTCCTTTGAAACCAATGGTAACAAACACTTTTAATTGTATAGTATATCATAACATTATATATATATATATATATATATATATATATACATACAAAATGGCAATCCTTAACTTGTTCCTTGTAAATTCCTACCATAAAATAAACTGAACCCTCATTTTATGTCCGTGTTTTTGCAATAAATGTTTTATTTTTCTTGCACCCGTTATTTTATAATACTAAATATATTTTCTTCACCGTATTAGCTGCTTATCATCAAGACAAAATGCCTTCAAAATGATAAACTTTTATTTTTATTTTCTGTCATTTTCCAAGGCACTTTTTCTTGATGATAAGTGGCTAATACAGTGCTTTGAAACTAATGAGAACAAACACTTTTCATTGTAAAATTACATTGAAGATGGTGGAAAGTATATATTAGTCTAGTTAATTTTTAATAATTAGAACCTTTCAAATTTTGGGCAACAATTTGTATATTTATTCAAATTTAAAGTAAACCATATAAACATTTATAAACAGAAGTTATAAAGCTTTTTTTTTAATTAATCAACCAGCATAATACCCATCATAAATCATAGCATTATTTCCATATAGATTGGCATTAAATCTATCACCCACCCCCTCCTTTCATTTCTGATTTTTTTCACTAGAACTTTCTATACTTCTTTTTCAACTTATTTTCCTTTTGTTGTAACTAAAGTATCAGAGTTAACAGGGAAATAATAAGAAACCCAATGAGTATTATAAATAGGGAAAAAATGTTACTAAGCAAAGATACAAGGTGAACAGAATAATATATAGGTTGAATTAACAAGTCCCATGAGATCTTGTTTCTCTCTTCTGAGGTTTTGTCAGACATTATCTATAGGAAAAACAAATGATTCCATTGTCATTATTTAGGTACTATATGACACAAATAATCCAATTTAAATTCATTCTAGATTGTCAAAATTATGAAAGTCTTTTCAAGTTTTGCATTCAGTTGTTGGTTATATCATCATCATCATCATCAGGTCATACTGGCAGCATGGCTATCCATGACTCTCTCTCTCTCCAACCATCCCTATTGATCATCTCTCATAGAAGGTCTTTTGCACATTATCAAGAATCTGCACAGAACTAATTGATGTAGGCCTTTGCTGGTCAGCCCACACTGGTGTGTCCATGTATAAGTGTTGACAGGAGAACGTCACTTATGAGTTCATTCACCCCAGCTCCTTTCATTTTTATTTGATTTTTCCGCCTCCCTCCCTCCCTCGAACTTTCTATACTCCAGTCTTCTTTGTCAACTTATTTTCCCTCTGTTGTAACTAAAGTTAACAGGGAAATAATAAGAAACAGGAGTATTAAGGATAGGGAAAAAGGTTTACTAAGCAAAGATCTTCTTTTTCAACTTATTTTCCTTTCTTTTCAATTAACAAATGATTTACAATAACAACAGAATTTCTCATTAGTCTCTTTTGGAGATAATTGTGGTGTACTCTTATAAGAAATCGATTTGGTGATGAAAGTCCAAATCCTGGATGAGGCTGTTTGCATTTCACAGTGTAAATACCCTTAGAAAAGGTATGAATCCAACAATTCTCCATCAGCTATGGATAAATAATGAGGCAAACCTTGGTATGACATCCAGTTTAAGAGAAAGAAAACTGAATTCAAGCCAGTTGGACTCCACTTAAAAACTGACCTTGTGTCACATCCTGCTTGTGGCAGAGGAGTTGGGTAAATGTAATTTATGATCTGCACAAATGCAGTATGTTCCCCATACTCACCAGACCGAGCTCCATGTTTTTTTTTCAGATTTCCTCAACTGAAAATTCATATTTAAAAACATTGAAGACCTTAAAAGAAATACAATGGTGCATTTCCCCTAAAAAAAAAAAAAAATTCTTTTAAAAAGCCAACTTTCAGTCGTGCTTCAACAATAGAGACGATCAGTTGTTTTATGGCTAGTCAATCTTTTGGGTCATTTGATGTCGAATCAAGTCATTTTTTCATAAATACAGTACCTGATGTTGCTTAAATGGTCACTCATCTAAGTATTGAACAGGCTCATCACTTCTTAACTTCAGTGATCTAGCAGGAACCGGTGCTTTCAACATGACTTGACCATAAGCAACAATAGAGAATTCACTGTAATAAGTATTTATTTTCCAGACTCCCACCACTTTGTCATGAGGATAAGCAGCTAATATGCTGCTTTGAAACCAATGGTAATTCACAACCTTTTAATTGTATAGTAAACCATAACAAATATATTTGTGTATATATATATATATGTGTATATGTGTGTGTGTGTGTTTTTTATGGTAACACAAGGCAAGATTAGTCAGTTTTTCTAAATACAATGAGCCATTATAGCTCAGTCGGTAGAGCATCGGACTAGGAACCACAAGGTTCTGGGTTCAATACCGGCCCTCACCCACTCAGCCTATGAGTAGCACAGGGGTCTGTGCTGTAAATTGAGGAGCTGATGGTAGGTGTGGTGCTCCACCTCAGATGCAAAAACAATCTCCTTGGTCTAGTGCTAGTGAAAAGGAGATAGAATCCCTCGCTGTCAGGCTGATACTGACTATAGGCCAACCTGACAACTTTACTTACTATATATATATATATGTGTATGTGTGTGAAGTATATATTTTGTAGTATATTATCAATATTAGTTATTCAGAAGGGAATAACTAAGAAATTCTGTTGTTATGATAACATGTTTTTTGTATTTATTGCATTATTATTATTATTATTAATGATGATAATCTTTTGATCCAAATTTTGTCAATCTGAAGCAAACTTAAGAAAATTTATTCTAATTTAAAAAAAAAATATCATTTGACTTTTATAACTTTGTTATAAACCTCCTGTCTGTCTGGGTCGAAGTTCTACATAAAACTGTCACTGAAACAAACATTTATTTTTTTCTTATCACAAATAAGTTTTCTCAATAGATTGAGAATATAATGTGATAAATGTTTGCCATTTTTTCCCCAATGGGCTTAGCTAAATTTGGGTGTATTGAAAATTTTACAGGCACAACTCAATTCTATAAATATATTAGGTTGTTTGAAAAATAATGGCCAAATCTTATATTTAAATATTAAATAAAAATAGTAATTATTTTCCAAACCTAACATCTATTTCCAAAGGAGAAGGAATAGTTGGTTGGGTTTTACGGCATGTCAACCCTTGTTGGATTAATTTATGCCAAAGACGTTTTGTTTTATTCATTCTAGATGGGTATTCAATTTTTTTTTTTACTCATTTTTTTTATCTATTTAGCCCATAGATGAGACTCTAATATATACTACCACTCCAAGTCAGAGTGGACCAGGGGAGTAATGGCGATGAAGGGGTACACCAAAATTGAAACTTCATGATTAGATGCAGTTTAACATCATACCAAGGACACGGAATAGATAGTAGACTTGGATTCTATCCTAAAGGCCAGAGAGACTTTGATCCTAAATAAAATGCCAATCCACATGTCACAGAGAGAAGAGAGAGAGAGAGAGAGAATGCTAGCACAATAATTCAAGTGTTCCTCATCCCCATTTTTTTTCTTCTTCTTCTTTTAAAAGATAACCAAAATAAATTTCTGAAACAGTTTCTAATCACACAAACTGATTTTTTTTTTATATTCTTGAAGTCACCTGACTAATAAGATAAAGTGAAAATTCTTCCAAGCTGTAGCGGTATCACCACTACTGTATGGCTGCACCACTTGGACTCTAATGAAACACTTAGAAAAAAAAAACATATTGGAGCTACACAAGGATGCTGCATGCTGTCTTGAATAAATCTTGGAAGCAGCACCCCATAAGAAAGCAGCTGTACAGCCACTTGCCTCCTATCATACAAACCATCTGAGTTAAAACAAACAAGACATTGAACTGGTCATTGCTGGAGAAACAAGTATAAACTTGACATTCTTCTATGGATACCTACACATAGGCACACCAGTGTGAACTGACCAACAAAAACTTACATCAGCTCTGTCGGGTATCTGAATGCCGCACAGAAAAACTGCCAGGTGCGATGACTGATAGGGATGGTTAGCAAGAAAGAGTCATGGGAATCCATGCTATCAGTGCAACCTGGTGATGATAACATTATCCAAATATATACATAACCATATATCAAAGCAAACACAAAGAAATATTTTATTTTCCACCTTTTTTTCTGTAATAGTAAGTAGTAAAGTCTGCAGAGTGACCTATTGTCAGTATCAGCCAAACAGCAAGGGAGTCTATCCCCTTTTTGCTAATGCTACACCAGGGAGATTTTTTTTTCCTGAGGTGGGGCGCCACAACTACTGTCAGCTCCCAGATGCTTTACTACACAAATCGGATTACCAAAACTGTGCTACTCCTGTACTGAGTTGGTGAGAACCAGTATCGAACCCAGGACCATGCGAATCCTAGGCAGATGCTCTACTGACTGAGCTAAAACGACCTGTGACTATCAGAAATTATACAACTTTTAATATAGACTACCAAATGCAATGCTTATTACATTGTCACAGTTTACATATCTTCTATTAATAATGGAGATTCACTTCCGGTTTTTGTCTGTAACAAAAACTATGTCACTGCTTACGTCACATTACCCAAAATCGTCATAACAGAATAAATACACTCAAAATTTGAACATGCAAGATTAGACTGTCCTCATTGTTTTTTTAAACAAGTTTTAATAAATACATGACTGGTATTATATATCTATATAGTTTGTTTTATTTTAATACATATTTAAAGTTTACATTTCAAATTGTTTTATTTTTTAATCCCTTAATGAATTTGATGGTTTTACTTAGAGTACAAATTCGCTGACATGGAATTTTTTACTCCCACCCCTCAGGCAATATGTTTTAAAAATCTATTTTTACATTGCCCAGGGGGGCGTTTTTTATTTTGTACTAGTAATAATAATAATAATTAAATTATTGTGTATAGTGCACCTGAGCACTAAAACTCATCAAAAAGTTCATGTATAGCACATAGAATAATATACTAATGTCAGGAAAATGAACAGCGTATTGTGTGTGTGTGTGTGCGCATATATGAATGGTGGATATCAGGTATACTGTTGTCAAATTACAGGAAGCATGGAGGTTTTGAAAGATGCAGTAACTCAGCAGCTAACAATTAATGCAGGCATTTGTTCCATGCTTATGCATTTCTGAGTGTGAAAAAAATGTTTCTGAAAGCCATGTGAGTCAATTTCTGACTTTGTAGGTATGCCCACGTGTGTTAGACACATGGAAATCAAAAAGGTGCTCAAGGCTTGCTGTTGGTAAGATGGTTAATAACTTTATGAGTGTTTACCAAGTCGAGACATTTAAACTTTTAAGCTCAGTATACCAGTGGTACTTGTAGTTCCCCTACATCGATTTACCAGTGCAGAGATCACAAACAGCAGAGGGTAGTAAATTGGTAATCTGAACATTAGTTACATAAATGAGAGTAATCTCCCCTTGTTTGTTTCACTTTGAGGAAGCCATTTGTTTTGGTCGGCCATTTTCCTTTCACCGTAAATCTACACTGAAAATACAAATTTGTTTGAATCAATACAACTGCATGTTTTAACATGAATGTATCATAAAATGTGTTCTTAATAACAATTAAGTTCATTTCAAATAATGTGCAAGCACAATTAAGAACACATTTTATGATATTTTTGTATTAAAACATGCAGTTGTAAGGATTCAAAAAAATTTGTATTCTCAGTGTAGATTTACGGCGAAATGAAAATAGCCGACCAAAAACAAACGGCTTCCTCAAAGTGAAACAAACAAGGGGAGATTACTCTCATTTATGTAACTAATGTTCAGATTACCAGTAAATTTAAGATCAGGGCTCAAAGGGTTAAATTTCAATAAAGCTTAAAAGTAAATATATCTAAGACAAGAAATTCAAATTAGAAATAAATCTTTTAATTTTAAGACAGTAGAATAAAATAGTTCTAGAAATAAACAACAGTAACAATAAGTTGCCATTCATGCCTTTTATTTCATTCAATTAATGTTTACATATTTCTTAGATATTATAACAACACATGCCCATAAAATGAAAAAATATATTTTTGTATTATTAAAACTGATTAAATATTAAAGATGCTGATTAAAGGGAAACTATAATCATTTTTTTTTTTTAAGAAAAAGTTAATTTTTGTTTTTATCTACCTGTGAATTCTTCAGAAACATTTCAAGAATTCTTCTGCACTAAGCCGAGCTCTAGAATTGACAGCCAGTTTCATCTCACTGACTTCTTTATCAATTTCTTCCATAAATTGAATGATAAAGTCCACCAGTTTATGTTTGTACATTTGCTCTGTGTGGAAGTTGGTAATTAAGAAGCTGATGTCATAACCCTGAAACAGACAATGGAACATAAAGTGAAATATGATAAAAGGAAAACATTTAAAACAACTAAAATATCTACTGTCTTTTTAAGTATGAATATGCTAAATTACTACAGAACAATTCTACAGATTAAAACAATTTGGATTAATAAAAAGATTCAGTTTTTATAACTTTATTTCAATTTCAAAAGGGGAATAATTATTATAGAAGGTGTGTCATAAAAGTATCGAGATTGAAGCTGTATTTACCAAGATAGAAATGAACAATGAATGACGTTAATTTTTTTTCAGGTTGTCAAAAAGTACAAAAAAATCTCAGTACTTCTTGACATATCTTGTATAATAATATAATGGTTATAATTTGTTTATTTGGAATTTATTGTAAAACTGCACGATAAACATTTTTGGTTTTTCTATTTAGGCTCAATTATTCCCAAGTACAAAAATATTTGTTGCAAAAAATCACATAAACAATCGCAGTAATTAAAACTTGGGAATCCAAATTTTTTCTCAGACAAAAATTCAAACAGATTATAATAGTTTTAAACTTACAATTTCAAATAATTCATATTCTCAGCTGAGAATTTACATAAATTTTAATAAAAAGTTATTTTAAAAGAATATTCATTTAAAATCCCCAGATCAATAATCCATGGTTGGAAGGGGGGGTCACTTACCTCCACTGGTTTTCTTCGTAAAATGATAAAATTTTCTGCTCTCAACATCATAAACCTCATAAACTTGTGACACAAGATTTTCTCAATTTCATCCGCCTGAAAAGTGAAAAAATATTTAAATATACAAAAGTTATGACATTAGATTTCAACAATAAAATGGCTGGTTGGATTTTACAGCATGTCAATCCCTGTTGGGTTATTTTATGCCAAAGACATTCTATTTTATTCATTCTTGATGGGTATTCAAAATTTTTTTTTTTTTTAAAGTCAATTTTTTTAAAAACATAATTTTGTAAACTCATTTTCATCTATTTAACCCATAGAAGGGACCCTAACAGGTACTACCACTCTGGATCAGAATGGACCTGGGAGTAATGGTGATGAAGGGGTACTCCATAGTCCCCAGATCTCCAAAATTAGAACTTCACCATTAGATGGAGTTTAATATCATATCCAACCCTCAAAAGTCCTATACTGCCTCATTCCACCCGGATGGAAGACTCATTCGTTTTCCTAATCCACCCCAAACGATAGCCTTTGTTTAAATGTGATATTAAAGATATTTAGAAGTCTTTCATTTAAGGGAAATACAGGTAACTTTAGATGCAAAGGTCATTTTTAGCCATTTTTTTTAATATATCCTTATAGGAATTGGACTCTGGACTTAGAAAATTCTCAACAGGATGTTAAAGAGTTAATCTACTTTGAATAAAGATCAAACATAGAACCATAGAAATCTTTAAAAATATCTTCTCAAAATTAGCATTTTTGTTCACTAACTTCAAACATGGAAGAAAATAAGGAACAGTTTTAGTATTTTGTGCTTTTTATGAAGTTCAGTTGAGTAGAGTATCAGCCTAGGAACCACAAGGGTCAAGGTTAGATATACCGGCCCTTGCTAACTCAGTTCAGGAATAGCACAGCTTGAATCTATGTGGTAAAGTGGGGGAGCTAATGGTAGGTGTGGATGCAAAAAAACAATCTCCCTAGCACTAGTGAAAAGGGGATAAACTCCCTCACTGTCAACTGATACTAACAATAGGCTACTGACTTTATTTTTATTAAGGTAATCATTCAAAAAAAAGAAAAAATGGGTGTACTATTTATGGAGAAGGAACTGTAAATAAATGAACATGTCAAAAGTGGTTTACAAAGTTTGTGTTAAGATTTCTTGATGGTCACTTTTCAAAGTCCTCCCCCAATTTTCATGAAAAGTGACCAAAATTAAGAGAAAGTGTGTAATAATTCTAAATAATAATAATAATGTTAGATCACATTTTTTGGTGGTCAGGCAAAAATTATTAGTTTAACTCAGAAGTTTTCATTTGCACTTTCAAATTTCAATTTTTTGTAGTTTATTCAGAATTCTTTTAATAAAAAAAAAATTCCATGGGAGCCATGCCAGATTTATAGATGGGCTACAGCCTAGGAGCCCAAAAATCAAAACAAAAAAAGAATATGATAATAATAATTTATATATATATATATATATATATATATATATATATAATGAAATGGGTACAAGAGATAACCTACTCGAGTTTCACCATAAGGATCTTCAGGGTTAAATCCACTGAATTAATCAAGACACCAATTAATAGCAGTCGATCTCATGTGTGTGTTCATTGCATTAAAGTGTTTGTTGTGAAGGAACGCTGACTTTGAATTCAAAAGATCTCACACTGAAAGTGTAGGAGTTATAATTTTAAAAGCGGTTTCATTAAGAAAAATAAAATGTTCAAGTTTATTTATAATGTTTTGTTTTGATTAATGAATACTAGCAATACCACAGTATGATCATTTAATTATTACAATGTTTGAGATGTTTACTTAAGAGCTATTGTTAAATAGTTCAGTATGTAAAAAGTATAATAATCTTGATTTAACTCTCAGTCACTCTTTTTTTTTTTAACCCCTTTTCATCTTTTCATTATGTTCAATTGAAACATATTAGCATTATCACTTCTGTGAGCTCACCCCACCTCTCTATCTTTCCCAACTCTCTTTCTTTCTGATTATATTTTTCTGTGTAGCATGTCCTTTTTATTCCCTTTCTTTCTTTATAATAAAAACGGAATGGTCTATTATTTACCTGAGGTGACGACACTCATAAGAAGCAAAAATACAGCAGATAGGCGACACCAGATAATCAGGATATACATTTTTGCATTTCATCTTGGACAATTTAGACGGTCTCATTTTTAACCAGAGGGTGTTACAAGATGATAATGGTTGTACAATTAAGGAACAAGAGTATTAATATACAGACAGCAGACTTTTTGGCTCACCTAAAAATTGTTGACAGTATTAATTAGCTATTTAAATAGACACTCCTTTCTTTTCCACACAGAAATTAATCGACTGTAACATTCCATTTGAATGCATAATAGATATTTGCACAAAATCTAGAGTTTTATTTTTCCCCAAAATTTATAATTGTTCCACTATAAAAACTAATTGAAAATAATAATGCTAATCTTTTCTGTATGAAAAGAGAGAAAAAAAATTAATGGAAATATCATTTTGTTAAAAGTAATAAATTTCTTTCATAAACTGCAAAGAAAAACCAAAGAAATTTAGTTTTCTTCATTAATGAGAAAATATTAGATACCAATTTAGTGGTTAAAATCTTTTTTTTTTTTTTTTGGGGGGGGGGCTTATTTAAAAAAGTAATTGAGCCCCAAGCTCCTGGCCTAAATTTACCCTGTCATATACACAAGTAGACCAATGCTATGGTGTGTGTGTGAGGGGGGGGGGGATAAAATTACTACTACTATTGTTATTCAATTGAACAGTAGAGAGTTTAAAGAATTGACAAATGAGCTTTTTAACATGAAATGTGTTACAATCAAATCAAATCTGGTTGATTGACTTTGTCTATTAAAGTGAATATGAAATTTAAAGAAAAGACATTTTGAATAATTAAGAGAATAAAGAATCTTACCTGTTTAACTGCTATGCTTATTCTCAAAGAGTTGATGGAACCTTCAATGAGAACTTTTTCTTTTTCATTTCTACTGATAACTACAGGAGTTAACAATAATTCTTTACTCGATCTAAAAATGAAAAAAATATTTTAAAATATTTAAAAAAACAATCAAGTCAGCAGAAAAATAGACAATGTTAGAATTATCTTGATAATTTACAATGATTATTATAATAAAATGTATTTGAATATTTCTTGTTTGTAATACTCAAATCAGTTAAAATTTTCAAGGACTTAAATACTAAATTATTTCCCTTGAACACACCATTCACGAGAGTAAATATAACAATGATTTTTAATAATATTCTTAACCAATATTTGATTTTAATCATATGCTTTTAGATACAGTAGAAGCAGATGACAATATCAGGACTTGATCAGAAAATATTCAAGAAATATATATATACATGGAGAAAAAAAAAAGGGAAATTTTTAAAAAATCCGCATCAAGGGATGTGCCCTCTTGCCTCCTTTAGGTGTCCAAAAGGACACATTCTGCAACAGATAGAATTGTTGAGTTGATACATTTCTAAATGACAATCATCTGTAGGTCACAGGTTCAATCCTGACTATGTGTGAAAATAACACAGAATACTCAACATAGCTTAACATTTGTACCCGCTAATGGTTAACGGAATGAGAACTATCTACCCCAATGGATTAAATAAAGGGTTCAGTTTGAAGTACCATGAAGTCTCCCAATTACAACATGAAGGCCCTTGGGTTTAACAAGAAGCCCCCGAAGAAGGCTAGAGAGCACATCAGCTGAAACAATGGGTATGTAATAATAATGAGGACAACAGTCTGAAAATAATACAAATTATCAAGCCTCATCTCAAAAATTCAAACAAATGAATGATTGAGATTATATAGCATTTTACTGATATTGCTCACAGCTTAAAAGAACAACAACAACCACAACAACAATCTGTTGGTTGGATAACAAACAGACTATTAAATTAAGCTGATAATAAATAACAACTCCATTCTTAAAACCAAAGGATAAAATTAACAACTATTTTGTTTTTTATTTTTACATTCATTCTGACATCATAATCTTCTTGTATTTATTTTAAATTTATTTCTAGAGGAGAGAGAGTAAACAACTGACCAACTAGGATCTGTTGTCGCTTATGTGGAAAATCTAAACATGACTGAATGTTGAAATATTTTATCAATAATGATGATAACAGTTTATAAATGTAAAACCCAAGTGTCATCAAGCATTTCAAAATAACAAGCACAATTAATCCAAATTGAGTACAGAGGGAGGAGGAGGGAGGGAGGAAGGTTTATCCACCCCCACCCACCCCCCACTTACAATACATCACAGTTTTCACTTTTCCTTTTTACTGTTACTAAGCTAATTTATATAAAGGGCAGTTAGTGTGTATGTATTCTTGTATGTCCGGAAGAAACTAGGAAAAGAAAATAATTAATGATAAAGTGTATATATATATATATATATATATATATATAAGATGTTGATGTGGCAGCAACAAAGCACTGGCACATCAACATCTTCAGGGACAGCCTTCACATGTGACACCTGTGGTTGAGAATGTTTTTCTAACATTGGACTTTACAGTCACAGGAGGCGCTGTAACTTCAAGGGCACAAAAACTATTTTATAGCCTTCCAAGACTGGAGTGCCAATAATAGTAATAATAATAATAATAATACACACACACATGTTCACTATCACCATACCTTGCTTTTTGAGCAAAGATAATGAAGATATGATTTATATTCATGAAGATAATTAAAAAATAAAATTTAAATAGTAACAGCATGGGTTGTTGTTTTTTTGCATTTAATATTTCAAATAGAAAACCTTAATTTTTCTTTTCAGAATGTCTGTGCACTTTTCTGATGCCCCACCAGGCCAGACCAATGCAAGATCATTTTTTACATACAGATATTAATGGGGCATCCTGCAAGGATCCAACTCATAATTCAGTAATATTGGATTTGAAAGACTAACTTTTTTGCCCTGCCACCTACCCAGTCGATGTCGGGTACCTGCTTCTGGTTTTATTATAAAACAATTTAAACTTTAAATTAAAAAAGAAAATTGAACATTGATTCTAATGAATAGACTTTCAAGTAATCAATAACTTACTAAACAACTTATGAACGTCTTATAACAGCACAGTCCATGGTGATATTGATGCTTCTATTCAATGGTAGAGCATCTGCCATTGAACTAGATTCAATACCGGCCTTTGCTAACTCAGTACATGTATCTGTGTGGTAAAGTGAGGAGCTGATGGTAGGTGTAGTGCTCAAACACAGATACAAAAAAAAAACTTTAAAAAAAACAATCTCCCTAATCTAGTGCTCATGAATAAGGGATAGACTCCCTCACTGTCAGGTTGATACCGACAATAGTTGACTCTGCCTACTTTACAGCATTTCACAATAATCTCCATTATGTTGAGAATTTAGATGATAAAAAACAAAAAACAGATGATGTTCATGACAATTGAAGATCCCTCAAAATTATCATTTATTTGCAAATAGGACTGGAAATTGCTTTATTCTTAATAAAGTATCACCCTAAAATCTTGATATGATCTGCAATAATGGTTATATACAAACATTTTAGTGGAATATAAATTAACAAAACAATGTAGGTAATTTGATTAAAATTTAAATAAAGTTTCTTATTAACAGTTTACACTACTTCTGTCCCATAATTGTTACTACAATTACATATACATTTCATACATAAAATGTAACAACTATTATGAGACAGAGGTAGTAAAAAAAACTTTCTATCCTTCATTTTTCTTAAGAAAAACTAAATAAAAATATAATGAGAATATAAATCAAGGATATTTTTTTTTTTTAAATAATTTGAAAAATCATTAAAAAATTTTTTAAAATGAATAAAGGATAAAACACAATAAAAAGTAAATAAAAGAAAATATTCAAACAAGAAGAAGAATAAAAATAATTTAAAAACAAGATTTTATTAATCTCGACAAATATTCATAAGAGATTTATTTTTAACTTTTTAAATCCTGTCATCAATTATTATTAATTCTTCTACTAATTTATCTAAATTTTTAAAAGTAAATAGTCCAAACAATTCCTAGTGTTACATAGTTCGTAGGTAGCCTATAAATTATGTAAGTGTAGCTAGATTTTTGAATTGAAGTTCGTTTATGATTCAAAATCGGAGGGGATTAAATGGAAAGTTACCATTAGCCATTATAGTTATGATTGGCACGTAATGACCTTTACTTGATCCCCCCTCACCCGACTTCCACCATGGAAAGGCGTGTGAAAAGAAATTAAGTTAGTTAAGCAGATCTTGCCCGTAAGTCAGAAGGAGCAGATGCAGGAGTCCCTCACTCCAAGATGCCGACTTCTCACAGCACGGTTAGAAACCCTTTTGGGGTGTGGGTTCTTAATAAAGAATAACAAACAACAAAGTCTTGCTTAATTATTAAACAAGAAATAAGCAGCCACCCAGCCCAGAGGAAAATGGCCACCGGCAAAAAAAGGAAAAGTAAGAATTCATCTCATCTCTCTCCCATTAATTGGAAGATCCCATCATTATATATCTGATACGTAAGGGGAATATAACACTAGTTCTCAAAACATTTATACATTTTGTTATTGACTATATATATAATGACTATATATAATGATTCCTATTTGATATCATATATGACTTTGTGTAAAAACATCTCCAAATAAACAATCACATAATGAATGTAAACATCAACATACACAAAATTCCCCAACCTTTATGCAAAAAATACGGAGTGACAAAATGTTGTCTTATTTTTATTTTAAAAACCAATTAAAATTAATTAAATCGATTATTTAAGTTCAAATTTTTGTCTAAGTCAAAAAGTAGTAACATAAAATTTCTATTTATTTTATTCATTTCAACAATAGCCTTTTTATTTAGGAAAAGAATTAAACTTCAAACATTTCTTTTTGGATGTTAGCGTTGATCTCCTGTTTCAATGACATTACTGATATTTGCTAATCTTAAAATGACATTTCTAATTTCATTATTCACATCCTCTGGGCTCAGTCCACATCGGTGGGGGGGGGTCAGGAAATTCTAATTAGTTAATAATTTTCTGAGTTATATTGTAAAAATATACAGGAGGCACATGGTGTAATGGTTATTGTTGTAGAAAAGTGACACACAGCGAAACGAGTTCAAATCCTTGACAAGTCTTTTTGCATTTCACATAGCACTTAACAGGTATGAATCAAAGTAGTCTTCCTCTAGCAATGGGTAAATAGTATGGCAGATTGGGCTATTTAACCTTGGTTAGGCTACTAGTCTAGAAGGAAAACTGTACGCACAAACCGTTTATTTGTAAAAGCCATTATAATGTTATAGTAATGTTTTTAAAGGATTCAAGGACAATACAACCTTTAGACACCCCTTTTGTGATCTCGATTCATAAGGACATTTTTTTCATTTACACCATCAACATCCAGTTGTTTGTTAACAGATGATTTTTAGATTTTTTTTTCAAATTATAAAACTAACCCCTAACCCTAACCCCTAACAACAAACAATTAAGTTAATTTCAAATAATGCTCAAGCACAATTAAGAACATATTTTATGATATTTTCATGTTAAAACATGCAGTTGTATTGATTCTAACAAATTCATATTTTCAGTGTAGATTTACAGTAAAATGAAAATGGCCGACCATAACATACAGCTTCCTCAAAGTGAAACAAACAAGGGGAGGTTACTCTCATTTATGTAGTTAATGTTCAGATTACCAGATTTTGATTACAAAAATCTCCTGAATGAATAAGCTTATTTGATATATGAACAGGAAACTACTATGTCTGGTAAAAATCCAAAGGGTGTTTCTATTATTGTCAGGAATTAACAGCTTTTGGCATATTTGTCACTGCATCTGTGGAAAATTTGTGGCAAAATAAGAGCATCTCCTCCTGACCAGGATATGCATGCAGTGTTTGGGGGGGGGGGTTGCACTTCTGAATTTCCGATTCTCTTGTTACTCTTTGCACTCTTTCATTCAGGATATGGTGAATTCGTTGGATGCAGCTGGCCCAACCAACCCAGGGAGAATGTCATCATAACAATGTCATGCAACTGTTAATGTTCTGATTCACTTTCAATTAGTCTAGAAAATTTTGTAAATATTAAAATATAAGAAAAAATTTACTTTTAGCATTTCCATCTATTTCATTTAGGAGGGTGTCAAATATTATCTGTACTTTTGCCATAACATATCTTTATTATTGCGTTCTGTGCATGCACTATTGTCGCCATTTTGCTTGCTGTCTTTACAGTGTAAACATGGCTGCTCCACTGGCAATATGCACCAAGGTTTCTCTGGTCAGAAGGAGTGTCAGGGGCTAAAATTCATCAGAGGCTTTTAGCATACTGCGTAGAAGTATGTATGAATGGATAGAGTTGTTTAAAAGTGACCAGACAAGCATAACACACAAAGAGGATGATGGAAGCAGGACGCCTGTCAACCTCCACCACTGATGAGAAGATTCAGCAAACTCGAGAGATGGTAATGGTGAACCCACAAGTTCACATCGATGAGGTAGCTTGTTCTCTGCTGATTAGTCATGGTTCTGCCTATCAAATCATCCACAATAATTACGCATAATTTTTTAATCTCCCTCATAAAATTCTAACTTTTTAATTCTAAAAAATTTACTTAAATTTTACTGTGTGCTTGAATAAAAAACATTTGTTTATTTTTACATAGAAAGAAATTGTTGACCATTAGGTAAGATAGAGATTATATAGGGTGATAAAAAAAAAACCCAGACAGTCAGGCCTGTTATTTTTTGGTCACCCTGTGTGAGTGTGTGTGTGTGTGTATATATATATATATGTAATATAGTGAAAAATTTGAAAAAAAACAGGTTCAATAAAATGAGTGATATTTATTCAGCCAATGCTGCAGTGTTTCAATCTGTTTAGTAGATCTTTGTCAGGGCTTTTGTTGATTTAAGGAAAAATAAAATTTATCACAGATAATAAGGAGACTGTGAGAGTCTTTTGTTGATCAGTTTCTCATTCTTGAAAAAGACTTTCAGATATTTTTTCTAAGGAAACCATTGATTCTCTTGTGAAATATGGATTAAAGTGAATTATAGTAAAATTAATTGCAATCATCACTTAATGATGATAATAATACTATTACCAAAGAGCAATTTCACAGCAATAGTTGTATAGAATATAATGGTTCTTAACCTTTTTTTTATGACCCCTTTGATTGTTGTTTTGTCTTGATTGACCCCCAGGGTCATTCAATGTTTAAAAATCTTATTGTATCTTTAGAATTAAATTTGTTTTTACTGGTCCCTAAAAAATATTATATGGTCCCCCGTTGAAAACCACTGGTATAGAAGACGAGCAATTACCAATGCAATCAAGTCTCTGCCACTGATGTTGTCTAAGAGCAAGGACCAATACAGCATATCACCAGTGTCATAGAGGACTGTTCATGTCTGAGGTCACCCTGGCACAACACCAGAAGAAAGCAGCAGCACATCAACATCTTCAGGGACAGCCTTCACATGTGACATCTATGGTCAAGAGTGTTTTTCAATCATTGAACTTCACAGTCACAGGAGGCGCTGTAACTTCAGGGGCACAAAAACTTTATTATAGTCTTCAGAGACTGAAATGCCAATAAATAGCAAGAGTTGCTAAAATGAGGTTGAAGACAATATCAGATTCCATGAAGGACCCTCTTGGTTTTGCATTCAAAAGTTGTCCTCTCTTAAACTGATTAACCACCAAGGTTAAAGAGTCCATTCTGCCTATATTTACCTATAGATGAGGGGAGGAGGAATAGATAAATGTCATGCCTTTCCCACATTACAAAAGAAAGCAATTAAACCATTAAAAGGTACAGGGTGCAGTAAAAATGTCTCCCACATTTTAAACTGTCACCTGTCCAAGTGAACTTAGGCAAGTGCTAATGGTAGCTCCATCTAGCTAATGTCTTACCAAATTTTTGTTTCAGTTACGATCATAAATTGGATTGGTGAACATAGTGCATTTGGTATTGAAACATTTTTTTTTTAAGACTGGTGAATCTGTAATTCCACACAAAGAGCTTTTCAAGCTCATTTCTTGTTACATTGGAATGATGCTATTCCGGATAGAAAATCAATACTGCTATGGGCAAAAATGAGATCCAAAACAGCATTATTTCAATGTAACAAGAAATAAGTTTAAGAAAAGCTGTGTGTTGCAATTCACCAATCTTAAAAAAAAACAAAACATTTCAACAGCACAGGTCCAAGCCATGATTGTAATTGAAAAAAAAAGAAGGGTGCTGTTATAGTATGTGGCCTACCTTTTTGATTCTGTTATAGTATGTGGCCTACCAGGTTTGAATGTGGCCTACCTCAGTAAGAGTATATTTATAGTTATATGTAGTAGGCAATTTATTGAAACTAATTATTTTTTGCATATATTCAATTTCAAGAAACGCAGTTCAGTCATAAGCTGTATAGAGTAATTAAGAATAATTAAAAAAGAATTTATCCATAATTTACATGAATCAGAGATCTATTTAATTCTAAAATATTATAAAATTCTGAAATAGGGTTAGGGTTAGCAGTTATTAAAAACCTTATAATATGCTTTTTATGGTAGGCCACATCCTATAAGAGAGGCATGATTTTGTAGGCCACATTCAAAAGGTAGGCCACATACTATAATGGTACCAAAAAAGGTAAGACATTAACTAGGTGGAGCTACCTTTATCACTTGCCTAAGTTTACTTTCATTCCACAAATGTCAGTTTAAAATGCAACATTTATTTCTGCCCCCCCCCCAACCTTTATAATGACTATTTTCATTTAAGAAAAAGATTGTAAATAAAAGAAAATGTTTTGTACATACTTGACTTCTACTTCTGGTTTATTGTGTCTTTCTACAACTTGCGATTCAAAATTCTGCAAGCACATGGCTGCTGTTAATGTGTGCTTCACAGCTGTAAGGTAAGGTCGTAAAGTGGCTGCCTGAAAAGATAAAATTTGAAATATTTTTTTAAATACAGATCTGCAAAGAAGCAAAACGTTCTTGAAATGAAGAAAAAAGATAAAAACGAAAATTATGAACCATAAAACATTTGAATTTAGAATTTGTATCATATTGATAAAATACAGTTTTTTAAGTCTATCAACACTGATATACAATGATATTTTGTTTAAACGGTACAATTTCAGATTCAAACTTTCTATCAAGAAATTTAACACTAAACCATGGACAACCTTTTATGAGAAGCAGGCTGCATGATTTTGGACAGGTTTGATTTATTTATTTAATGACATATCAATCTTCATGGGTTATTTAATGCCAAAGCCATCCTTGTAGAAGAACAGTAGTGGTACTATCTAACCCATAACTGGGAGGATAAGGGATTCATACCTTTCCCAAGAGTATTAGTCCAAAAGTGAACATAATAGTACAACTGAAATCTAAACTCACTTACTACAATACCACAGTCCAGCAAGTTAGTTACTACACGTTGGGGACCTCTTTCCGAACCGCATGTGACATCAGAAAGGCCACCCTACTAAAAAATCCAAAGTAATTTTTCATTATCAGAAAGTACTGCAATATGCCACATGAGACCCAAGGGTTGCAGTTTGCTTATGATTATCCTAAACCACCATTTATTCATCAGACAAATTAGTAATTATAAATTTCTGGTAATTAAAATTCTATTCTATTCCCATCAAAGCAAAATATCATTGCCCATCTGAAAACTTGGTTGGTTGGTTGGATTTTACGGCATTTCAACCCTTGGGTTATTTTATGCCAAAGACATTTTGTTTTATTCATTATGATTGGCTATTCAATTTTCTTTTTTAAAACTCATTTTTTGATCCATTTAACCTATAGATGGGACCCTAACAGGTATTACCACTCTAGGCCAAAGTGGACTTGGGAATAATGGTGAAGAAGGAGTACTCCACACTCCCCAGAGCTTCAGAATTGGAACCTCACCATTGGTTATTGGCATCCGTCTGTCTACTAAAGATGATGGCGTAGTGTCCATTTTTTTTCTTTTTATCTGCAACCGCGTGAGTGGCTGAACAGACCAATTTTAGAATGGCAGTCTCTGGAGCAGTGACTGCAAACAAACATTGATGCTTGCTGGAGTTGCTGTTGTTTCTCCTTCCTTTTGGCTCTTTTTTCTATGGTGACTACTTTCCGCTCCTTTTCGTTCCTTGACTGACGAGGAGTCGCCAGGTCGGACGGTCTTCTCCACAAGTCTCCCATGTGTTGGTGTTAATGTGGCATGTCTTCATGCTTCTCTTATAAGATGCAGTTTAATGCTATACCCAGGACACTAAGACTCTCAGCCATCACCTTCTAGAACATATATAATTTAAAAAAAGGTTGGGGCTTGCCATAAGGGCAATAGGGTCAGAACAATTATAAAGGTGCTAGGGCTTGACGTGACTGGCCAATTGATCAGAAGGGGCCTTCCCAATTACCCATCTACTCTAAGTAAGTGGAGTGTTGCATGTTATGGACTGTTCAGCCACTAGGATTCCATCCTTAAGCATTACAAGTCACAACCCATGGCCAACAGGTGGCTCCATTGGGATACTTTACCCTCTGCAGAGATGCAGTCAGCGTATTCTAAATTCCCAGCCAACAAGGCTTTGAAAAACTTGGAGAGCAAGTTCAAATAGTTTTTCCTAGAATGAACATTTCAATACAGTTAACAAGGACCCCCCACCCCCCACCCCTCATTTGTGTGCAGATAGATGATTTGTCTGAAGACTTCCAAGAAGAATTCTTTTAATTCATAAACAATTCCTTTAGAAAGAATAAATTTTGTGTTTGTGACCTCAAAAGATTTTGGGATCCATTTGCATGAATGTTACCAATAAATTAAGAAGCAATGAATTGAAAATATCCTTATCTGATTTAGCCACATTTATGCAATTCTGACTTTTCAGTTCGGATTACCATCAAATTTAAATTTTAAAAAACAGACTCAATTCTCACATTGAGTAAATTGTTAATTTCATTAATAATGTTAAGTCATTGACTGTTTGCTAATTTAAACCAATTTTAGAGAAAGATCAAAGTATAATTTGCACCAAAAACATTTCAGAAAGTCTGTTTTATGCTGTTCTATTTGAGACAAAATATTTCTCAACATGGGAGAAATTTTGATAAGGACAAAGTAGCAACAATACATACGGCTATTTTCTCCAACACTGACGCTTTTCTAAACACATACACACAAAAAAAAAAAAAAAAAAAAAACCTCAGTCAAATCAGTTGACATGTATATATTTACCTAGTCCCTCTGAATAACCAAGAAGTAACACAAGGTCAATGTTTAAGTGCAGTTTAACAGGTTTGAATTCAGAGTTTTCCTTCTTCTAGAGTGGTTGCCATGCCATGGCTAAAGAGCCCACTCTGCCCTATTATTTACCCATAGCGTGAAAATAGTTGGATTAACGCTTTTCCCAAGGTTATTAGTGTAATGTGAAATACAACCAGCTTCGTCCAGGATTTGAACTCATGCCCCCATGTCCATTTCCTATGATGATAAATATTACACATGGTTGCCTCCTAATCACTTGTGATTTAGGTGTAATTTAAATATTTTATCAATAAATTAATTTATTCATTATCTATTTTACCATTTTAACCCTTTATCTTCTGGAAAGGATAAATCTGAATTAGTAAACTGGTCAAATGGGTAAATTAGACAAAGAAATTTCACAAATGCTTTGTCTATATCCTCCTATATATCATTTTTCTTTCAATCTAATAGCTTAGATATAGGCATGGCCATACTTTTTACAGGTTTTAAAATTAAATATTCTCGTTATTACTTTGTAAATTGTTATCACATTTATTCCATACAAGGAAATGATATATTCAACCAACTATCATTCTTTTACAAGTATTTACTAATTTAATAATAATTAGTTTATTTGGATTATTCGGACTATTGTCCTCATCTTTATTGTTATCTGTAAAACGTTTCAGGCGATGTGCCCTCCAGCCTTCTTCAGGTATTTCTTGTCAGACTTTGGAACTTTCTCGGACTTGGGACCTTCTTGTCGTAATTGGGAGCTATTACAGAACTTTGAACCTAACCCTTTATTCAGTCCATGGGGGTATCCTGTTCTCATTCTGCTAACCATAGCTGGGGTACAGGTGTTAAGCTGTGTTAATTATTATTCTATGTTACTGCTGCCCTTGAGCAGGATTGAACCTGCAGTCTAGAGATAATTGTCACTTAGAACTGACTTAACCTAACTCCTTTATCCACCAGGTGATATGTCCAATTTATTAATGTTAGTCACTGACTTTTTAGGGAAGGTATTAATATGATCAAAAGAATAATTTACACCAAAAAGGTTTCAGAAATGTTGCTTTATACTGTTACTTTTTAGACAAAGCACTTCTTAACCTCTGGACAAAATAGAAAACTACACATTCTTCTATTTCTGATATTGCTCAGCATGGTCACAAAAAAGAAAGAAAAAAAGAAAAGGCTTAACTATCACATTGAGTAATTGCTAATTTTATTAATAGATTTGATCATTGACTAATTTTAACCATCTTAACTCTTGACCTATCATTTTATGAAAGTAGGTATTTACTCTACCCATTCGCCACAGGTAGGATGTGACACAAGGTTGCAAATATGGGACATCCAGCAGGGATTGAACTCGCTATTCAGTAGTAATGGATCAGTAAGACTAGCTTGCTAACCATTACACCAAGATGGGATGATCAAAAGGGAAGATGACAGGAACAGCTAAAGTCGACTAAACATTAAAATGATAAAAAGATGAAGGGTAGTGCACATATTGAAAGATTTTATTGTCTGCAAACGTTTCCACATACACACACTCCCTTTTTTTATAATTTAGCAATTGACAAAGAAAACTATCATAAACATTCCATCCTAATTATCAACCATTTAAACCTAATTTTACTCCAATAATTTAGCTCTCTTCTTATTCTTATCAATAAAAGGCTAAAAAGTATTTATGATTTGTTGTTAAAATAAATTAGATCTCATTTTTCAAATCACAAGGTTTTAGGAAAGAGCATAAACATTTGTCTGAATTTTTGAATTTTCAAAGTTCCATGAAAGTTTCAGAGTTCAGCAAGAAATGCCTGAAGAAGGCCGAAGAGCACACTGGCCAAAATGTTGTGTACATAATAAAGACGAGAACAACTGTCCGAAAATTCAAAATATTACAAATAATGTAAATAATCAAATAAAATTGCATGAAATGAATACAACATTGTTTATATATAAGTGCCAATTCTATTAAAATGTTTTTGGGTATTTTTAAAAACTTTTTAAGCCCAATATTCAAGTTCTAATTATCAGAGAAGAAAAATTCATATTAGCAACAAAATAAAAATAAAATTAAAACAAGTGATACATAATTCTTTATCAAAATAAAGAAGAAAAAAAAAGGAAAATAAAATAAAGAAAAAAAGTAAAATAAAAATAAAGAGGAACAAGTAAAACCCAAAATTGACCGAAGTTAGCAAATTCTAGTCTCAATGAATCATGCTATTGTACAAAATAAAATTAACTTTTTTCCACTTTTTTGTTTGTTTTTGTTTTTCCTTTCTCTCCCTCTTTCTTCTTCTTCTTCTTCTTAGCTTTTTAGTGAGTCAGCTCTTACAGTCCATTTCTTTTTTTTATCATAAAGGAGAGGGAATACTTTCCTTTCAAAGTTTTATAACTTTAATTTGCTTTACAATGTTTTAAAAGACCCACTTAAAAAAAAAAAGAAAAAGAGCATTGACCTGGAGTTTAGGATTTGGTGTGTAGGCAAATCTAAATATCATCATCATCATAAGAGGAGGATGTGATGATGAGAGACAGACATGTCTTTGTGTTACAAAAATGATGAAAGAAAAGAGATGGAAAGAGGATATCAGATACAAGAGGGTGTGGTTAATTAGACAGGGTTTAATAATAAAATAATGAATATATATAATATATATGTGTGTGTTAAGAAAGCATGAAAATGATGTTACGAAACACGGGGTTGTAAAAGTTAAACAAAATAATGAGTAATCCTATCCTTAAAATTTAACTTTTAACTATTTTATGTCCGGGAAGAGCGACTCACATTCAACTTTTAAGTTCAATCGACCGATTTTTCGGGGTCAGTTAAAAAAAAAAATTAGATAAATAACGAACACTTCGTTTTTATTTCATCCAAATGATCGATCAAGTTTAGTTTACCAAATTCAAATATTAAACCCAAAGAGTTTTCAGATGGAAAAGATTTTTTTTAAAAGCCTCCTCAAAAAACTGAATAAAACTAAAAACCTTTGAACAGAGAATTGCAACTTTGTTTTTAATGTTAACTTCCTAATTTCGTTGGGGGTGTTTCTTTTACATGTGTAAAAATATAACAGAATCGTTCTGTTTAGGTCTCTTATTTATTATCAATAAAAAGCTTTAAAAATGTTATGATCTGATTTTAAAATAAATTATATCTTGTTTTTTTAGGGAAGAGACTGCGTAAATTAGGTAGTGCCGAAAGAAAAAAAAAACACGCACTTTTTTACTTTAACAAAAAAATGAATTAAAAATAATTAAACCGATTATTTAAGGTTAAATTTTAGTTTCAGTTAAAAAATAGTAACATAATGAACATCAGTAAAAAAGGAAAAATAATATTACATATGTAATTATTTTTTAATACATCTTAAACATTAAAGACCTTTGAATAAGCGAATGCAACTTTGTTTTTTTTAAATGTTAGTTCTTAACTTCCAATAAAAAGACAATTTGGAGGGGGGGTCTTGATACATGTGTACAAAATATAAAAGAAATCGCTCGGTTTGACTTCAATTTTATAAACAATTCTTTTATTTAGAAGAGAAAAGCATTAGATATTTTTGAATAGGTTATATTTTTCTGTTATTATTTAGATATAAAACACAAGATCATATTTAGAATTAAAAAGGGTGAGAGCTTATAGCAAATTAATTATATCACACACAAAAAAAAACAGCTTAAATATTTCAGTCGTATTGGTACACACTGTCTTTGAGATAAGGTTTCAAATATGACAGATAAAACAATATCAGTTTGGACTTTAAAATGGTTAAGGTGTCCAGATTTTAATTTAAAGAAAACGAAAAATAAATGCAAAAAAACTTGTCAAAAAACAGTGGTTTGTCTGTTAATATTTAACTGTTCCATTGGGCGAGGTCTACAATTTTGGCTTACTACAAAACATCGACAAATGAATTGAATTAGCATAATAGTAGAAAATACAATAATATTTTTAATTAATCAAATAATCAGGTTCATCGACACGTCCGTTAAATGTTCGGGAAAATGTGTCTCGAGTCAAAAAAACAAAACGATTTTACTTACCATTGTAATTATTTAATAGACTAAAAGAAGAGAGAGGAGTAAGACTCTTCTTTACTCGGCAAATCTGGTGCAACCACGCGCATGACCGGAAGATACACACATTGCTGCTGCTGCTGCTACTGTTATGTCACACGTCATTTCTGAATTCTTAGGAAGGGGAACTACTCCACTTGGAAACAGCAAATATGGACAAAGTTTACAACACTTAATAATAATAATATCTTTTCCAGCTGAATATTAGGTCTGAGATCTGTCAGCTGTTCCTTATAAACATTCATCTTAAATCCACAGAATATTTATACTATTTCCACAGATTATCTAACATTGCCTTAAAGGAGTTTAGAGATGGGGCATTCACTATTGATGATGGTAGTTTATACCCTGTTACTAAAATGATTTTGTCTTGCATTTCTTTTACAAACATTTAATTTTTTATCACACACACACACACACACACACACATATGTATATATATATATATTAACGGTTAATAACATCATATTCACACATTCACTTAACATCTTTCATTTTGTCCCTCACATAAACATTACTTAACAGTGTCCTGAAGATAGTACAATATACCGAAATGCTTAAGTATTGACACTAAAAATTGTTTCCCCTGATCATAACATCCTGTGTTTGTTATATTTTTAAAATATTTTCTTCTCGTATATATATATATATATATATATATATATATGTGTGTGTGTGTGTGTGTGTGTGTGTGTGTGTGAAGAGATGGAAGTGAATCCGATGGTAGTATATTAAGAAAATTGAAAAGGCACAGATTTAAATAAACTTACCACTCAACTTATTTAAACCTGTATTTTTTCAATTTTCTTAATATACTACATATATATATATATATATATATATATATATATATATATATATATATACAAAAGAAAACTATAAAGCCAGTTAACTTTCCACAAACACACTTCGTTCTACTATTTTCTGACAAGACAAGATGACACACTGAAGAATCTCTTCCCTTACAAGGTGATTTAATATTCACTAATTGTAATGATTAAACAATTTCTAAACAATACAATCATTTGTAAAATATATTCTTGTAGAAAAAACAGCAAATGAGAAATTATTATTAATCATTATTAAATGATTGTGACTCTCATCATACAAAAAAAGTTTTTAAATGAAGAAGTTTAAAATTGAATTAAAGATTTTTTCTTTTAAATGAGGAGAAAATTTTAAGCTTCTCTCATTGGCCAAAAAATATTTAACAATCTTCATAAAGTAATTTTACAAAATGAAGATTATCAAACCTCATCTCAAAAACTCACAACTCACAAAAGGAAAAAGTAGTTTTGACAAAAAGAAGAGAGACTTTTTGGTTTGAATTCAGTTTTTTTTCTCCTAGATCAGTTGCCATATCAAGGTTAAAGAGCCCAGTCTACCCTACTATTTGCCCATGGCTGGAGAGAGAATAGTTGGATTCATACCTTTCCCAAGGGTATTAGCGCTATGTGAAATGCAAACAGTTGCATCCAGGATTTGAATTCATCTTGCCGTGTCCATTTCCTATGACTATAACCATTACACCTCACACCTCCAACAGCTATTCAAAAAAACATATTAAAGAATTGAGTAGAGAATTATTTGGAGTAAATTCCAACAAAAATGAAATTGAAATGAAAATGATTAGAGATTTAATAAGGAGATTATCTAAATTTTGTGTATTAATCCATTTTTTCTTTTTTTCAGATTTGATCAGTTACGATAATGATATTGTGTTAGTATAATACTCAATTCTAAGACTAACAACAACAAGAATAGAATTAATATTTCCTTTAATTCAAACAATATATTTGCCAGGCATAAAACACAAACAACAATATAAAGTCCTTCCTGTATATAAAGTTGAGTTTAAGGGACTTACCGGCGCGTTGGAGAAGAGTTATTAGGGTGGTTTCCTGGAGCCCCTGAATTCGTTGCCTCGTGGCACTGCTGGCGGATTCTGTCTGTCTCTTTTTGGATATTGCGCCAAAACTCTCTGGGCTATCACGTGATTGGTAAATCCAATCACAGAGCCTCTCCCTCATTCACTCTATATACAGGAATAACCATTTTACTGACCCAACAATGACTTGAACCAGTGCACATCATGCATTTGCCGTTAAAATGATTTTTTAAAAACTATTGAATCTATAATTGCTACACAAAGAGATTTTCATGCTTATTTCATGTTATGTCAAAATGATGCTGTTCCAGATAAAAAAAATCAAAAGTTTTGGATTTAAAATTTCAGATCCACAGCTTTATCAATTAAAAGAAAGCCACCTGAAATAAAGAAATAAAAACTTTATCCCTTAATTTAAACAAAAGGAAAATAGGTTTTTTTTTTTTTTAATCAGTTACCTTGTTTGTTTGTTTTTTGTCAACCTCTAAAAACAATTCCAATTTAAACCATAATTGTATCTGAAAAAAAAAATTGATAGACATTAACTAAATGGAGCTATCATTGCCATTTGCACTACTTCACTTGGTGACAATTTAAAATGTAGGACAGATTTCTGCCTCACCCTGTATGAATAAATTAATAAAGTATGTACTGTTTGTATATATATATATATATATATATATATATATATATATATATATATATGTCGGAGGGAACTCGTTAGTATACATCGCTGATGAGACTTAATAAAGTTGAAACAGTCTGTACGATGTTCTACACACAGAATAATTCTTTACCGAAATTCACTTGTCATTATTATCTTCTATAATTATCGAATTTTATGCAATATACGCATTGTAATTGCCTTCAAGCAAAAATATAAATAAATAATATATATATATATATATATATATATATATATATATAATATGTGGAGAAAGGTAGACAAACATGGGATGTTGAACAAAATGGATGTTTATTGTAGGTAGTGATGTTGATGTTATAACGTTTTGGTCTGTTAGACCTTCTTCAGGACGATGGATTGAGTTCTTGCTTCAACGGTGGACATTTTTATACTGGTGAATTAGGAGGTCATGAATAGGGGAGGGGTGGTCAATCGACCTCTTAATTCACCAGCTTAATGTCAACTTCACTACCCACAATAAACATCCTTTTTCTACAACATCCCGTGTTTGTCTACCTTTCTCCACATATTGTCGGATTAATTTCTCTTATTTCTCATATATATATATATTTTCTTCTTTTTTTTTTTCAGAAAAATTTTGTTAAAAAATTAAAATCTGTTATGCTTTAAAAAAATGAAAAAGAAATTGTTTCTGCAATTTTATGAAATAATTTAAAGATAAACAATCTACTTCACTTGTCTAACATATTTGACTTTTATCATTAAATGAGCACTTCACAATTAGCTAGTCTAACAAACCATTGCAAATGAGTTTGATTCTCACTGGGTGGTCATACTTTTATCATTAAATGAGCACTTCACAATTAGCTAGTCTAACAAACCATTGCAAATGAGTTTGATTCTCACTGGTGGTCATACTTGTACCAAACTTTTATCTTCAAATTGATGTCTGCTTTTCATGATGTTAAAAAATAATTAAAATTTACAAAATTTTATAACATTAAAAAAATTTTTCAAGTTGAACATTGTAAAACTCTTATGTTGTGTTTAATGTTAAATTGTTGCCAATCCTTAATTTGCTGAAAGGAAGTAAAAATGAAAATGTTGTTGAGAGAGATTATTTTTTTTTTTAGAACATTAAAACATTTAACATCCTTTTTAGAATGAGTTAAACAAAATTTCTAAAGAGAAGCTCAATCAAAATAATTGTAGTAATTCTAGAATTGCCAAAATGTTAAATAAAACAATTCAAGAAATATCCAATATCAATTCCTTCATAAAATTCTCAGTTTCCATTTCAATTGAGTCAGTAAAATTTAGTTGTCGAAATTTTTGTGATGAGGATTCATAATTTGTATTAGATTTTCAGACTGTTGTCCTCATTTTTTTTAAATAATCGTGACACTTCTTAAATTGACAGCCATGCAAAAACAAAGATATCATTGTTTAAATGAGAACATCATAAATTCTTTAACGCTTTGCACAATTGTCAAATTATTCAAAATTTTTCACAATTTGAATCTTGACTAAAATTTTAGATGATTTTGGGTTGAAACTCGGATAAACAAAATCTTATCACTTGTACCCAGTTTTGCTTAATGGAATGGGAATTATCTACCCTAATTGATTAAGTAATGGGTTTAGTTCAAAGTTTTGTGAAGGATCTCGATTCTGACAAAAAGGTTCTTGACGAAAAGGTTCAACAAGAAACACCTGAAGAAGGCCAGAGAACACATCAGCCGAAATATTGTATTGATTTATTATTTGGTTCTTTGGTTAATATAGGAAAAAAATTGAGGGGGAAAATAAAGATTTAACTCAACAAGTTTTTTGTTGAGGGGGGGGGGGGCAAAAAGAAGCAAGTCCAACGCCTTCTCGCAGGCAGGCTAAACTTTCTATTTGCAAACACCGACTTCTTCTTCTTCTTCTTCTTCTTTTACTTTGTTGTCATCGTCGAATCCTCTAGCAGCTACCGTAGCAACACTCGTTTCTGCACTCTTTTGCTTCTGGGTGTTTCCTTCTATTTATATACAGGTCTGCTTATATCATCCGGGCGTCTGTGCTTCACATATGGGACTGAACTCAATCCCAGTTGCCGGAATGCCCGCAGCTATCATCCGGGCATCTGGCGTCCACATACGGGACAGTGGCATCTTGATTCCGGTGCCTGTGCCAAAGTGTCGCTTTTTGCATTCTGAAGGACGCGGGTTCGATCCTAAGTCAGTCCTACATGCCAGGTAAAGCCTAGCCCACTTCCTTCGAGAATATGGCAAGTTCTCATGCCCGCCTCTCAACTTGTGTTCTCTGTCACAGTTAATTGTTTGGTTTGTTCATTGGTTAATTGCTTGGTTAATTGTTTGGTTTGTTTGTTTAATGGTCGGTTAATTGGTTGTTTGGTTAGTTGCTTGGTTGGTTGGTTGTTTGTGTTGGATTATTTGTGGATATAAGCCATGCTGCAATACACCACTTAAATTTATAGACTAAACGAGGTCATGTTTTTTAAACCTCAGCCAAAACAGCCCAATGCGTGGCTGGTTGACTACTTAATCACTGATATTGAGAGACGTCCATTTGCAATCATTGACAAAGGACTTGCAAGACTGAGGAGCACCAAGGAACAACAAAAGGATTCTTTACGCTTGTTGTTTTGGTTGGTTAATTGGTTGGTTAGTTGGATTAGTTGATTGGTTAATTCATTGGTTGGTTTGCTAGTCGGTTAATTGCTTGGTTGTATAAGATGAGAATGTTCTTATATGTTGTTAGAAGGTTCAAAGTAACCTTCCCGTGGGTATATATGGAACTTAGCTTGATTATTCTACACATGAATTAATCTGACAAAGAAGTTATATATAATAACAAACATAGACTTTATTCTGTGAGCATGTGGAGAAAATACATACAAGACAGGTATACACATATACTCATGACAAGGTACAGTAAGCTATATGGAACAGATATATAAACATATATAAAGAATGTAGGACTAGGTCCTAAAGAAGTGATACAGAGTTATGAAGGAATGTCACTTACTGATAGTTGGTTAGGGGGCAAGCCCCCCACACACACACTTATCAGATATAGACAACATTTTTATGCCATGTGTAGTGGCTGCCGGACCTAAAGAAAGAGAGTTCAGAATTCCCGGGCTCCAGCCTAAATACTCTAGCCACCTATTGACGAAAACCTGCAGCAAGGGAAGATAACCATTTTGGACTCATGTCCATCCCAACAGTTGATTGGTCGGTTGATGGATTGGTTAATTGGTTTGTTGGTTATTGGTTTGGTTTTTTTGTTTTACGGCATATCAACCTCAGTGGGTCATTTAATGCCGATAAAGTTTTGAAATAAATCAATTCTTAATGGATAATACAATTCTTTTTATTAACACATTTTTCTATTTAACCCATAGATGGGACCCTAACAGGTACTACCACTCCGGGTCAGAGTGGACCAGGGAGCAATGGTGATGAAGGGGTGCTCCACATTCCCCAAACCTCCAGAACTGGAACCTCACCATCAGATAGAGTTTAACGTCATTCCCAGGACATGTAGACCCGCAGCCACTGCCTTCTAGCACCCATATGATAAAAAGGGTTGGGGTTTGCCATAAGGGCAATAGGGTTGGGGAAATCATATAGGTGCTAGGGCTTGACGTGACCAGCCGATTGATCGGAGGGGACCTCTCCAACCGCCCGTCTAGCCCAAGATAGGGCCAAAGTGGAGTATTGCATGTCATGAACTGCTCATCCACCTGGGCTCTATCCTTAAGCATCACAGGTCGCCACCCACGGCCAACAGGTGGCCCCATTGGGGGAGTCTTACCCTTCTGCAGAGGTGCAGTCGGTGCATTCTAACGCCTCAGCTGACAGGTCGGGGTTTGTTGGTTAATTTTTTGGTTGTTTGGTTGGTTTTACTGCCTTGTTGAGTTATCTGCTGCCAAAATCAGTTTTCTTTCTTTCTTTTTTTGCTAGCAATTATATGATTTTAAGTAATTATTCCTCTTAAACAAGAATAATCATTTGTAAACAATTTCTTAATATAAATAATTTGTACACAATTATAAGCAATCTGATATCAAAATGATTTGATTTGTCATTAAATGACCTGAAAAGGGTTGATATGCCATAAAATAAAAAACAAACAAACAAAACAAAACCAAATAGGTCTATACAACCCATAGATAAGACCCTAACAAGTACTACCATTCTAGGTCAGAGTGGACCGGGAGTAATGGTAAAAAAGAGGTGATTCTGTACTTCCCAATGCTTCAAAACATTTTGGTTCTACTCTGGATCGGGGAATTCTATGTGAAATCATCCAGAAAAAAGTAAAATTGTCACCCACCCTCTTTAATTTTTCTGAAATTTTGTCCAGCTGTGGACTAAAAGCTTCCAATTCCAAAGATTCGCTGAGTCATGTCGATTTTTAGCTTTCCAAATTTGGTGAAGTGGCTGCGAAAAATGGCAACTTTTTGTAATATATTCTTGTCTGTAAAATGAGTTCTAGAGCTTGCCTACTCCTAAAAATTGGTTTATAAAAGCATCTTGACCCGAGGAATCCAAAAATGCTATTAAAAATGTCTTAAAGTTAACCAATTTCAAGTTATTAATGATTTCTGATATTTTCATAGCAAAATCAATATCCCAATGTGGCACTAAATCTATGACAAAATTTCTTTTATATTATTATTTCACATAGATTAAACATTATGTTTACAAAAAGATAGTTTGGTTTTTGCTCAGAACCGAAGCTACAACATCAGTTAAAATCTTGCACTTTTATATTTTGAATATTTCCATTCAGCCATTGAATAAGGTCTATATGGAGCAAAATAACTGTCAAATAACTGGACAAAGTTACAGTTCACATGGTGCTAATACCCTTGGGAAAAGTATGAATCCAACTACTCTCCCTCCAGCTATGGGTAAAATAGTAGGGCAGACTGGACTCTTTAACCTTCGTTAGGCAACCAGTCTAGGAGAAGGAAAACTCTGAATTCAAACCTGTTAAATCCACTTGGGATGGTCACTACTAGAATAAGTTCTGTCCTAATTAGTGATCTATAATAAATAAAAAAAATTGGTGGTGGTCATGATAAGAATAGGCTCCGTCCTAATTAGTGATCTATAATAAAAATAAAATTTGTGTGCAGCAACCAGTAAAGAAGGTCAAGCTGACAGTCTTCTTGGATATGAAATGATCCATCATTATTGATTTTCTTGAAAAGTTACAACTGTATTGAATGACTATGACTGATGATTAAGGTCAGTAGAATAATTCACATCATGAAAAAACTTTGTCTTTTCTTAGAGTCAAAAATGGATAGAAAAAAACTCAATGATGATGTGGAGACAGACATAAAACCCTCCCACCCCCAGTGGAATTTAATTTGAGTGATTGTTGCTTTTAGTTGGACAGAAAAGAAAAAAGCAGCAACTGAGAGATTAAAGTGAGTCATGCCCAGTCATCATTTGAAGTGAGTTGTCTGCAAATCTAACGCAATCATCAGTTTTGCTATTTGTTGGACTTGTGAGCATTCTATTTTTTGCCAGACAACATTCAGTCTCCTATAATTTTGTTTCCCTAAACAATGCTTTGTTATCTGCTAGTAATTAAATATAATCAATATTGTAGCGGGAATAACACTGCTGAACCCATACAGCAACATGAGAGAACCCGATTGTGTTTTGCCTGCCTGAATCAAACTCACATCCTTCAAAATGCAAAAAAAAACATGACTTAGGACGGACATGTGCGGATTAATAAAAATAAAATTAAACCAAATAAAAATAAATAAAACAAAAGTAAAACAAAATTAAATTAAATAAACAAAAATAAAAGACACAAAAAGTAACAATTTCTCAGAAGGCTTCAGACTGGAAGAGCCCTCTGAGCATGTGCACCCCCCCCCCTGAATTCTTGTCGCCAAAAAGGTCTCTCAGCCTTTTTTACTCCAATACTTTGAAGAGGAAACACCTATTGACTTAATCGGGAAATATTTCCCCTCAAAGAAATAGTGTGAACCCGCAAATAAAAATCTTACTCTAAAGTCATCCGCTTCTCTGTTCTTTCGCTTCTTTCACTAAATTCCATTTCAGCTTACCAGCCCACAAGAAGGAAGAACCAGATGTATTGGGGATAGGATACAAATATGAACAAACCAAACCACTCCCCCATAGATACAGACATGGCTTGATTCAGGTACTCAGATGTACGAAAATTTAGGTCACTAAATAGACAGGCCAAAAGCAAGTTGGGGCAGACTTCAGAAGGGTTTTAATTTTTCTGAAAATGAAAACAGATATAAAGAAAGAAGGGACATTATTGCTGGTTTGGTTAACAATATTCTGCTTTGTCCCTGGTGAGCAACACCCCCCCCCCAATAAACTACAACATCGAATTCAAGTGTCTTATTAAAAGTTCTTACTAGGGATTTAAAAACTTACAAGACAACCAAGAGTAGAAGACATTTTGACTTTTCTTAAATGACAAATTAAATTGATTGATTATAGCAGTAATTGTCCTACTTAGTAATTGTCCTACTTAGTAATTGTCCGACTTAGTATGCCTGATATCTTCAAACATTGTATTGTTTATGTTGTAACTCAAATATCAGAGTTAACAGAGAAATAATAGGAAGAAACAAAACAGGCATTAAGGATAGGGAAAAAGATTTACTAAGCAAAAATACAAGGTGAACAGAGTAATTAGAAATTGCCAAGTTGAATTAATAAGTCACGTGAGGTCTTGTTGTTTCTCTCTTCCGAAGTTTCATCAGACTTTATTTATAGGAAAAACAGACAATTCTATTCTCATTATTTAGGTACTATATGACGAAAAAGAAAGAGACTATAGTGGTTCATCAGGGTAACCTATTTATAGTGGTAGTCAATTTGTGGTGGTTCTTTTGGGTGAAGTATTATATATATTGATATATATAAATATTAGTAATTACAACAAATACACTATAAGGTTATAGAAATAATAAAAGAAAACAAATCATTTGAAGAAGGAACAGATAAACTTTGTATTTAAAACATTCAAATTACAATATGTAGTGTTCAAAGTTCATCAGAATATGCCTTTTTAAAAGTTCAGTAATTTAGAGAAAGAAAGGTAAAGAGTATTGCATCTATATCAGCAGCAGAATTTTAGAGCGGGTAAGATAAGGTGTACCTTCAGCTTCAGGCAAACAGTTCTAAGTTAAGCGTCATGGAGTAGTCAGGCATGTGTCAGTCTCTCTGAACTTCTATTCAAAAACCTTTGTTTTATATGTCCAACCTAGGCTCAAGATTCGTTCTTTTTGAAAACTTCTTTTTAGGCACGAAGGCCTTTGATTGATCCAAAATTATCATTTTCATTATTTCTATTTTTGCTTTCTACCTGCACTGATCCTATGTGCAGATTGCTTACTTTCGTCCTTTTATTTCTGCTTTCAATGCATTAACTTCCAATTCCCTTCTTATCATATCACTACAAGACAAAGGCAGAAGGTGGTTTTATGACTTAGGCTTTATTGACCGGTCATAGTTGCTCATGGCAAGGGGATATCCCCCTGGCTGAGGAAGCAACTACACACTGCTAAGGCCTAATCTCAAATGGCCGGGATATTATCATGGGGGTCGGAAGTCAGTCCTTTTTCTCGCACAGATGGTTCTTCCAGTGAAGGCTCATGGAGTTTGTTGTTTTTCTTATTTTTGTTTTATTTTAATCCCCCACAACACTAACACGCTCACATTTGATTCCATACGTAGAGAAAAATGAAACAAATACTACTAGCATATGGTCTTCCCAAAGAAACGGTTGCCGCTATAATGATGCTATACAAAGACACTAAAGCAATGGTATGCTCACCCGATGGCGACACAGATTCCTTTGACATCTCCACTGGAGTCCTACAAGGAGATACATTAGCACCATATATATTTATAATATGCCTAGACTACGTACTCCAAACATCATTAGATACCATAAAAGAAAAAAGTTTCACATTAAAAAAGGCAAGAAGCAGGTGATATCCCGCACAAACAGTCACAGATGCAGACTATGCTGATGACCTCGCACTTCTTGCAGATACACCGGCACAGTCTGAGTCACTACTACATAGCTTAGAGGAGGCAGCAAAGAATATTGGCCTCTATGTGAACTCTGATAAAACCAAGTTTGTGAGTTTCAAAAAGAAAGGAAACATCTCCACACTCGACGGTAAGCCTCTTAAGCCAGTAGAACAATTCACATACCTAGGTAGTAATATCTCATCCACAGAGAGTGATGTTAATACACGAATAGCAACGGCATGGTCAGCCACAAACAAATTATCAGTCATATGGAAATCCAATCTCACTGACAATTCTTCCAGACTGTGGTTATATCAGTGCTGCTGTATGGCTGCACCACTTGGACCCTAACGAAGCGCCTTGAGAATAAGCTAGATGGGAGCTGCACAAGAATGTTGCGTGCAGTCTTGAACAAGTCATGGAAAGCACCCCACAAGGAAGCAGCTGTATGACCACCTGCCCCCATCTCACAAACCATCCGAGTGAGACGGACAAGGCAAGCAGGACACTGCTGGAGAAGCAAGGACGAGCTCATAAGCAACGTTCTCTTGTGGAAGCCAACACATGGACATGCAAATGTGGGGTGCCCACCAAGGACCTACATTGACCAAATATGCGAGGATGCTGGTTGCTGCGCAGAGGACCTCCCAGGGGTAATGAATGATAGGGAAGGTTGGCGAGAGATTGTCATGGATATCGTGCTGCATGCACGACATGATGATGATGATTTATTGCTTGTAATACAAACTGGTGTATTAACTAATGCCTTTCATTCTGACAGGTTAGACCATAAATATGGTCCTATGCAAAACCAATGTAGGCTTAATAAAAGTATTTTGTTTTACTTAAAATATAAGCTGGATGGACTGTATAAGTTTTGCATGTTGATACAATTGTATACAATTTGTATTCAACAATCAACATACAAAACTTTTACAAGAAACAAATGGAGGCTGCTATCATTCAGTGTTTATACCCCAAAGTTTGTTGGAATTATGGAATCAGTGTGTTTCTCTGTCCAGTCTTTTTTTTTTTTTTTTTACAATCAATATTTTTCTTTAGGGAAATACAAAAATATTTAATTTATATTTGTAATATCTACTGGAAGATACATTTTTAATCTCCCTTCATTTTATCAAAAATATTCTTAGAAAATAACTCGCTGTTGTATCCTATTTTTTTCCAAATTGTTTAGTTATTTCTTGGCTATCAATATTTTCAAAAAGAAATTCATATTCATTTTGTAAGAGTGAATGTAGAGAATTCATGCGAATCAAGGGCGATAACTGTGTCACTTCCGACTTTTTTTTAAGCTGGTGTCATGGACGGGACTTACGATAATGCTCTGATGGGAATTCTACAAGAAGAAGGGCAATTGGGGCCCTTCTTGGATGTTATTATGGGATTCCTTTATAGAAGGTAAACCCTTGGATCTATTTCAGAATACTACTCCTGCATTTTTATTACCAACTGTACTAAACATTAAACGAAGAAAATAAACGTACCAAAAACAATTTTCTTTTTTTTTTTTAATCATTGATTTATTCCTATTATTCGTATCAGTAGGAAAAGCAATTCAAAAAAAGAAAAAAATAAGTATAGGGATTTGTTTAAATAATATTAATTTATTTCGATTTATTGGTTACATGAAATTATTAGCATTTAATTGTTTTTATATAAATTCAATTCAGTTACAGAACTTGGATCGTTGTGAGAAAATAAATTATGAATTGAGAACTCCGACAAAATTTCTCTTTTTCGGATAAAAAGAAAATAATAACCAAGTTTAAAATGATTAATTTTGTTATAATTTAATTATTTTGATTGTTTTTATGATTCATTCATTGCCGTCTAAATTAAAGAAAGAGTTGTTTTTTCTTTATTTCTAGAATGTTGTGTTGATTGAGTTGTTCCCCCCACAAATATTTCTGTCCAGGGGAAAAAAAAACAATCAAAATGTAACGACGAGGGAAAATAAATTATAAAGAAATTTATTATTCTTTAAATTTATTTTATTGTGCAAAATCTTTAAATGTAGACAAAAAAATATTTAATTTATTGAGTAATTTATCCTTTCAACCAGTTTATTAATCCAGATTTATCCTTTTCAGAAAATAAGGGTTAAAATAGTTAAATAGACAATGACTAAATTAATTTATTTATTTATTAATAAAAATATCTTTTAATTTTCACCTAAATATCAAATGATTAATTATAAACAAATTTACAATTCTTCAAATATATTTATTTTGTAAAATCTTTAAATTCAGACAAATATATTTACTTTCTTGAGTTTATTTATCTTAACTCTTGGCCATTAATCCCTTTTTTTTATTTTGCTAAATAAAAATCTTTGAATATTTCTGAATCCACAACAACTGAACTGATTTTTTAAAATTTGATTCTTAAAAAAGGTAAAATATTTTACAACATTCAATTTTCTTTTTGTCAAAAATGTTTAAAAAATCTCTAACCCTTTAGGATTTAAGGTTCAAGTAAATCCATTAAAAGGAGATTTTTGTTTTGTTTTGGCATTAATAATTTAAATCATAATAAGCAAAGTAAATTTTTTGTAGTTTTATCTAATTTCTTCCAATTAATTCTTCAATTTTGGTATTTAATATTTACCTAGAATAAATAGTTTTTTTATGAGTTTGATTTATTGTTTATTGAATAAAATGTAAGTTTAGAAATTATTTATTATCGATATATTATCAATCTTGGAATATCATGATTCAAAAAAATTTTAAAAAGAAGTAAAAATGATTTTGAAACTGTGTGAATGATGAGAAAAATTAAAAAAAAAAAAAAGAAAAGAACTTTCTCAATATTTTTATTGATCTTTTTATTTTCAACAAATTCCATTGGACTAAAAACCAAAATGGTCTGATCATTATTTCCATCCAGACAATTCGATTATTTAAATAATTGTATCTGTGCTTTTTTTGGGTCACGTGGTGGTTGTTGGCCTTTGTTTTTATTACCAGCAGATCCGTTCCCAAACCTTTTTAACACTGGTCACATGGACTGGCGCTATTTTTCGCCTTGCCCATTTGTAATGCACGTGCTCCTACCCCCACCCCCCATTAAACGGGTCATGTGCCAAACCGCCCCAACCCCAGCAGAGGTTATTAAATAAACAGTTCTATAGATCAGAAAATCCAATAACATCTTTTCTCTATTTTCTGATTAATAAAGATCCTTATATTTAAGAAAATTGTATTTCTTTGCCACCCCCCCACCCCTTATTTTTAGATTATTATTTAGGGATGTTTATACAGGGACATAAGTATGTAACTCATCTTCTAGGTGGGTGGGGATCATGAACCATCCCTCTGGGCTGCACCCCACTATTGCACTTAACAGGATTGGATCTGGGTCAATCCCTGATATCTGATAGAGCTAAGCAATTATTCTCTCTACCCCTACGCCGCATGTCGATCCCTATTTTATAAACTCAACCTTGTACCACATCTGTTTTCTTGGAGAGGCAGTAAGACATTCCTATGAAATTTTAGGAAAACAAGTAAAATATTATGAGTCAATGTTAGGGTTATAAAAATTAAACTATATACAAGGGTAATAAGTAAAGTCGTCAGAGTGGTCTAAAGTTGGTATCAGCGAGGGAGTCTATCCCCTTTTCACTAGCGCTAGACCAAGGAGATTGTTTTTGCGTCTGAAGTGGAATGCCACACCTACCACCAGCTCCTTACTTTACCACACAGATCGCTGTGCTATTCATTCGCTGACTTGGCAAGGGCTGGTATCAAACTAGGAAACTTGTGGTTTCTAGCTGAATACTCTACCAATTGAGCTAACCCGGCCCTATACAAGGGTGATAATATCTTTAAAATATTTAGAAATCACAAAAACGTTTATTGTCAATGATGTTTACAGCTTTTTAAAGTTTGAACATGTATCTATTTGTCTATATAATTGCCATTTCGGTCAAAGTATTTTTGTAGGTGCAGTGGCAGTTTTTGTATGCCCATGGCGTTGAGGAAGCATTGAAGCTCATTTTTTAAAATTCCCTCACACCACTTGCAGATGTTTTTGACATCCATGCACAACCTGCCATACACTTCCGTTAATTGGCAATGAATTTCAATCAGTTTAATGACTTTTGCATTCTAAAAACGAATAACTGTGTTAACTTCACACTTGGAGGTAGTATCAATCAAAAGCTACATTAGAAATGTATGACAAGCCAAGACTGAATGTAGCATTTTTTTTAATCAGCATCTGCACAAATGGCTAAACAGGCCAATTTTTGAATGGCAGTCTCTGGTGCAAATACTGAACTCAAAAACAGTGATGCTTTCTGGGGCTACTGTTGTCTCTCCTTCCTTCTGTCTCTCTTTGCTATAGTGGCTACTTTCCTTTCTGTTTCACTCCTTTAAAGCGTTAGTGTGGTCTCTCTGCCAGTCAGAACCCTTCTACTAATTTGCCATACATTAGGTCTTTGGGGATGCAGCCTTTGTCCATCCTCTTGATCTGACCAAGCCAGCGCAAGTGCCTCTCACAGATGATGGCGAACATGCTGTTCATGTTTGTTCAGTCCAGCACATTTGTGTTGGGCATTTTATCTTGTCAGTGAATGCGTAGGAATCCTACACATAATTATTATTCTATAATATAAAAAAAATGGGTAGCAAAAAAAAAACAAATTATGTTTTGATTGTATAAAATGTCCCCAGAGGCACAAAAAAATTTTTTTTTTTAATTGACAATGAATCTATTGCTTTTTGTTTCTCTTGTAGAATTTCTATTTTTACTTCAACCCTTTCATGCCCACTGGAACACAGGTGTCCCAGTCTATCCCCTTTATGCTAGCACTAGATCAGGGAGATTTTTGCTGAGGGGCAACGCGCCACACCTACCGTCAGCACTCCACTTTACAGCATAGATCAGATTAACCCAATCCGTGCTACTCATTGGTGGCAACCAGTATCTTGCGATTCCTAGGTGAGTGCTCTGTTGACTGAGCTAAACCAAAACCCCTAAATCATTGAACCCTAGGCATAATTCTAAATATTGAAAACTTTAAAAAAGCAAATTCGGTAGTGAAAGGGTTAGATATGGAATTTATTTGTAAAAGGCTAGTGGCTCAAAGATCTTTTTTTTTTCTTTCTTTTTTTTTTTTTATAAAAATTATTGCTAAACAATTTCAATCTAAGTTGGTAATGAAAGGGTTAAGTAAGAAATCTATTTACTCTAGTGAATTTTGAAATGTCACAAAAGATGTCTTCTGATAAAAAAGGTTTCTCAACTAAACTGACAGTGTGGAATTTATTTAAAATCTAAAAGACAGAGACAACAATTCTCTAATGGTGTTTATTTCTGTATGTAGTCTCAACATATAATAAACCCACTTTCACAAGAAGGTTTTAACTAGCGTCCAGTTGACAGACAATGGATCAAAACAGACTCAACTTGTGATACAGCTGAATACTGATCTATGTAGGATTTAGTTGGACACACTGATCAGTATTCAGTTGTATTGCAAGTTTGAGTCTGTTTTGATCCATTGTCTGTCAACTGGACGCTAGTTGAAACCTTCTTGTGAAGGTGAGTATATTATATGTTGATTCTACATATTGAACTGACATTCAATTTCCAATATCTGCTTCTTAATGCTACACACTTAAGATAAAGATAATATTATTGACAATTTAACTCTTAACATCCTATACCGCCTCATTCCACCCGACCGGAAGTCACATTCATTTTCCTAATCCACCCCACTTTGTTTAAATGTAATATTAAACATATTTAGAAGTCTTAAGTTAAAGGGAAATAACAGGTAATTTGAAATGAAAAAGTCATTTTTAGCCATTTTTTGATAAATCTTTATAGGAATGGGGCTCTGGACTTAGAAAATTCTCGACAGGATGTTAAGAGTTAAAAGGCCCTATTACTTATAGGGCCTAGTGGAAGGTTTTAATGTAAAAAGAAAAATCATTGGGAAATGGCATCTCTGAGGAAAGAATAGTTCTAATAATTAAGAGTGCTCAACGAGAAGTCAGATCACTGCAAGACCCAATCAGACAGAATTTAAATTTCCATAATTCAATAAAAAAAAAGAAATTATTTGTCAAACTAAAATAATAATTAACATTTAGATAAGTAAATGTAAAGTTGACAGATTAACCTATTGTCAGTATCAGGCAGTGAGGAGTCTATGGTCTTTTAACTAGCACTAGACCAGGGAGATTGTTTTATAAAAAAATTCAACTTTCCCTACATCTTTCATTGATAACCATATTTATAAAGACATATCCTTACTTTTCTGAATTTTTCAGACGAGGCTTGATGTATATAATTTTGATTTTTCAGACTGTTGTCCTCATCTTTATTGTGATATGCAAAAATCCCGTTTTGTTTGCTGTATCCTCTATCTTTACTCAGGTGTTTCCTGTGTTTCTATCCATCTCCATTGTTGTAATGTATCTGGTTCGTACACATTCAATATAGTTAGTCTGAATTATTCAGATGAGGCTTGATGCATATAATTTTGATTTTTGGACTGTTGTCCTCATCTTTATTGTAATATGTATAAATACAACATTCAGGTTGCTGTAACCTTTAATAATGTAAATGTTACATTTCTGTCCATAAGTCTGGTGGCATTTATGCCGCTTGAAACGCCTTGAACTAGTGATAACAATATTTAAACTCTGAAATCCCACTTATTGTCTGATGAGGATTTTATTCTAAGATAAATAACACACTTGAGACATACATAAATATGTATAACATACACTGTGTTGGCAAGGGCCAGTATTGAACCCGGAACCTTGTGATTCCAAGGTGGATGCTCTACCAACTGAGCTAAACTGACCACTTAGCCATAATATTGTGAGAACAGAACTCAATGGATAGATAATTAGTTCAGTTATAGATTTGGAGGATCAAAGAAATGAGACTAATTAAAATCAAATCCAATTCTGAACAAATCTCTTAAGAGAGATTGAACTTTTAAAGAAAATGTCTGACAGTTGGGCAGTTTGGCACTTTTGGTTTCAATATCAATTTTGGTTACTTTTTCCTTGATACTTTTGTTTTGGTTTTTAATTTAGTATTTTTTCTTTCTAAGGTAATCATTCATTCTCTTGTGTAATGATTAGATATTTAGGAGGAAAAATTATTTTTACCACAAAAAGTTAACATTTAACTTTGATAACTGAAACAATTAGATGTTCAAACCTCATGTCAGATTCCCCCCACCTCCATTTGAAAACATTCTATGCTAAAATATCAAATGGATTTCCAAAGTGTCATATCTGTCATATTTCCTTTTTTTTAAATTTCTTTTATAAACAAATAGATTTCACATTTATTTCCTAAAAAATAGTTAATTATTTTTATCATATTTTTGGTCAATCTTTTCCTCTTATGATAGTACAAATGTTGATATAGTTTAATTTTACTAAAATCTAAAAGTCTTTTTCAACTGTATTTCCTTGAATATGGTCACTCAGTAGCAATAGCACTACACTGAACAGTTTTGGTTTCATAAAAAAATTCTTGCTGTGGTTATCGGCGTGCTGATGAAACTGGAAAAAAAATGTTTTTTCGGTTAAACCACCCATCTCTACTGATAGGATTTTACAGGTGGAAGAGCTATATTTATTTGTTATGGTATACCATACAATTAAAAGACATTTGTTACCATTGGTTTCATAGCATTGTATTAGCTGCTTATGTGAAGTGCCCTGGAAATTCTTTTTCCTGGACATTTTGTCTGAGGATAAGCTGCTTTATACAAACTCCACTTTCTTTTAAAAATGAATAAACCATTAAAACTATTCTAGTATCAATTTTATTCAACTATAAACCTATATATATATATATATATATATATATATATATATTATTATTATAATGGAGATTGTGTGCTTTTCTGTCTGTAACCGAAACTATATTACTACTCATATCACTATTCCCTTAGTTACTGACGTAACATTTTCCATGATTGCATTTTTATTTAAACCTCAATTATTAATAAAATTGTTTTACATTATTAATACTGTTAACCATGTCTACATACTGACAACATGTAATTATATTTATATATACAACAAAATAGCGGTTTACAGTGTGAACGGGAAGGCTAATTTGCATATTGATATTAAAAATGTGATTTTATTAAATATGTGCTAAGTATTATTGATTTCTAATTGTTTGGTTTTATATTAATGATTATGAGCAAAAATCTTGGGGATAAATCTTAAAAGAAATCCATTAACAAGAAGAAATAACTGTAATATTATTCTTTACTTCCTATTTTAACTAAATAGTTAAATTAGGAAAATTTACCGATGAAAGACGGGAGTAAGGGGAAATGATGGAACAGTTAGTTTCAAAGTTGTTCTATTTTTCAATCATACCCCCTCTGTTCCAAATATTTTTATCTGCATTCTTATTCAGTTTCATTAGCCTTTCTAATTTAACATGATATTTTATTATATTATATCTTAAATACTTGCACCCGGAGGGTGCATATATTTGCTAGTATATATAATTTTCTTAATCCAAACAATCATTTTTGGTTGAAATCTATTTCTACCTACTCTAACTTTTATTCTTTCTTATTTCAAAATCCTCTTCTAATAAAAGTCAACGCATTATAAAATCTTTGAGATTTACAATTTTTTTTCTTGTTATTTTTCAGAACTGATTTTTATCATATTTTACGGGACAAATCAGACACAAAAGGATTTCCACCTGGAATGGCATTAAATATTCTCCTCAAAGTAAGTATAAACATGGAAATGAATACAGTGACACAAGTTCAAATCCTGGATGAGGCTGGTTGCATTTAATATAATAATGATAATGAAATTTATTGTGTACAATGCTCAGGTGCACCACAACTCATCAAAGTCTCATGTCAAGTACACAGAATAATGTATTAGTGTCAGGAACATGAACAGTTTACAGTAGTAATATGCATGTATGTGTGTGCGTGTGCATATGTTTGTAGGAGGGGCATCAGGTATAGTGTTGGCGGACTATAGGAAGCATGGAGGCTTTGAAAGATTCAGTGCTTCGGTAGCCTACAACAGACACGGGCAGTTTATATAATGCTAATGCCATTGGGAAAGATAGACATCTATTCTCTTTTCATCTATAGATAAAACAGTAGGGCAGACTGGGATCTTTAACCTTGGTATGGCAACCAGTCTAGGAGAAGGAACACTGAATTCAAAAAATATTAGATTCCACTTTAAAAAAATTAACCCTGTATAACATCCTGCTCATGTGGAGGGGTTGGGTAAATACCAATAAATGAATATGACAACTGAACTTCATAAATGGGATTCATTCCCCAAAAGATTTTTAGTCGAAATAAGTAGTAAAGTTGTCAGGTGGCCTAAAGTCAGTATAAGCCAGACAGCGAAGAAGTCTATCCCCTTTTCATTAGTGCTAGACCAAGGAAATTGTTTTGGCATATGAAGTGGAGTGCCACACTTACCATCAGCTCCTCACTTTACCACACAGATCCCTGTGCTACTCATACGCTGAGTTGGCGAAGGCCAGTATCGAACCGGGAACCTTGTGGTTCCTAGTCAGACGCTCTACTGACTAAGCTAAACCAACCCTTTAGTTGGAATAATCTTTGTAATCATCTAAGAATTTCTTGTTTTATTGAATTACCCTAACATAATTTGTTTGAATTTTTGAGATGAGGCTTGATATGTATTATTTTGATTTTACAGACTGTTGTCTCATCTTTATTGTGATATATAAAAACTCAACATTTTGGTTGTTGTACCCTCCAGCCTTCTTCAGGTGTTCCTTGTCTGAGTAAAGCAATGATTCAACTTGGGAAATAATTTTGGACAGTTTGACTGTTGAGCAAATAAAGCGTTAAAGAACTTATGAAGATCTCATCCAAATTTTTTTTTTAATGATCATGACACTTCTTGGATTGATGGGCATGGAAAAACATTGACATCATTATTTGGATGAGATCTTCATAAGTTATTCAACGCCTTGTTTGTTCAACAGTCAAAGTGTTCAAAATTTTTTCCCAAGTTGAATCATGTCTATCCTTGGATAGACAAGGAACACCTGAAGAAGGCTGGAGGGTACAACAACCAAAATGTTGAGTTTTTATATATTACAATAAAGATGAGGATAACAGTCTGAAAAATCAAAATAATACCCTAACATTGTTTTACATCAGTTTGATTTACCTAATTAAGAATAATATAATATCGCTCATCAACGAGTAAATTTTATAAAAAAGTTTTTCTTCTAAATCAGAGGTTCCCAACCTTTTTTGCCATGCCCCACCCAATCACTATGGTAATATATAATTCTTTTAATTTAAAAGTGAACTCAGTTTGAGCGGAAGAGGCTTAAAATATGAATATCTTGGTTTAAACATCAAGAAGAAAAGAACCTGTCACTCTGACTTTAGTGAAAATATAAATACTATATATAGTACCTAAATAATGACAATGGAATCGTCTGTTTTTCCTATAAATAATGTTTGACAAAACCTCAGAAGAGAGAAACGAGATCTCACAGGACTTTTTAATTCAATCTAGCAATTGCAAATTACTCTGTCCACCTTGTATCTTTGCTTAGTAAACCTTTTTCACTATCCTTAATACTCGTTGAGTTTCTTCCTATTATTTCTCTGTTAATTCTAATACTCAAGTTACAACAGAAAAACTACCAGATAGTGCTGATATGAAAAACTCCCATCATCATCATCAATCAATCAATAATAACAACAACACCAATAAAAAAGGAACATTGAATTTAGAGGAAAAGGATCTCTGATTAGACGGCATCCAGAGGAAATCCCTGATTACACGGCATCCAGAATTAACGCAGAGCTAATTGATGTAGTTTTTTGCTGGTCAGCCTGGTGTGTCCATAGGAGAACATCACTTATGAGTTCGTCCTTGTTTCTCCAGCAGTGTTATTCAAATGAGACCCCCTGGGTGTGACAGAGAGAAGAGACAAATTGGCAAATGGTTAAAGGCTAGTCAGTTGCTGAACAAAGAGAACAAACATATAGTGAACAATAGTATATTGTTCATCTCCGTCCTTCCACAGTCATATACAGTTCATGGTCAAGAGTTCACTCTTTCAAACCCTAACGAACATGTTTTTGTCCATTTTACTGGGATAGTTTGTGTGATAGGAGGTAAGTGGCCATACAGCTGCTTTCTAGATTTGTTCAAAACAGCTCGCAGTATCCTTATGTAGCTCCCACCTAGCTTTTCCTCTCAGCATTTCATTAGGTGTCAGCCATATAGTAGCACTAACACATCAGTGTATAAAAAGTAAAATCATTTGGGGTGGCCTAAAGTCAGTATCAGCCAATCAGCGAGGGAGTCTATCCCTTTTCACTAGCGCTAGACCAAGGAGATTGTTTTTGTGCCTGAGGTGGAGCACCACACCTACCATCATCTCCTTACTTTACCGCACAAATCCCTGTGCTACTCATACGCTGAGTTGGCAAAGGCTGGTATCGAACTAGGAACCTTGTGGTTTCTAGCCAAACGCTCTACCGACTGAGCTAATTAGTAAAAATAATTTACTTACTCTTTTCTCTTTGTTGAATACGTTTTCTGTTTTATAACAACAAAAACAGATGAGTTTGTTTTATTTTTATTGTTTAAGTGGGGGGGGGGGCATAAAAAGAAATATTCCTTGAAAATGTCAAAAATTACCTTTTCATTTTTTTTCTTCTTATATTTTTGTTTAGTGAATAGAGAATAGTTTCAAGATAATATGAAAGAGCAATATTATAAAGATATTATTTTTACTGATTATATATTTTTTTTAAAATTCCAGTCATATCGGAAATTTGAGGATAAAGCAAGAAATGAGGAGAATTCTTCCGAGCCGAAATTAGAAATTGCCTCAAAAGCCAATCAATATAATGAAGGTAAATCGTTGGTTTTTTTTTTTTTTAATTTTTGTTATCATAATCTTTATTATGTAAAATGTTTTATTTAATTCTTCTTCTCAGTTTATTGTATTTTTTAAATTGTTGATAATTGAAAAAATTATTTCTCTGAATTTTTGAGATGAGGCTTGATGATTTGTATTATTCGAACTATTGTCCTCATCTTTATTGTTATCTGTACAACATTTCGTCCGATGTGCCCTCTGGCCTTCTTCAGGTATTTCTTGTCGGACTCTAGAACCTTCTTTTTGAACTTGGGAACATTTTGTTGTAATCGGGAACCTTCTTGTCATAATAAAAGGTTAGGTTCAAAGTTCCATGCTGGCTCCCAATTACAACAAGAATGTTCCAGGAGTTCAAGATGGTTCCCAAGTCTGACAAGAAATACCTGAAGAAGGCCAGAGGGCACATTGGTTGAAAAAAGTTGTTTTACAATTACAAGAAATCCTTAAATGCTGAAATAAAAGTTTCCGATCTTTCAATAAATGCTCAGCTGCAATACAACTCATCAAAGGGTCATGTATTGTCATAGAATAATTTACTAATATCTGGAAAATGAAGGCATACAATCATAATCTCGTTAAAAATGGGACCATCCAAATCGTCCAAGATGAAATGCAAAAATTGTAAATCTTGATTATCTGGTGTTGCTTATCCACCGAATTCTTATTTCTTATGAGTGTTGTCACCTCAGCTAAAAAATGGACCATTCTGTTTTTAGGAAGAAAAAGACATGCTACACAGAAAAAATATAAAAGAAAGAAAGAGGGAGGGGTTGATAATGCTAATCTGTTTCAAGAGTGAGAGAGAATTAAATCAAGATTATTATAATTTTACATATTGAATAATTTTGCAATAGCTATTAAGTAGACATATCAAACGTTATAATAATTAAATTATCATACTGTGGTATATCCACAGGTCCTGCTAGTTTATATTATTGTGTTGCAATGTGTTGGTGGAACACAGACATTTTTTAAAATGTTAAAACCAAAAAGAGACAGAATTTTACCATTTTACTTGTTCAATTTTGAAATTTATCTTGAAGGTAAATGTATTATAAGTGTTTAAAAATTTATTTTGTCTTTTGATATTTCATTTTGTTATTTTAGTTCAAAGTTGAAAAAATCAGGATTGAAAAGAAAAAGAAAAAAAAAGATGTTTTTATTTAAACGAAGAGATTAGTAATGTTTTTTCTTTTCCTCTTTTAATGTTGATATAATTTTCATTTCAAGATTATTTGATAACATTAAAGATTTTAATCGATTAGGTTGTAAACTTCTAAGATTTCTGGCTGACTTTATTTTCATCTAATACTTTTAGAAGAAAACCTGAAATCAAAAATTTAACAGAAAAAAAAATCTACATCTAGAATTATCTCCCTTTGTCAGATATTCAACTGAATTATCTCCCTTTATCAGACATTTAACTCTATAGAAATTGACTCATTATCATTTACAATGTTAAATTTACAATTTTAAAAATTGAATAAAGTGGACTAAAAATTGTTTATGAAAGAAAAATACTAAAATTAAAAAATTCGGAAAGAAAAAAAGAATATTTTGTTTCATTAACTGATTAAGTCCTGCTCCAAAGAAAAACTTTATTTAAAAATATATTCTTTAAAGATAAAAAGATAACAATTTTTAAATGTTTCTCAATCTATGCTTTTTTGTTTTTTTTTTTTTTTACTTCGAGTGAAAATTTTATTGTGGGAATAAAAGTTCATTTTCCTTAGTTGTGAATTGTTAGTTCTTTAATATTTTTAAAACAAAGTTTCTTAGAAAATAGACAGATGATTTTTTTACAATAATTTTATTATTAGAATTTTAAATGAATATATATATATATATATATATATATATATATATACAGTTGTAGAAAAGTTTTTCTCTCTACCACAGTTTCGGTGTTCAAGGTGATCTCCATCTCTCCAATACACGCGGGCATGCCTACAAAGTCAGAAAAAGCACTGTTCACGTGACTTTCGGAAACATTTTTTCACGCTCAGAATTGCGGAGACATGGAATAAACTGACCGCATCTGTTGTAGGCTGCCAGAGCACTGAATCTTTCAAAGCCTCCATGCTTCCTGTAGTTCGCCAACACTATACCTGATGCCACTCTCCACATACACATGCACACACATACATGCATATTACTACTGTGAACTGTTCATGTTCCTGACACTAATACATTATTCTGTGTACTTGACATGAGACTTTGATGAGTTGTGGTGCACCTGAGCATTGTACACAATAAATTTCATTATTATTATTTTATTTTTAAATGAGAAGAAACAATAAAACTTGTATTGAACAATAGCAGCATAGCAGCTTCCTCAGGAGAACTAAAAAATTATAGGTAGCTAATATTATATATACTTGCTTGTTTAGAATTATTTTTATTTCTCTATGTCTCCTAAAACTAAAAACTTTTTCCCTTTGAATTAATGATTAGTTTACCATTTATTCACCCAGCAAAAGTCATTTGTAATTCTATCAGCTGTTTTAATCTGATCCTCCTTTTTTTTTCTTTTTTTCTTATTCATTATTCATTTTGTTTATATCTAACTTGTTTGTAATTCTGAAATTCAAGTCTTCTGAGAAATCTTTTTTTTTTTGTTTTGTTTTTTTGTAATAATTAGTGCAAGTATTATATTATATCTATATTAATCTAAATAATACATTAATGAGTTATGCAATCTGTGTCTGCATTTCCCCAGGAATTCATCCTTCTTATTCAATAGATTTTTCTTATCTGGGAATTTAATTATAGCTAACTTTTCTTGTAAACACAAGAAACATGGATCAGTTAAACTCGGCAAATATTTGATTCTTTAATATTTCCCATTTAATAATAGGTGTTATATTTTGATGCTTTAAACTCTAAATATAGCTAGCTAAGGTTGTTACATTTTTTAGTTTAATATTACAAAAAGAGCGTTTATGGTTTGTAAATCTAGTTTTAAAATCTGATTTTTACAACCCACGTAAAATTTAATAATGTCCAGTTTCTGTGTAGACGTCATTGATGCAAGGTAAATTACACCTTTGGTCAAACACTTTCCTTTTACTGGGCACATGTCTGGGTCACAGCAATTGCAGTTTTTCTGTCTTTTTCCTTATTTCTATTATTTGCGTGGTTGTTAATTATTTTGTTATGTTTTTTAATTATCCTTTCTATATTGTCCAGACAGAGAAGCTAATCTTTAAGTTGTTCCTATATATATAATATTTTCACAGGGGTTCAGTATAAACACTCCATTCTCTGAAATTTTTATTGATTTTTGTCTTATCTAGATCAAATGAGTCCAGTCTAAAGAAATTTTTTGTTGCTTAGGCCAATTGAAATTGTCATTTGTTCATATTTCTTGTAGAAACTGGTGATGTGTGTCGCATCCAGCTGGGAAGGATTGGGTTAGTAGGGGTTAGTAGATACATATGGTTGGTTATAGTAGATCTTATGATTTTCTGCTTATAGAATTATTTTATTATTCTATAATAAATCTATTAGAAATTTTATTTTGCTTGATATAAATTTGTGTATTGTTGAATTAGTTCCAATATTGACAAGAGAAATGTTT
>CM042153.1:94315337-94442837 GCA_023376005.1 Doryteuthis pealeii | reverse complement strand
ATATATAGTCATCCATAGACACCGTGTTTCGACATATCACATCTCTTCAGTGTGGCTAGACATTTGTAAGCTACCTACAGGCAGGATAGAAACCCGATCGATTCAGCATCAGTCGGACAGCTTAACCGCTCGGCTATTGTCACCTACAGAATGGGAAAGGGATTTTAACTGTTTTAATACACACATCTGTATGTATGTAACGGCCACCATAGAGTGCTCTATCCCTTTTATAGGAGAGTGTTGCGTATATATATATATATATATATATATATATATATGGGTATATAGTAGTGGAGACTGGAATCTTTAAGTTTGGTACGACAACTGGTCTTGGAGAAGGAAAACTCTGAATTCAAACCTGTTAAATTTTGTTTAAGAAATTGACCTTGCATTACATGCTGCTTGCAATGGAAGGGTTGGGTAGATACATATATATTTCTATTTTTATATTTTGTTTCTCTCATAATCTTTATTTGTGAAGAACAAAATAAAAAATGCTAACATATTCCTCTAACCACCCATAAATGTTTTCTTTAATGTTTATGTAGATATTTTCTCTTCTTTTATTGTTTTTTTTCTTCTTTGTTTTTCTTTCTATTGTACTTGTAGAATCAGTGTGCATAATAAAGTAATATTATCATTTGAAAGATAAAATATTTCCTATCTAAGAATTTGTGTGTGTGCGTTTCTCCAAGTGTTATATACTGGATCCGTCAAGGAACACGGAACACTTGTATTTATAAAAAATATAAGATTATATCTTTATTTCCTCGGTTGTGTGCAGACTGAGGGTCATTAGCAGGGGTTGCACATACAACGGAGCCTTTTGGATTTCTCTGCAAGTGATCTCAAACCTGATTTCGGTCTGCCCAAAACCAGATTTCCACGGGCTTTTATTATTATTGTTCAACTCACAGGGGCCTCTTTGATCGTGACACCTACGCAGTTTTTCTGTAGACACACCTCCTCGCCCACACAGCCTATTTTCATTGGTTATGGGCTACGCCTACACATTTTCTGTGCCTACACAGTGTCAAATGTACACCTGCATCTCAAGTTCAATGTTATATCCTGTTTTTGTTTCCAGGCCCACACTTGACACCCAAATACTTACTGCATGCAGCCTGGGCTTCAGGTACAAACCGATTGATCAGGCAATATATTCCACAAGATGCTGGAACTAATTTCAACCCAAACCCCAAACTTTCTCAACTCAGAAATAAATGTTTTTTTTATTGTTTGTACATTTTGTCTGAATTTTTGTGTTGAGATTTGATAATTTGTATTATTTAGATTTCTTGGACTGTTGTCCTCATCTTTATTGTTGAAGAAGAGACCAGAAGACACATTGGCTGTGTATATAACAATAAAAATGAGGAGAACAGTCTAAAAGATTTTAATGATCCAAATTTTTACGTTTTAATAAAAAATCCTTTGATAGTTTTCACTGTCTTCATTATTTTTCTTTTTCTTTTTTTTTCGTTTTTTCCTTTTCAGTTGTATCTTGAAAAAGTCCAAGAACGTTGGTGGGATGCAGTTTTTGTGAATGAGCCAAAAATCAATGTACGAGAAATTGATTGTTCACGTCCAATGTCAGATTTAAAAGAAGATGAACAAATGAAAATACAAGAACTCATGTATAACGAGCGGCAAAAACGAATGGGATTGCCACAATCTCATGAAGAGGTAAGTGGACATGATTTTAAAAGATTTGTCAGTTTATGAACAAGAAATTCACTACATTGAAAAAGAGAATAACTCTCTTGTTTTTTCTTTTTGTCACTCTTTTTTGTTAAACACACAAAAGAAAAGAAAAGAAAAAAACACCAGAAAAGGTTTAACTTGTCAGAAAGTGAAGCAAGGGAGACAACTGTAAAAGGAACAAAAAGGATTGTTTTGCAGTTTTTTAATTTGTTCAAAACTTTTCTCTTCGTCTTTATTATTTTCATCCCATTTTAACAATAATCCTTTCAATTTTGCAGAGAATTAAAATCAAATTTTAAACTGATTGAAATCTTTAAAAAAATATAATTCCTTCAATTTTCACTTTTAAATGATGCATTTTATATTAGTAAAGTCAGTAGAGTGGCCTATTGACAGTCTCAGCCATACAGTGAGGGAGTCTATCCCCTTTTCACTGACGCTAGACCAGGGAGATTGTATTTGTGTTTAAAGTGGACCGCCACACCTAACATCAGCTTCCCACTTTACTGCACAGATCAAAACTGGGCTAAGCATGTGCTAAACTATCTCATAAATTATTATAATTATTATTATTAATATTATTATATTAGTAAGTCGTCGGGGCAGCCTAAAGTCGGTATCAACCAATCAGCGAGGGAGTCTATCCCCTTTTTACTAGCGCTAGACCAAGGAGATTGTTTTTGCATCTGAGGTGGAGCGCCAAACCTACCATCAGCTCCTTACTTTACCGCACAGATCCCAGTGCTACTCATATGCTGAGTTGGCGAGGACCAGGATCGAACTAGGAGCCTTGTGGTTTCTAGCCGAACACTCTACCGACTGAGCTAACCCGGCCCCTTTTGATAAAAATGCAACTAAAAATTATGATTAAAAGAAAATACTGTTCAAAATTGATATAATAATTCCTTCAATGTTGCTGAAGTTTTTCTCTGTCTGGACAGTAGAAATGAATTTGAATCATTTTCCCATTGAAAATACTTTTTAAAATTTTTATTTATTTATAAAAGACAATTTAATGTCACCCAATTTGATTTCAATCTTGTGAATTGTGATGAATTCTCTTATGGAAATAAAAGGAATTCAATTTTATGTCTCCTTGGGCATCTCCATTTTTTTTACTTTTCACATCAACTTTTAAAAAAAGGGAGAGAATTTTTGCTTAGAAAATAAATATTAATATAATATTTCTATACAGATCAAATTTTGTTAATTCATTTTATAGTTCCCAAAAATTCCCTTTGAAATTCTTTTTCTTACCATTCTTTCTGAAATGATCCAATTCAATTTTCAAATTCTTTACACTGTTGTTGTTTGGGATCTAATTAGGCAATTTGTTCCAAAAAAAAAAAAAATTTTACTTGGTTAACAATTTTAGTTTTTTTACTGTAAATTTCCAATTCTATACAATTAAAATATTTGGGACATATGTATTATTTTGTTGTTATATGTTATAAACATTTCTATGTGAATTGTTTATGTGAGTTTATTGTTTGTCTTTATTTACTAAATGTTCAGTGTTAAGTGTATCCATGGAGATGTACTAATGTATTATAAAGATACAATGTTGGTTATTAGTTTGAAACCAACATTGTATCTTTATAATACATTAGTACATCTCCATGGATACACTTAACACTGAACATTTAGTAAATAAAGACAAACAATAAACTCACATAAACAATTCACATAGAAATGTTTATAACATATAACAACAAAATAATACATATGTCCCAAATATTTTAATTGTATAAATTGTTCTATGAACAAACAAAATGTAATGAAAAAATACAAATGAATGTTTAAAAAAGACGGACCCTATGACCTTTAGGCACCCCTTTTGCGATCTCAATTCATAAGGACATTTTTTCCATTTACAAAAATCCGGTTATTTGTTAGGGGTTAGGGTTAGGCATTAATTTCATAATTTAAAAAAAAAAAAACTCTAAAAATCGTCTGTTAACAAACAACCGGATTTTGATGAAATGGAAAAAATGTCCTTATGAATCGAGATCACAAAAGGGGTGCCTAAAGGTCATATGGTCCAAAAAGACTTTACTGTATCTTCTTTGGTTTTTTCTGGCAAGATGAGCAAAATGCCATGTTGAAGTTGGTGACTAATTGTCTCTATTCAGTTCTATGAACAGGACTGAGAAATATGTTCTATTTTGCTCAATGAATGAAAACTGGAAATAGATATACCTTTGAAGAAGGGGGGGGGTAAAAATGTTTGTAGGGTTGAATTATCACTTGACCAATGAACATATGATCACAATCCAAGGGAAGACAATTCTTTCTATCTTCATATCATTCTATGGTCTTATCAGACGGTTGCTATCATTGATCTCATTAAACTTTTTTTCATTTTATAGAAAAATTAAGGAACCCTTTTTTAAAAAAAGTGATAAGCTTGATTTCTTTTCTACAGAAATTTATGAATATTCAAATTATTTGTTTACATTTCAAATTCAATTCCTTTTTTTTTTTAGTGTTTAGACAATTAGTGGAAAGATAAGTATTTTTTATTGGAGGGGGGTGAAAAGATAACTCTTGGAATGAGATCAGATGAGGTTTGTTTTTTTTTTCAATATATTTCTCTTGTAATCTAAACATTTCTTCCATCAGTGTTGCAATGTTTGGATCTCATTTGTCTAAAAGGTCATCAACAGTAGATATGACATCATCATATCAACATTTCCAGCCCAAACCCCTTTTGTATGCCTCAATGGAAATAAAAAAATTTTAAATATGAATAAAAATTTGAATTTCCAGCAAATCTTCAGATGAAATTTTTTTGTCTGATGTTTTAATTGTTGAAAGAAAAATGCAAATTAACTACACGGCCCGTCTCTCCTTAAAAGACGTTTCAAGTTGATGAGTTCAAAGAGAGATCCTCCTTCTCTTTTAAAATTATTGGAAATAAATCTTTTTTTTTTATCAAAACATTTGTTGTAAAAATGTTCCATGATTAAAAAAAAGTTTGGGTTTTTTTTTTTGTTTTTTTTTTTTCCAGTTTCCTAAATGATTTTTTTCTTCATTTTTTTCTTTTTTCTTTAAATCTTCTTTTCTATCATAACTGAATTTTCTTTTCTTCTCTTTTCAGAAAGCCCACAATTTGTTAAAACAAGCCTGGGATGCGGAAGGTTCACCTTTTAAAGGGCAAAAATTTGATACAAGCAAATTCAAAGTGGATCCAAGTGGAAGTTTAAACATTAATCAATAATATTCATAATATCATATTTTTTTTTTTCCTTTCTTTTTTTTTTTTTTTAATTCTCATCCGTCAATTTTATTATTTGAAAGTTAAAGATATTTCATCCCAGTTTTTGTGATTTGTATAAATAAAGCAGAGATTATTGCAGCACAAATTGATTTCATTTTTATATTTCAATCATCTTTTTATTATTTCATTGTTTTTTGTTTTTTGTTAAGCCTAAAATAACATAAAAGCTTTTTTATCCTCACGGCTTGCATGTAAGTCCAACAAATGTTAGGACTCCCTCAAAATGGATTTTATGTGTCCTATCAGAATGAAGAGCCAGTCCATATGAAAAAATGCTTTAAAATACTAAAAAACTCACTAATTTTTCTACCATTCATTAAGTTTCAAACTTTTATCAATTTTAGAAACAATTAAAAGGTAAAAACTTTTTTTGACATTTGTCTGTCTGTTTGTCTTGTTTTCAATTTGACCCTTGACCTCTTTTAAACAGGAGGCATCTAAGCTAATGTCAAATATTTTTGCTGTTTTTCCATCTTAAATTTTAAAGAATGAGCTAAAATATTTTTATGAATGTCATATCTTTAAATATTCTTTAATAAATTCAATTAAATTAAGCTTTAATTTAATATCTCAAAAAACTTTTAAAATTTAAAAGAAAATCTTTTATTGCATGTGGAATTGTAACAAAACCTTTGACTCCCACTCCTCTTTATGTAATTAACTAATTATGGCCTACAAATCTTATAAAGCCTATTTATATACTCTTAACTTGAGTAAGCCTTAACTTTACAAAACTAAAATTGGGCCATATAAAGTGTAAATTCAACTGGAGTTGAAGTCAATATAGTTTTATGAATTCTGACTCCAGTGACCCTTAATTGCTTCCAACTGACTCCACAGCTTTTTTGACAAATATGATATTCAAAATGTCTGTTTGATAAAAATCTGTATAAATTGTTTAAAATTGAAATAACAAAAAATGTTGAATAAATCCATTGTTTTTGTAAATGAAAAATAAAGTTGTTGTTAGTGACATTTTATTAAAAGCTCCAAAATGGATTTTCTGAGTACGTTTCAAATTTCTTGATTTCATTTTGTTTTCAGTTATGTCCTTTTTGGTGTTCAGTAAATTGTTATTTATTTTTTTAAGAAGAACATTAAGCGATAGATGGGTTTGAAAAATGCTTTAATGTGAGTCAATTATATCGTTAATAATTTGATTGAAAATGTTACTTTCATTTTTGTTGTTTCACTACAAAAATTCCCAAAGATATGAATCTATCATTTCTGCTTTTTTTATTTTGTCATGTTTTGTGGCGTGATCTAAAAATCCATAATTATTTGGTCCATCTATCCCTATTTATACTTTCACATTACATAAAGGTTTTTATCAATCTCTACAACCAGGAACACCAATTACAGTATTTTTCTTGAAAAAAAAGTTTCAGCACAAACTTCCTTAATAAGTTTCTACCATGATTGTCTGTAGGTGGTGATATGTGATGCTTAAGGACAGAATCTTGGTGATTGAGGAGTCCATGACACAGAACACTCTACTTTGACCATTACTTAGGCTAGATGGATGGTCTTAGAGGCCCCCCTCTGATCAATCAGCTGGTCATGTCAAGCCCTAGCACCTATATGATTGTTCCCACCGTATTGCCCTTATGGCAAGCCCCAACCCTTTTTATCATATACGTGCTAGAAGGCAGTGGCTGAGGGTCTTCGTGTTAGATTGCATCTAGTGGTGAAGTTTCACTTCTCAAGCTCTGGGGACTGTTGAGTACCCCATTGTCGCCATTACTCCCAGGTCCACTCTGACCCAGAGTGGTAGTACCTGTTAGGGTCCCATATATGGGTTAAATAGATCAAAAAATGAGTTTTAAAAAAGTGTTTAAAAATAAAATTGAATACTAAACAACAACGAATAAAACAAAAACATCTTTGTCATAAAATAACCCAACAAGGGTTGATATGCCATAAAATCCAACCAACCATCTAATAATGCTGTCATTTTTTTATGGCACAGGAATACAAATGTTTAATAATAATTAACATAAATCTTTTTCTTTTTCTGTCAGTTTTTCAGTGATTCTTAAGATTGTCCTATTCTCACTTCTAATAAATGTTTGTTTGTTTTTTTAACTAGAAATAATGATGAATTTATTTTGTTGAAATTCCCACTTTAAATCAAGTGTTTCTGCTTTACAAATCTTTTCTTATAGCGTATTCAGTGATTCACTCAATTCAGTAAAATCTTAGATTAAATCAAATTGGGATTGTCTCCTTAGTGTAGTGGCTAATGTACTGGACTGCAACATTATAATAAGTGGGTTCAAACTCTAGTCGTGCTATTATGTTCACCTTCAAACTAAAACCCTTAAGGAAAAGTATGAACAGTCTCATCTTTTACAAAAATGGTTTTGGCATTAAATAACCCACAAAGATTGATATGCCAAAATGTAAAATATAATCTTCTAAATTTTTGGAATTTTTTTTTATTTTAATATTCAACTAATGATTCATCCATATATCTTTTTTTTTTTTTCTGTTTTAATTTAATTTCAATCTGTAATATTTTAATAATTTATGATCAATCTACATAAATCAAAATGATTATCTATGTGTCTCTCTGTCTGGTTGTTTGTTTTGATTTTGATTTTTGTTTTTTTTTGTTTTTGGTAATAAGATATTATATATCAACAATATTGTTTTTAATTATTTAGACGTCTAGCGCCAACGAAGGTGGTATTCAGCCAAATGCAAGGATACTAATGCTACTAACAAAATAGGACCAAAAAAAAGAAGAAAGGACAGACACGTGTCGACTTAAGGAATCCACACATGCAAATTACATGACTCCTTTTTTTCCTTCTGATATTTTTTCATTTCTTTTATTTTGAACTGACTTTTCTGTGTAGCACACGTTTGTTTTTTCTTACTCCCCTCAAATTTTTCTTTTTAGATTTAATATTAAGAACATTTTACATTATGGCATGAAGTTTACTCAGTTGTCCTCACATCTTCATTTAAATTCTAAATCTAAAGTTTCAGTCTTGATATTTTTTTAGCACATCTTGTAAAATCTTTTATAGATATGAATTTGATTTTCCTAATTCCTATTTCATTTCCATTTTCTTTTTTTAATTAATAAAACGTTAACAGAGATTATAATAAGGCAGAAAGGCACAAGCCAAAATAGAAAAAAGACAAAGGATAGATGAGGCAGTAATGATGAATCAGGTGAGACAAAGTAAAACCATTAATAATCACAGAAAATCTGGAGGTGGCATCATTTTAGTTGTCATTCAATTATGTGTTGGCTCTCAACTCGTTCTCCAGTAAGACCATTTCCTGTGGGGTTTTTTTTTCCTAGTTGAGTGCCAGTAGCATTTGACACTTTATCCTTGTGTTTTCTCAGATGACTCACCAGGCCAGTCCTGGAGAGACATACTCTTCCACATAAAGTACATGTTGGAACTTCTCCACTTTGAATGTTGCTGGGCTAAAAATTACCCTTTCTAATAGCCCGCTTCAATTTTAGGTGTTTAATTCAGTTGGACTCCAATTCTTTCACAGACTGGTAGATTGAATTATGTAATGATAAACAGACAAAAATTTCATTTTTTTTCTGAATTTAAGATACCATCGATTATTTTTTGTCATAATTCAAATGATGAGAAAAACAATTATTTATTAAAAAAAACAAAACTTTATTTTCTATTCAACTCAGCAAATTTTAAAAAATCATTTCAAAACTCAAAACATGAAATTCTAATTTATTTTGATGAACATAAAATAAATCCGGTTTTTTGTTTATAAAAATGAACGACACTTGGAACGTAAGAAGAAGAAGAAGAAGAACATTGACCCACCTGATTGAAATTACCCGAATAAGTTTGTAAAATTGATTCAAGTTCGCAAAATCGTTTGTCATTGACGGATCTTTTTGAAAGTAAGTCTTCTCGACTGGATGAATGTTTCTCTTGGGATTTCCGGATGATCCGATCCGATTCCGGACACGAGTTCATTCGAGTGAGAAAAGTTTCATAGCAAGATGAAGGCTGCTGTGTCATCGTTGTCGTTAACTTCTTGGCTGGGTTTTCTGGAAATAGATGTTTTCCAGACAAAGGACAAACATTTGGTAAAATCCTTTTCTTCTGGGATTTTCCATTTGACGGAAGTTGTGTGATTGTCAATTCTGGAAATGTCATTTCTTTCGGAGATTTCTTTGGTTTTGGCGACCAAATTTCCATTTTTCTTTTTTGGTTTTTTAAGAAATTCATCTGAGTCAATTCATGAAGACGTTTTTCACGTTGATGAATTCCTTCCAGGAATTGAACCCGTTTTACAAATCTGTTTTGATTATTGGAATTTTTAAACAAAATTGTTTGTTTTATATTTGTAACGGTTAAGAAATTCTTCACACAGGAAAGTTGTTCTAATTCGACGTTTTTAACGCTTCCTTTAAAAGGAGTTTTTGCTACATCTATGTACTTCATTATCAAAAAGATTTGTTTTCTTCAAACGTTTTCTTCAAAATCAACACTTTGAATAAACACAATGGATTTATAAAGAATTTTTAGCTTCTTTTCTTTTTTTTTTAAAGTGTAGATGAGATATAATTTAAGTAAATGAATCCATACTATGGGTAAATAATAGGGCAGACTAGGATCTTTAACCTTGGTTAGGCAACCAATCTAGGAGAATTAAAACTCTCAATTTAAACCTGTTAAACTCCACATAAGAAATTCGCCTTGTGTCACATCCTGCTCGTACAAAGGTGTTAATGAAATATGTGAAATTTAAGTAAATTTAAATATTTCAAGCAATAATACTCCCCTGAAATCCGTATTGAATTATTGAAATGATTTTGATTATTGATTTAAAGCCGAAATGTTTAATCAATTCCAAAGGTCCCAGCACGTGAAAATAGATCCATTGGAAATAAATGCTGCGGAGAAGTCATCTTGATATTCCCTTTTTTTTTTTTTTGTATTTACAAAGGAAGAGAAACAGACACTGCCATATTAGAGCACTTGTTTCTGGATTTGAAATGAGATTTGCCTTTGTGTGTGTTTGTGTTTTGTCTTGTATCAAAACACAAAACACAAGTATTGTCATGCTCCAGCAAAGGTCATCATTTGAGTAAACAAGTCAAAACTTTTAAACACAAAGCTTTAAATAAATGATCTTTGATCACAACAAAGTTTACAAAAGCTGTTGCTATGGTAACTATTCTTCTTGCATAGAAAGACACGTACAATAGGGAAGATATCAGTGACAAATATCAAATTAAATGAAAGACATAGGCCGACCTCAAATCGAAATGAAGCAAATCATTATTATACAAACACGGATTTATTTGAATTGGTTTTTGTTCATCTTTGTCCCAAACACATTTTATTTGTTGTTGTTGCTGTTGTTGTACCCCCTTCAGATTCTACAGCACGTTGGCATACTGGTTAAATCAATACAGATTACCTGGTGATTGTGAGTTCAATCCTTGGATCAAACAGTGAATATCCATTCTTCCCTGAACCAGTGGAACAAACCAAAGTTCTATCACCAGAAATGAATTTACTAAGAAGAATTTGTATTTTCTAGATTTTTCAGATTATTGTCCTCATCTTTATTGTTATCTACACAACATTTCAATGTGCCCTCCGGCCTTCTTCAGTTGACAATCATCAGTAGGTTGCAGGTTCAATCCTGACCACGAGTGAAAATAACATAGAATACTTAATATAGCTTAACACTTGTACCCGACAATGGTTAACAGAATGAGAACAATCAACCCCATGGGATCAAATTAAGGGTTTCAGTTCAAAGTGAAGGCTCCTGGGTTTGACAAGAAGATTTCTGTGTTTGACACAAAACACCTGAAGAAGGCTAGAGGACACATCAGCCGAAACATTATGATGACAACAGTCCGAAAAATCCAAATAATACAAATTATCAAGTCTCATTTCAAAAATTCAGACAAATAATAATAAGAATTTATATTAATATAAATATTGAGGTAGTGTGCCACACCTACCATCAGCTCCCAGAAATGTTCTTCTCATCAAGAAAAAGTTTAATAAACAAAAATCAACAGGGAGCCATGTTGCTGCAAGACATAACTAAAAGGTTTGAAATTTCCAAACTTAAAAAGAAATCAATGAATTATGTAATAAAAAAAATGGTTAGGTTTATAGGGAAGTTTATAGGGAAATTCTTCAAGTTGGATTACATAAAAAAATACTTTGTTTTAAAATAATATCAGGGTGACTACAAAATTATTTTTCACATAAATTCTAGTAGTATTATTTCAGTAATTTATCCATAAAAAGTAGCTTTAATAATAATAATAATAATAATAATAATAATAATGATATTTCAGACTGTTATCCTCATCTTTATTGTGCATAAACACAACGCTCAGGCTATAGTAATCTCAGGCTCTGATTTAGGTGTTTTTATTTTAATTAATTTAAGTATGTAAAAAAAATATGGGTCTTTCATAATTATTGTGTGTGTGTGTGCGTGCATGTGTGTGTGTGTCTGTGTGTCTATCCAGGAGTTTTATATAACCTGACTCAGATGAAAACAACACTTACCATCAAGTTGACCATCAGTTCTATAATTGATGGTGAATTTGATAATTATTAAAGAATTCATTTGTCTTCCCCCAACGTAAAAAGGTATTTCAACTAGTGATTATATGATCTCCCTTAGTATGAATGAGAGATATGAATGAAAACCAATCTATACACAACACTCACCCCCCTCCCCGTTTGGTTTAAAATTCCAAGAATGTTCCAGAATATGAGAGAGAGGCACCTGTAGGACAGATGTTACTACAACAACAACAATAGTTGAAATGTTGTTACCATAGCAACAAAGATGGACGATCCGTTTCAAATAAATTGTTTTTTAATAAAAACAAAACAAAAAATAATGTAAATTCCTGAGAAAATCAAAGAGGAAGAAAATCTTTTTGTGCATTAACAATTATTGAATTGAATTGTTTCAAATGAAGAATTTAATCCAAATCAAATTGTAAAAGTTTGTCTTAAATATTTCAAATTAAAATTTCTCATTGGATGTTAAAGTCTTTAAGAAAGTTTCTTTTTTAACAAAAACCTTGTATCACAAATATATATATATATATATATATATATATATATATATATGTGTGTGTGTGAGTGTGTGTGTGTGTGTGTGGTAAAGAAAAAGGCTTAAAAATCGGTTATTTTGCAGTTATAGATCTATTTCTGCCCACAGATATCTTTGTATACCTATAAGTTTTATCAGCCCTCTTCCTTTATTGAAAATGGTAAACAGAAAATTCATGAGGTTTTTATATCCAATTTTTCTGGGAAATTCTGAAAGGTTTTGGTTTCAGATCTTCTCATCATCTTAGAGGGGGGGGGGGTCGTTTATGATTGGAGATTAATTAATCAGCTGGTCGTCTTAATCTGGGGGGTTTTCTCTCTTCAATAAATTCTTATTCAAAAGGATCAGCTACCTTGCTCCTCTGACCGTTGGATTTTTATGACACGGGATTAATATATATATATTTACCAACCCCTCCACACAAGTAGGATGCGACACAAAGTCAATTTCTTAAGCAGAGTTTAACAGGCTTGAATTCAGTTTTCTTTCTCTCAGACTGGTTGTCTAACCAAGGCTAGAGCCCGGTCTGCCTATTATTCATCTATAGCTGGAGGGAGAATATTTGGATGCATACCCTTCCCAAGGGTATTAGCACTATATGAATGCAACTAGCTGCATACATGATTCAAATGTATATAAATAATCTAGCCACAATATACAGGATGTTTCAGAAAAATTGATATCATTTTGTAATTTAATAATTTTACCAATTCTCATTGAAATGATCTCAAATTTTAAGAACATTTGTAGAAACAACTTAAAATTCTGTTTTTAATGTTTATACACCTTTTATTTTCAAGAGAATGGTATTTTCATACCTATCATATAGTACCTAAATAATGACAATGGAGTCATCTGTTTTTCCTATAAATAATGTTTGACAAAACCTCAGAAGAGAGAAACAAGATCTCACAGGATTTGTTTATTCAAATTATTCAATTCAAAATTTGTAATTGCTAATTACTATTCACCTTGTATCTTTACTTAGTAAACCATTTTTCCTATCTGCCCTGTCGGCTGGGACTATGAATGCACCGGCTGCACCTCTGCAGAGAGGTAAGACTCCCCCAATGGGGCCACCTGTTGGCAGTGGGTGGCGACCCGTGATGCTTAAGGATAGAACCCAGGTGGATTAGCAGTTCATGACTTGCAATACTCCACTTTGGCCCTATCTTGGGTTAGACGGGCGGTCGGAGAGGCCCCCTCCGATCAATCAGCTGGTCACTTCAAGCCCTAGCACCTATATGATTGCTCCAACCCTATTGCCCTTATGGCAAGCCCCAACCCTTTTTTATCATATGGGTGCTAGAAGGTGGTGGCTGCGGGTCTACATGTCCTGGGAATGACGTTAAACTCTATCTGATGGTGAGGTTCCAGTTTTGGAGGTTTGGGGAATGTGGAGCACCCCTTCATCACCATTGCTCCCTGGTCCACTCTGACCCGGAGTGGTAGTACCTGTTAGAGTCCCATCTATGGGTTAAATAGAAAAATGTATTTATAAAAAAATTCTATTATCCATTAAGAATTGATTTATTTCAAAACTTTATCGGCATCTATGGGTTAAATAGAAAAACATGAGTTTATAAAAAAAATTGTATTATCCATTAAGAATTGATTTATTTCAAAACTTTATCGGCATTAAATGACCCACTGAGGTTGATATGCCGTAAAACAAAACAAACCAAACCTTTTCTCCTATCCTTAATACTCATTATTTTTCTTCCTATTATTTCTCTGTTAACTCTGATATTTCACTTACAATAATGCCGGAACCAAAAAAAAACAAAACAAACATCAAGTTATTTCTAAACATTTGAGATGATTTGAACAAAACTTGAAAAAGATATCATTTCATAATTTATCAATTGTCTTACTCCCCCCCCAACAATGTGGCCATTTTGTTGGGGTTGAGGGGGGGGCATATATTTGATCATTTCTGCCTTCCATTTGTTTTCATTCATTCATTTGTCCAATGATTTGAATCATTAAAATACGAGGGAAGAAATATCCAGAAAATTCAATCAAATTTTGAAACTCAAATCTTTTCTTTTGTGACCCTTATGGTTATTGGGGTCATAGACATTGTGCAACAAAAGGTGCAGCGAGTGCAGACCGGGTATTATCACACCTTTAACTGACATCTTCTGTCATGACTGAAAAAGGATATAGAAGTCATTTTTGGTGCTGGTAGTTTTGAAAATAACGATAAAAAAATCAATTTTTTTGAATGATGTACATTTTTCTACTTCAGAAATTGCCAGATTATTTTTCTGCCTAAAGTTTAGCCGCTCAATAGACTGGGGCAGTAAAATCCACTGACTGCACCTCTGCAGAGGGGTAAGAACCCAAAACGCTGTGGGTGGTGACTTGTAATGCTTAAAGATGGAATCCTGGAGGCTGAGCCGTCTAGGATTTGTAACACTCCACTTTAGCCCTTAGGCAAGACAGGCGGTCTTCCTCTGAACAATCAGCTGGTCATATCAAGCCCTAGCACCTATATGATTGTCCCAACTCTATTGCCCATATGGCAAATCCCTAACCTTTTTTATTATAGATGTGCTAGAAGGAAGTGGCCGAGCATCTTAGTTTCCTGGGTAGGACACTAAGCTGCATCTAGTGGTGAAGTTATAATTCTGGAAAATGTGGAATATCCCTTCATTGCCACTCGGACCTGTAGTGGTAGTACCTGTTAGGGTCCCATCTATAGGTTAAATAGATTAAATAAGGAGTTCTACAAAAAACAAACCCACCTGTAATGCTAAATTGGTGACCAACTGTTGTCTCCCACTTTAAAAAATTCTTTAAAAACAAACTATTTACCTACAAATTATTCCCATACAAAAAAAAAATTGGCATTAAATAACCCACAGAGGTTGATATGCTGTTAAACAAAACAAAACCTGATATTTAGTTTTAAGTTTAACTGTTTGAAATCCAACAATTATTGGAATATGAAATTATTCTAATTTTAAATTTTTTGTATCTTTATCCTTCACAAAATATAAATATAAATGAATATAAATAAACTTTTGTGTTAAATCTGTGTTGTTATTTTAACATTACTTGCATTCATAATAATATGTACACGGCCGGTAAAATAAGCATAAAAGTAGGTTTATCTTAACAATAGCCTCTTACTAAATTTTTACTGTTATTTTATTTATTTTAGTCCTTTGACCCTATAAATTTTAAAAATTAATAATTAAAATAATTTTTTAAAAATCTATTTTAAAACACAACATCAATTTTATTTATTAATTTATTTATTTTGAGTGTACGAATCTTATTTACATTTTTTTTTAAATCAAACAATTATTTTATGTTTACCTTCCTTCGACAAATTTCAAGTAGAGCTTTGTAAAAAAAAAAAAAAAATGAAGATAGAGAGACAGTGAGTGGGAGTTACTCAGCCAGTTAATTCTGATTGCTTATTTGAAAAGGAACTTATTCTCTCACACACTGGGAGCAATTAGAGAAAGTATACATATCATGAATATGTATTCTAAATATATTGAGAGGGTGGATAGAAAGAAACAGGCAGGAAGTAAAGTCAGGGAATGGTGGATTTTTTACTTAATTGCAAATTACGACTAATTAGAACCAAATGAAATGGAATTTTTTTCAAACATTAATTAGATTTAGGATTAAATTATATTCTGAGATGTGTTTTGTGACATAAAACTATTTTTTTAGGTGGAAAAAGTTGATTTGCTCAGCTTTAGTATAATAATATAATAATATATATATATATATATATATATATACATACACACACATATATATACATTTATATACACACAGATTGTTTCAATATTTGAAGACGTGTTAAATTCCACCTAAAATCTTTGTTGAGTAAAGAAGACAACATTGATGTTGGACACGATGTTTAACTAATGAATATGAATGAATAATTGCCTCCAAATTCTCTTATTTTACAATGATGCTCTTTATCAACTAACTGGACCTCATCCCAGAAGAGGAGGAAGAAATGGAGAAAGGTACTTTTCACAAAACTAGGGGTTTTTTTTTGGCTTTTGGCTTTTCTGTTGATTTTAGAAGTTTGTTTTTTTTAACCAGGATTTAAGTTTTCATTTTTAAGAAATTTCCAATTTTACATTTTTTTCAAGAGAGGAAAAAAAAAAAAATGTATTGTTGTAAAAGTGAATAAAGTTTTTTTAATGAAAGATTTCATCAAGATTTATTTACAATTTAACTTTCAAACTAATCCAACATTTTAGATAAGAAAAAAAAAAAAAAAAAAGCGTGTGTGGCAAAATTCGCTTCTCTTAATTGCAAAGATTATGCTCATATGCACAATATTGTAATCTTTTTTTTGGAAAAGAGAAATACTTAAAATGCGGCAGAAAAAAAAAAAAAATCTTTTCATGTGACAGACAATCAACGAGATAAAATTTCAACAAACATTTTTTTCTTTGTAGGAGATTAGGTTTTGTTTTTGTTAAGTGAATCCTGTTTTTCCCTTTCAATATTTTACACTTTATAAAAGGGGTTCGGGTTTAGCTCAGTTGGTAGAGCATCCGCATTGGAATTGCAGTTCCCACCAACTTAGCACATGAGTAGCACAGATTGAATAATCTGGTTTGTGCGGTAAAGTGGGGAGCTGAGGGTAGGTGTGAGGCTCCACCTCTGAAAAACAATCTTCTTAGTCCAGTACTAGCAAAAGGGGGATAGACTCCCTCACAGTCCGGCTCACCTACTTTATTTTCTATTTACTTTATAAGAAAGAAATTCCTCACGTGTATTTCCTGTTGTGTTTGAAAATGTTTTAAATTATCAATTAATCTTTAAATCCCAAGAAACAAAAAGTCAGAATCAGGAAATTCTCTTTTGAGAATTGGCAATCGGTTCAGAGAAAACTTAGAAAATCGAAACGTTTCATTCGAAGTAAATGTTTATTAATGATTTTTTCAAATATTTTAACTGAAGATAAACGACATATTCCACATTTGGATTTTTGCTTTTATTTTCTGTCAATTGGAAATTTTGGGTTGGATTGGGAGAAATAAAGATGAATTAACAAACAGACCAAAATTGAAATTAGAAGATTCCAAAATAGAAAAAAATTCACTATTTTTCATATATTTAAATACTGGTTATTTCCTATAAGTCCAACATAAACAAAAACACTCTTGACTGATAAATTATTTATTTTCCCATTAAACTAACCCTAAACACCCTAACCCTAACCTCATTTTCTTTTTTCCTAGTAGATCAAGGAATAAATAATTTATCAGTCAAGAGTGGTTCCCCTTTGTTTATGTTGGACTTATAGGAAATAACCTAAATACTTTTTACTGTCATAAAAAAAATAAAAAAACAGTAATGCTCAAAAAATCCCCAAAATGCAGACATTTAGAAATTGAAGGATTAACATTCAGATTTTCCAGATTTTAATTTTCACAATGAAATTTCTTTAATATAAAAAGTTATTAATGTCAGTGTAACAATATTAAAATCACACGACACACACGCAGAACTTCCAGGCGGTTATCAATAAAACACCGAACCATGGTAATTGATACTTGCATTAAATGATCATTGGCAAATGACAGAATGGATTTGCTGAAACTTTGGCGTCTGGCAACTGACCTGGTAAACGCTCATAAGGTCATTAATCATCTTAACAACAGCAACCTTGAGCACCTTTTTGATCTCCATGTTTCTAACACGTGGGCATGCCTACAAAGTCAGAAAACAGCACTGCTCACGTGACTTTAGGAAGCATTTTTTCATGCTCAGAATTGTGGAGGCATGGAATAAGCTGCCTGCGTCTGTTGTAGGCTCCTGAAACACTGAATCTTTCAAAGCCTCCATGTTTCCTGTAGTCCACTGACACTATACCTGATGCCACTCTCCACATACATATGCACACACGCGCACACATACATGCATATTACTACTGTAAACTGTTCATGTTCCTGACACTAATACATTATTCTGTGTACTTGACATGAGATTTGATGAGTTGTGGTGCACCTGAGCACTGTACACAAATTTCATTATTATAATATCGCTTGGAGGATGATATCAGTGAAATGCCTCAAAACAACATCAAAAGGGGATGCGCTGTGGTTAACGGCTATGTCGACTATAATAATCAATTACGCCACTGAAAGATTCGGTCTCATCGAAGGAAAAAAAAGGAGTTCAACAAAGAAAGAACCGTAAGGAATTAAAACATTCAATCCTTAAGAATACATTTAAGGAATCATATATAAGAAGAAGAACACCATTGATCAGTAATATAAAGTGACGGGTCAATAGGAGGTGAAGGGGGGGAGTTTCCTTGAGTCTCCTGGGGGAGGAAATCCAATGTTGAAAGACCAGAAATTTCCAATGATCCCAGAGATATAACATCGCTGACGACTTCCCCCTCAATCATCTCATAGATAGATAGATGGATAGATAGATTTTGTGAAAGATTCAGAGATTATATATTTCCTTTTATTTTTACACTCCATTAACGATGATTTATCAAATAAAAATTGATTTAAATCATTTCAGCAGAATCGAGATTTCCACATTTCTTTCCTAGAATTGGGGAAAAAAAAAAAAAAAAAAATAAAAAAAAAAAAAGTTTAATTTACTTTCAAACTTTTTCAACTTAACAAATGTTTCAGTTTTGCTTTTTTCTACATTTACACACAATATATAAAAAATGAAAAAAAAAAAAAAAAAAAACGTTTCTAAAAGATCTTTTCATTTTCATTGGAAGTGAATCTTTTCAAAGTCTCAAAATGGGTCCTCCTCCGTTTTTTAAGGAAAATGAAACAAAAGTCTAAACCAAAATCCTGTTTAGCCAATCATTAAGATCACCCAAATCTCATATAACACACACACACACACACACACACACACACACACACAGAGTTTTATGATGAGAAAACAATTGTAGAATATTAAAGAAAGAGGACTCAAATCAAAACTTTGAATTCCATATTTTATTTATAATACAAACTCTTACAATGGTTCCCTAAATGGTTGGGTATTTTTTTTCTTTTCTTTGAGTAGAACACAAGAATGGCAGGCAGCAAGTCAGTGTGGAAGGAGGGAGGTGAGGTTTATAAAAAAAAAAGAGAACGGGGGGGTGAGTTGGTCAAATTTGTTTGGCTTTAAGAAAACTGTGTGCCCCCCAACGATTTGAAACAAATTTGGCAGAAAGAAAAAAAAAAAAAAAAAAAAGAGAAAATTCCAATAAATCCAAAAATTGTAATTCAACTTAAATAATTGGAATGTAAAAGAGAAAGAAAAAAAAAAAAAGAATTGAAGAATGTATTTTGAGCTTTGAATCCATTTTAATGACAGAAATGAAATGGAAAGAAAAAGAAGGGGGGTAAGTAAGTGAAATATTTTAAAGTCTATCATTTTGATCTGATTCACATATAAAATCTTATCCAGTGTCGTCTGATGTTGGTTAGTGCTGATTATTAATAAGGTGGCCTTTTATTTTTACATCAGATTAAATCACAGATTTTTGATACTCTTCATTCTAGTGGCGGTGATGGTGTATATATATATATATCATATACACACACCAGTGTGAATATGAGAGAGAGAGAGAGAGAGAGAGAGAGAGAGGCTGACTGCATTTCTGTAACAATAAGTTCAGAGATGATGCAAAATTTCACACACACACACAAATGGAATCAAAATTTAACATGAAACAACCAAAAGAAAATATTAGGAATATATATCTAATATATATTATATATATATAACTCTCTCTCTCTCTCTTTATCTCTCTTCCTCTCCTTACTCCTATCTATCTCTCACACAGTAAAACATTTACAAAGGACTACATTCATAAATTATAAGGAGTTAAATTCTTTATACTGAATAGAATAATAACTAAATTTTATTTATTAATAAATATATTAATCAAGAATAATAGGAACCTATTCATCAGAATAATTAGTAGAATCAACCTCAAATTAAGAATTAGTAACTAATTTAAGTGCATAAAAAAAATTAAAAAAACAAAAATAACTGGCATCTTATATCTATCATAAAATAATGAGATAGGTTATTGATAAGTCTGCTTTCATGCTTACAATATGTAGTGTTGATTGATTAAATTAAATATATTAACTAGAAACTTTCAGAAAGAATTCCTTTTTTTTTTTTTTTCTTGAAGAAGATGAAATCCATATGTTGTGCAAAGAGAATTATTTTTTTACTATCAGTTGAAGGAAAAAAAAATTGTTTTATTCACATCATTTAATGCATTGATGTTGTGATTTCATTAATAAAAGAAGAAAAAAGCAAATGTTTTTATTTTACATGAAAATAAGATTTATTTGAAAGAACAGAAATTATAGGGTCAAGTATTATAAGAGATATTTTATAGGAGTTTCCAAATCTAACACATTTATGTCCCTCAATGTCCATTCCTTAAAAGGAATTGTGTTAAAAAAAAAAAAATACTGTTTATCAGGAAACTTAGAAACTTTTTTAAAAAGAAAAAAGAATTGTAGTTACAAAAAAAAATAAAAAAAAAAAAGTTTGGGTTAATAGTGAAATATTCAAAGCATTTAGCTTAAAAAATTAATTAATTTAAAAAAACCTTTTTAAGCAAAAGATGTACACATCATTTCGGCCGTTTATGATGATGATGATGGATATGTGTGGTTGTTTGCTATATGCAGAAAGAAAAAATTCATTAAAAATCAAAAAGAATCAATCAGTTATTTGCTAGTATAAAAATAAAATAAAATGTAATTAAAATATTTGAAACTTAAAGCAAAATTTACAGAAATTAATTAAAAAGAATTTCTCGTACTTTCTCACTCTTCAAATGATAAACAACAATAATTAGAAGAGAAAAAATAAACAAAAAAAATAAATATAAAATAACATTTCTTCTTCAGTCAGAATTTTTATTTTTCAAGTCTTTTTAAAAAAGTAGAAAAAAACAAGCCTCACCTGATAAATCGCAACAAAAATAAATAATTTTTATGAAGATGAAATTTAGCAACAACAAGAGGAAGGAGAGATAGTATCACGCAGATGCAAATGAGAGAGGGGAAGTGAGAGAAGAGAGAGAGCAAGGGATGCTGGAATACATGCAATAGGCAGTGTAAAGAGGGGCGAAAGAGGAGGAGGAGAGGAGCGTAGCGTAGTACACTTAACATTATGGCATTATAGGTCTCTAGGAGGGGATCATCACTTGTTTATTATAGTGAGGCTGTATAAACTCAGTGAGAGATATTTGATGTAGGGTTGATCCAATTAATTAGGGATTATCTTACCTCTTTCTTTTACTCAAAGACAATTCTACCTGATCATGGCGACTAAACGCATCATTTTCAATTCAGATATTTCATTTAGTCTTTTCATGTTAGGATGCGCTTAGAATTCTTGTGAGAATTCTTTCTAATTATTATATCATCAAACTTCATTTTTTTCATTTTACCAATTGATGACATATGTTATTGTTTTTTTTCTTTTTTTCTTTTTTGGAAACAAATGTTTAAGAATCTGTTGATGTAATTCAAATCTTTTTATTATGAATAGTTATTCTCTTTTTAACAACAGGCCTTTACGTTAATTCATCATCAACATTTCTTTTCTTCTGATTTTTCTTTTTGTTAAATTGAATATTTGATTTACAAATCAATTAGAATTTGATTATTAAACTATGTATTTTTTTTCTTTTTTTTTTTTTTTTTTTTAATGTTAAAGTTATTCTCTTGAAATTCTACGCTACTTAAGTATCAATAAATCTGTTTAATTTTTATTTCATATTTTGGTTTATTTCTTGGATGATGGAATGGTTGTTTTGTTTTGAAATCTTTTTTTCACATGCTGCCTGACTAAATTAGAAAAGAAAAAAAAATGATAATTCATATTTTTTAAATATTCTTTTTTATTTTTAAAGAAAATAAATAATTTTCCCCCACTCCATCAAATTCGGTTTGTTCACTTTTTATTTCTTTCCTTTTTTGTTTCAGGAGTGGATTTTGCTATTTGCCATCAATCATCAGCCAAGCAATCAACACACAACTGGATCCAATGCATTTCCACCAACTGTAATGGTCAGTTAAATATTTCATTTCTTTTCCTTCTCTTTTAAAATTTTTAGTTTTATTTGAAGTTTTCTCAAAAAATCTCATTTGCATATTTACTTTATAAAACTAAAATTTTATCAACTTTGAAAAAAATAAATAAAAGGATTCAAAAAAAATAAGTTGAAATTCTAATCCAAAAAGTGTTATTTAAAAAATATATCATGTTTATTATTTTATTCATAATGTTGCTTCTGCTATTTTGTCCCTTTTGTCTTTTGTCTTTTAAAATTTTTAAAAAAATATTCATTATTGAAATAGAATGAATATAACCATAATGTACAATTTTAAAAAAAGCTGAAGGATTTTGAATATAAGAATTCTTTCCATAACAATATTTATATTGTTTATTATAAATTTTCATCTGACTTAAATTGTTATCAAATTTAAAAGAATAGATTGAGACTTTTTGTTAAATTTCCTTTTCACTAAAAATGAATTAAGTCTATCAAAAAAACATTGGAAATATTTCCCCAATTATTTCTTTGATTGTATGAAAGCCTTAACTGAATGATCCTCCATTTTTCAATTGATATCAACTGAGTTTTTTTGAGTTGATATTTCTTAAAAGAAAAATGTCAAATAATCATTTTGAATTTTTCCATTTCATAAAATTCCTTCTGATATAAAAATGACCATAATATAATCTGACTCTTTTATAACTGAAATAGCATTATGTCTCATAGTGTCCGTGTTAGTACTACTGTATGATGCACCAATTGGAAAAAATCTAGATGCGATCTACACAAGGCTGCTGCATGCTCAACATACCACTGTACAGCACAGTTTATCTCCCCTTTTTTCTTACTAATTCCATCCAAGTTGAATGAGATTGGCAATGCTGAAATAAGAATAAACTCTGATGAGAAGCATTCTCTTATTGGACACGCTAGCAAAAATTACATTCATTAGATCTGTGTGAACTGGGTCCATCAGGTACTACCAAAGATGACAATACAACAGGTGGTGAGAAGCGTCAAGGGAATTAGTCGCCTGTATTCCTGATGAAGATAATAATAAAGGTTTGGGCTGGGGGAGAAACCCAAAAACAATTTTAATTGAATTTTACAAACTCAAACCAATTTCAAACAATTTTCATATCGTATTATTTTATTCAAAATATGTCAGCCATTTTTTCATTCTTATTTGAGTTTGTAAATCCAAACAATCAATCACATTAAAACAAGAAGCAAAATTTTTACAAAAAAACCCAAACACATTCAATATAAATGACACATCATATTAAATTGCAACATATCATAATCTAAATATATAATATTCATTCATATATTAATATATAATTATAATATTTATATATTAAATATATATATCACAAGCACAAAAAACCCAACTATGGAAATTATCTAAGTTGGGCTGAAAACTCACCTACACTGGGCAGAGAACCGACGACAAAGAATCAAAATTAACCAAATTTTTTCCCTTTTTCATAGTCAGTCTGCTATTTGTGAATAAGAATAAAAATGGAATTTAATATCTCCATTTGATGTTTTGTTTTAACTTTCTTTCTTTTTCCGTTTTTTTGAAGCCCCTCTTCAACCATTGAATGCTCCAGGAACATTCTTGTACGGTTTCTAATGGAGGTTTTTCCGCCTTCCCTCAATTCATAAACAGCCTCCTCAATCCAATCAGTCAACAGCACAACTCTCACATCGATATATAGTACCCTACCTTCGCGCATCTCTCAATATCACTCCTGCTCAATATACACTAGCAGTCGGCATGTCTAGCTCTTAGTGACGCTCTGCCCACGACAAGCAATCATGCTGTACCTTAATAAATATAGTACGTAACATCCATGCTCCCGAGGAAGGAGGGGGGGATGGAATGCAGTACTACCGGTTGTCTACAGTAATCCAGCCCAACTAGGCAGCGACCAGCCTGCAATCCTCAGCAACATCGCTCGAACCACCTACAAACTTAGTCCTCGCTTCCATCATCTCCTATCAATGGGGTACTGTGGAGGGGCTCTACAGGTCATCTGCTGTTACCAGTGCTGTAGCGTCTTTGCATGCTTTACGCGCTCCCACTAGTTGTGTCTCCAATAGATGGATGGTCTATTCAACCAGCAACCTGCAAATTCCCCAATGAGTTAATAATAGTGGATCTACGCACCAGACGTCACCACTCACAACCGGGATTGAGCAAATGCAAGTTAGTTTTTCATCTTTCCTTAATTTTAATGCATTTAACTTTTTCTTTTTCTTTTCTTTTCTTACCATGACAAAATCAGCAGCATCGTTAAAATTGGTTCATAAGAAGCCAGAAATTTGAAATTGAATTTGCTCTTAAGGTGAGCGAGTTGACATCAAGATTGCGCCAATCGCTTTTCATTCAAAGTCGGTACTCTAAGAGGGATCAGAAAAACATCATGTAATCACCGAAGTTTTATGCTACTAACGTCATGTTATAAACATACATATGTAAAATTGATAGAAAATTTTTTCTTAAACAATGCTGTCCATTCTCATCAAATATCATTTCTCTTTCATTCTTTGTTTTCATTTTTTCTGTAATTTCTGATCATATTTATTCATTATACTAATTTTTTGCTGAATTTGATGAAGATGCGTGTAATTTGTATTTTGCGCTTCTTACTACTTATCCACGCTCTGTTTGTATATATGCACAATGATCTCAGTGTTGTTCCCTCGGCCCTTTCCAAGTGTTCTTTCTTGTCGCAACTGCACTGTGACACTTTGATTGAATTCTTCATTGGGCTGTGTGTCGGGCATGCTAAGAGTGGAGATGACCCTGCGGTCGTATCCGGGTGTGTTTGCGTTTTTGGTATGTGTGTAGATTTATGATAGTGGTGATGGTGCCTGTGAAACGAGCGTTGATAAATGTATACACATGTGAAATATGTAGACGCCAGGATGAGCTAAGCTGTCGGCGATATCAGGTCGGGAGTGCGCGGAGAAACAGATTCTGTATCAAGGATTGAAAATCATAACTATCATCTTCGCATTCTTCGCACCGAGCTCCTTATGTTTTCGTTTCTCTCGTCTCTGTTCTTCGAGTGTAGGACAGGCGATTTAAAAAAACAAAAAAAAAAAAAAACAAAGAAAAAAACAGGGAAACACAGCGAAATCTGTCTGCTCCCTATTTAAACCTTTCTTCTAAATAAATATCTCTGCTATTGACCGTAAGTTTTGCATAGACACAGTATCCACTGATAACAAATAACCTCAACAGACACATATCTCTCTCTCTCTTCTCACACACACACAGCACGCAACGTGGTGGGATATGAGAATAAATAACTTGTTGATATTTTACTCCATCAATATGGGACAATCGATTCAGATATCAGTTGCAGACTGAGAAGTGGAAAAAAGCATCGACAAATATCTATCAAGGACTGGCGAAAGGGGGGGGTTCTTTCCATTATGTTCTGAAAATTATCCAAAGAATTAGGAGGCTTGGGATTACTCAGTCACTGAACAAGAAGATACGACTGCGGTTAATACTTCTTATTTATCTCTTTCTCAATATGATAGTATATGAGAATTATATCTATTCAATAATACTATAAAATCAAGTACAATCTCTAAAGTGTTTTGTATACATCCTATCATTAAGCTCATCCCAACTACATTCCTAAAAAGATATTCAGATATGTGGGGAAGATAACACTCAAACTCTAAGACAATCGCTACTGCAAAATCACCAGAGAATAATGCGTCCTCACGGATTAATACGCCAAGTCACCAAATCATAATAATACAAGCTGGCATTTCATAAATGACAGTCTGAAATGAAGAGTGAGTTATAGTATTCATTAAATATACTATTATATATCTATTATATGAGTCCACACGTATCTCGCGCTCGGTCATTGAACATGTAGCAGTCCTTGAGTACACTAAAAATCATATATACGAATCCATATACTCTCGAAGAAGAGTAGGGATCAGCAGGATGTTAATAATTTACTATAGGCAATGCAAACAAATCTAGTAGAAGAACTTGGATTAGCATCAAATTGAATATAATTTATCATAAGTTAAAAAAATAATAAAATAAAATTAAATAAATATATGCCAAATGTTCTAATCTTGAAGCAAAAAAAATAACAAAAAAAAAAAAAAAGAAAAAAAAGTCTCCTGGAGTTTTCATTCAGGCAAAAAACAATCCACAATAAAAAAAAGAAAAAATTAGAAGTAAATTAATTTTCCAGCTTTTATTCAATGTTTTCCAGGTTTAAAAGAAAATTCAAACGACTTCTAACATTGATTGATTTTTCTGGGTTTTTTCATTCATCTTGGATCAATTTTACGTTTGAAAATAAATTAAGACATTTTTTGTGGAAAAATCATGTTCATGATTTTTCGATGTGGAGTTTCAAATAAAAATGAAATCTCATTCTAAAAATAGAAGATTTTTTATTAATCAATATCTTTCGATCAGCATTTTTTTTTTTTTGTTTGGTCTGTTGACAGTTGTTTCAAACTTCTTTGTAGAAAGAGAGAACTAAAAGATTTTTTTTTACTTGTTTAAAAATCACACAAATAAAGAAAGAAAAAGTAGGAATTGTTTACAGGAAGTTTTTTTTGTATTTATGCAGACGTTTATTCAAAAAAGATAATAAATTAGTGGCATGAATGCATAATCTTGTGACTGCTCGTGTGTGGTTGGAGAGGAATGGCCGAGTGTGCTCGCGGGGAGAATGACTGAGCATGTAGAGGGTGGTGGGGCAAGGCGGGACATGGAAGGGTGCAACTCCAAGGAAGAAAATGAGGACAGAATAACAGAAGAAAGAGGAGTAATGCTACATTGTGCGTTATCCAGAATTATTCCTAAAGATAAGAATCTAAGATAGAAAAAGAAAAAATACTTTTTTTCCCTTGAGATAAAGGAAAAAAGAAAAGAGAACTATATTAATGATTACATATATAGTCAAATAAATTTAAATTGCAACCATATAAAAGATCTCAAATAGCATAAAGCCTCTTATACATCCCAGTGAGATATACTAGACTCCCACACCACTGTGACTTGGTGAGAAAGTCACTTCGATTAGATATATTGCTAAAGACATGCAAACAGCGAAAATAGTCTACAATATCCAGAACATCAGATATGCTCTTACATTGAGTCTTTGGTCACATGATATACAATCACATTATTGAGTGTAAACTGGACTACTGAAGCCAGAAACACGCCACATGGATTGTAAGGTTATAGTTACTGCATTCTCCAAATCCAGAGATGTTGACAACTTGCATCATAATACAAAATAGACTGGAAGATAGTTAGTTTCAATAGTGTTTTGGCATGTCTTGATATTCAATCTGCTTCTTGGATCTATCCATGTATAATGATACAAATGTAATAATTAAACCTACCCGAATATCATTGTCGCTTTGATGAAAAGAAAAATAAAATTGATATTGGAAATTCTATAATATAATCACAATTATGAGACATGCATGTACATTTTCTCTTGTGAATCGTGTGGTGGGGTTGATGGATAAGTGACAAATATTCATTATACGAAATATAAGATAAAACTTGATTTTTGTTTATCAAAAGAATTGAAGTCTGCTGTGAATATTCTTTTAATTACTTTCTGTGCCCGTGGGTATGAGTTAGTTTGAACGGGCACAGAAGTAAGCATGAAGAAGAATGGAGATGATCATGGTTATAATAGTAAGTGAAAGATATTATTTGGAGTTGAGCGTGTACTTCTATCTCAATGCACATAAGAATGGTGTGGGTAACAGACCTGAACTCCCAGGATGATACCAACAACGGCAGAAAGAAGAACAGAAACATACTAGAGAGAATGAAGACATACAATCATTTTACAGGGATTTTTATTAAACCAAACAATATTTTAATTCTTTATTGGTAAGATAAGAAAGTCCCTCGATATAATTAAACTCAAGACAGAGTTGTTGGAATTAAAAAATATTTCCCATATAAAAAAAAATAATCCACACAATTTTTGACTGCATTTCAGCAAAAATATCAAGCCTGAAAGCATTTGGATTTCTTATTATTCCCATTCTTTAATTAAAACCTCCAAATTGTGTTGAAAACTAATCACTTGCAACTAAAAGGGTTTGCTTATTTATTGTAATAACAACTGCGTACAGATATTTTAATTAAACAATCCTCTAGACAATTAGACCAACTTTTGCAAAGTAAAATTTGGAAAAAATAATGTCAATTACTTCAAAAAGGTTGAAAAAAAAGTAAAAAAGTTAATTCGAAAATAGTCAATATAAAAGGTTGTAATATTAACTACGTAAGAGTTCAGAACTGCTTTACTGTTAATACTAAAAAGACTGAAACACAAGAGTTACCTCCCTTTAGTAACAGGTTAATCTTACAGAATCTGATTCATGGTAAAATGAGTCTGATCCTCATTGGGGACCCCACTATTGTGGCCTTTTGTCATGATGAACTTATCTATAATAAGATGATGGCTTTAAAAAAAAAAAATAAATGAATGTAAATTCATTTAGATTTTTTTAAATTTAAAAAAAAAAAAAAAATTTCCTCACTCATTTTCTTGTCTTATTTCATGTCAATTTACTAAATTCTAAATCTACAAAGGACAAACCATTTGTAGGTGTAAAAAAAAACTTTTAAAATCTTCTCCTCTGAGAATGAGTGATGAGATTAAAGTGGTCAAATAAAATAGAAAATTGAAATATTCTAATTTCATTCTTAGAAAATCAAATAACAAAAAATAAAGATTTTTTGAAAAGCCTCAAAGTGAAATTGTGTGGACAATACTTAAGCAGGAAAAGTTTAGAAATCCCAAAATATCTTCAAGTTATCTAATTAATTAAAGATTTTGGAATTGACACAAAATAAAACTGAATTTTAATCCCATCAGCAAAAAAATCCACAATCGAATCTGCATTGCTGCTGCTTCATTCTCTAATCAACTCCATTTTGTTTTGTCTCAAATACTTTTGCTCTGTATTAGAAACCCAGACATTTTGCAACAAAACTACAGAAAACAAAAATATCATTCTCAGCAAAGACTTTTTTTTTTTCTTGCCTATAAAAAAAAAAAAAAAAAAAAAAAAGAGAAAATAAAAAACAATAATATAATAATAAATAAAATAATAAAATAAAATAAATAAAAAAATCTTTATACAGATTCAATCCAAAACACAATTACAAGTGTTTAATGTGTGTGTATGTGGTTTTTTATATATAGTATATATATTATATATATATATATATATAAATGAAACACTCCTGAAAACTCATTAATACAGAAGAAAAAAATGAGTTATTTGTTTCATTGTATTTATCAATGACTTTTTTTTCTTTTAAATGGTCCCAATCTTTTGACCATCAAATATCTTGTTTTTTTTTCCCCCCCATGGAGTAAAACAACTTACAGCTTGATGAGAAATTTCAAGAAGTTTATCCTTAGCCTTGCTGAGAACATTATCAGATTACTTCACAAGATGATTGTGATAGTTGTCTGTTTCTTTGTTTCAATATATACATGTACATTGAGAATCAAAATGATACTCCTATTATATAAAAACTAAAAGGTACGAGTGGTGTTGAAGACTCTCCCCAACCCTACTTTGCTTCGAATCAATTCCTTATCTCTAGCCATAAAGGCGCCTCCACATTCAATTGCCCCATCCACTCTTCACAATAACCATCTTAAAAGCACATTCAGTATATAGTGAGATCATCATAACACTCAGTACTATTTGGTTTTTCTACACCACCTTAATTTGTTGCTAACATATCAAAAGAATTACAATTAAAATACTCAGTAAGGAAAGATATCAGCACCTCTTGTCCTCTCTTTTGCTTCTGTTGTCTGTATGTGTTCGGTTCACCACCCCGCGTCTCACCTCCTCGACTCGATTTCTTCGTTTTCATAGCACATCCCTCTTTGATGTGTTGCGATATGTATTTCTGTAATTCGCATTTTGATTGTCAAACTTCCTTCAGTATTTCACACATCTTTCAGTCTCAAAATTAATGTTAATGAAAAATCTATACTTAAACTTGTGTTTCTCGACCTTGCTCAGTTCCGAGATGTCAGCTACGAGCTACACGACACACTACCGTGACACATTATATATAATAAATTCTAACAATGTCTTCATCAATTATATGCAGAAAATATCCTTTAACTGTAAAAATATGTGCAATATTATGTCACCTTTTATTTTAAATCTCTCGTTATCTTAATTCTTAGGCCTGGTCGAAATAGTGAGTCCGATGTCAGAGAATGTGAAAGTATTAACACCTCCTGAAGCCGTTATATTAGTAAGTTTCTGATTAATCATGATAGAATATTGCAAATAAAGAATAATACCCTCACACCCCATTAACTTTCATTTCTCATTCAAACTTCGTCTTACTTGAAATAGACTTCAACGAATAAAAATTAGTCACTTGAAACGAAAGCATTACATTTACAGAACTATATGAACACACCATTTCATACGTTTTGTGTGCACTTACACTACGTCATACTCTACTCTCTCTTCTGCTCATACAAATCCAATATACATCACACAATATTATGTCGGATACATTAAAGTGCACCTAGATATGACAATGACGTGCAACCAAAACAACTACCCTTAATATAATATTGTCACTTATACGAGAGAAACGAGAGAATCATACATATATAAAGCTTTATCATTTATTACACTATCAAATAGAAGAAACAATTATTTAATCATAATATAGAAACTAATGAATACGAAAACAATGCATTACCTGTATATCAGGGTATTCTTAATCTATTTTCTGCTGTGGAAAAGAAGATGAATATTTAATCAATTGTATATAATCCTTGTGTTTTTTACTCTATGCTCTGTTATAAGAATCTACATTGAGTATGAAAACAGTAGAGAGTATGTCATTTGATGAGTATTGCGTGTCCAGAGAAGGAAATTGTACATGCAAAAATAAATACACCCAAGATAAAAAAAACAACAGATGATGATGAATATTTATTTTTTCGCTAGATACAATTGTGAATTATTATTGACTGGTGTAGAAATTATTTTTAAAGTAGAATATTTTATTTCTTTAACAAACACCCATAAATTCAAAACATTACCAAAAAATCCGAAAACACAACTTACTGCACTTCGACTAGACGTTGTCGCTTCACAAAAGTATTTTTCAAAAGCTTACCTTAATACAGCCTAACAGATTTCAACTTATCTGGAACACCTCAAACAACCCATATCACCGTACATACTACGGGATTAATTCATTCAACTCAATTCCTCATCTAGTCTTCCCCACTGTCCTCTCTACACGAACCTCCACTATTGTGATCTGTTGCATATGATAATCCAATTTAGATTTGTCTGTTAATTTATAGTAGGATATTATGAAATATGAACAGTTGGAATGCCATCTACTAAAAGCAAACCACAACAATATACTTAACTGATAATCAAGGAACTTAAAGAGCTTGAAAACTTGCAGATGAGAGGAGAGAAAGATGAAAAACAGATGGAACAGAGAGCTAGATGAGATCAGAGAGATCAGAGAGAGGAGAGAATAGAGAGCGTGACTGCATTGCCTGATTTGATCTTATTTTTGAAGTATGGAAGCAATGGGAACAAGTAGAGAAAAGAGTGAAATAAAAAATGAAGATGTACTGCGAGCAGGATTGAGAGAAAAGATGGATGGACGAAAGACAAGGTAAAAAATAAGTACAAAAACAACATGAAAATCCAACATATTAAGCGCCTTTTAGTTTCTATTGAAAAGAATAAACAGATATTAATAGTAACATAGAAGAAAAGGAAAGAAAATCTATACACAAGGCGAATATATTTGATCTTTTAAATCAAATTATTCTATTTTTCGAGTCATACATAAAAAAATATAACATACAATAAATGTTTTTATTATATCAAAGTTAAATATCTTCTAGATATATTATATATTATATATATTTTAACTGATTTATAAACCAAAAGTAATAATATCTTATAGACCTAAAACAAATCTATATTAAGTTAAATATCTTAAATTTAAAAAAAAAAAAACGATTTGTGTCTATATATTAAATATATAAAAAAATAAAAAAAAAAAAAAAAAAAAAAATATAAAAAAAAAAAAAATATAAAAAAAAAAATAAATCTAAATTATCTTTTTAATTACATTTAGTGTTCTTAAAACATTATCATATTTATAAAAATTTAATGAAGAAAAAAAACATATTGGAATAGTTTAAAAACTCCATTAGATTTTTGTCTAAAAAAAAAAAAAAAAAAAAAAAAAAAACAAAGAGAAGAGAAAAAAAAAGGTTTTAACAAAAAATAGAATTATTAAAAGATACAAATTTCGCCTGTGATGATTTCTTCTTTTCTTCTTGCTTAAATCTGTTTTCAAAAGGCCAATGTGTCAGTTTTTCTTTTTAACTTTTCCATCTGAAAATATTTATTTATATTCATCAATAAAAAATAGACAAAATAGCAATCATCACCATCCAATGATTTTTTTTTCCCCTCCTCAGTTTAATCTTGTTTTGTTTTTTGTTAAGTTGTCTTTTCAATTCCAATATTAACATATGGAATCTACGAAAAATCCACAGCGAGGCCGTGGGGGGGAGGGCGGAAGATAGAAGAGAACATTTGATGATAATCCGAGTTATCATATATTTTGTGAGGTGTTCAGGAAAATGTTAGGGAGGCTGGAAAATAGGGGCTGCGCTTGTTTGGTTGTTTGGTTTTTTGTGTTTAAAGGGTTGAGAACACACACAACACTGGTAGCATCGAATGCAATTGGCTTTTCTCAACAATTCATCTCTCTCTCTCTCCAGTTTAAAAAAAAAAAACAAAAAAAAAAAACACCTTTCCACCAATTTCCTAGACTTTTTTTTTATTTTTCTTATTTTTTTTATTTTTCTTCTTTTGATTTAAAAAGTAAACTTTTTTTTCCCGTTTTTGTTGTGTTTAGCTTGTTTTTCTGATAAGCTGACAAATTGTGTAAATGATGAGAGAGAGAGAGAGAGAGAGAGAAGGGCAAAAGAAGAAGGGCAAACAAATGAAGCTTTGTATTAATGTGGCAATAGAGAGAGAGAGTGTGGGGGAGGGTGACTAACAATTGCATTGGTTTATAGATGATCATAAAGTCAAGGTACACACACCACACACACGCACGCACGCACGCACACACACACACACAGCTGACACATCGACCAGAAGATATACATACATACATATTCAGTATTTGTCGGAGGAAGTTTGAAATAAGGAAATTAAGAAATCATGAACACATAAGAGGGAATGGCTATGAAAGAAAAATAGTCGAGGAGGTGAGAAGGGGTGAGAAGAAGAAGAAGAAGCAGGAGGGAGAGGCGTATTTTTAATTTTTTTTAAAAAAAGGAAAAGAAAAAAAAATGTGGGTTTGACAACACCAACGAATGTCTTAGTGTTTTGTGGGGTGGGGGCTTGATGCCAGGTGAAAAAGGAATATTCAGAGAAATGGCTTCAAAAAAACTTTTAGTTTTTTCTTTTTCTATTCTGTTAATGAAGACAAAGAAGCCATATCACTGGACATTGTCGAGTGTTTTGCAAGGGAAGGGGAGGGGGAGGGAGATTGTTTGATCCATAGAAATATCTAGATGCCTTTTGTCGCAAATAAAAAAAGAGTTTCCATTTAATATTAACCAAAGCCAAATTAGCCACTGAGTTAGGACAGCACCGCAGAAAAAATTGACATTGATATCATTCGTAGCGGAACTAGAATCAGTTTTTTTTTTTTCTTTCTTCTTCAATTTCACTTTGTTGCATCATTTTTTAAGTTTATTCTTTTTCTTTTTTTTCTTGACCAACGACAGAAACAAAAGACGCACCATTAATTCATTCAGATCAAACATTCATTCTCTTCCTGCTGCTGCTGCTGCTATTAATGTGTAATAGTTTAAGATTATTAGGACAAGATTGATTTTAAATTCATTGTCAGTTTTTGCTCTGATGTGGGTCAAGAAGTCAATTTGGATATATCCATGGGGTGGGGAGGGGGGCTAGCAGATGCTGAGGAAGTGGTTCAGTTTTGTATGATGATTGTTGTTGTTGTTGTTGTTGTTGTAGTCATCGTCCAAGCGCTTTCTATGTTCTGTCTGGAGGAGCAGAGATTTATTCCAACAGAATTGCTGCTGCTGCTGCTGTGAATGCACTAAAAGGAAAATATGAATTGGCCAATTATCACAAGAAAGGATTTGTTGAACTGCTTCGTGGGGGAAGTTGCTGTTGGCTGGCAGCAGACTGAAAAAGAAAAGAGAAGAAAAATTAGAAATCTTCAAGATTAACATTATTTTTTCAAGTAGAGAATTAAAATTAGGAAGATAAAGTCAAGATAATTGACATTTAGGAATTGTGTCATTATGTTAAGTAACTTTCAGAAGTTTAGATATTTTTTTTTTAATCAAATTGGAGGGGAAGGAAAAGAGGGTAATAAACTAAAAGAAGTTTAGGTCCATGTATAATGGAATTAAAAAAAGGGGGGGGGTACTCATATCTTAAATTTACACCAACCATTTTTAAAATTGGTTTTGGAACAGAAGTCCAAGATGCAAAAATTGAATGGATTTTTTTTAAATTTTAAAACTTCCCCCTATTTAGATTTTAACCCCTCAAGTTTTTTGGGTTTTTTAATTACTTTTCTTTTTTTTTTTTTAGGTGAACTGCTTCAAAATGATGCAGTATCTAGAAGGGAATAATCATGATGATGATGTTGCACTGACAACACAGATTCCTAGGATTCCTCTTTCTTACAATCCCTATTGGTCATTGCTCCTGGCAAATCCTCCTGTTGACATCCAGCGTCCTCACAGAGCTGATCAATGTAAGTTTTTGCTGGTTGGCCTATATTGATGTGTTGACAGTAGAATGTTACTTATGAGTTTGTCCTTACGTCTCCTGCAGCGTCCAGTCTGACTTGTTCATCTGATTTGGATGGTTTGTGTAATAGGAGGTAAGTGGCCATACAAACGCCTTTTTTTTTGGTGGAGGTTCTGCTTCCAGGATTTGTTCAGGATAGCACACAGCATCCTGGTGGAGTTACCATCTAGATTTTTTCTCCAATTGTTTAGTTAGTCTAAGTGGTGCAGGCATACAGCAGCAGCAGTGAAACAGCTTGGAAGAATTTTCACATTATTTTACCAGAGAGATCAGATTTCCACACATTCGATAATCTGTCTATAGTAATCCATGCCTTTCATATGCATATATTGACTTTTCTTTCTGTAGATGAGATATTATTACCTAAGTATGTGAACTGGTCTACTAATTTCAGAGTCTTGCCACTCAGTGTGGAGATATCTCTATCTTGTTTTACCCAAGTTCACCGAAACCAAAGCCTCTTACTGCCTTCTTTAGTTTGTGCAGCTGTATTAGCAAGAAGTTCTGGATCATCAGCATAGTTTGCATCTTCTGGCTTTTTTTTTTTTAGCATGACATCTTTTTCTTTGATTAGATCTAATGTCATTTGTAGTACATAGTTTAGGTCTATTATAAATACAAAATGGTGTTAATGTATTTCATTGTACGACTCAAAGCGACAATTAGATATTTCTTGACAGAAAATGAAGAGGATCTTTTAAAAAATAGAGAAATAAAATCATTAAATATCTAAAAATTGTTTCTTGCAAGTGACAACTTTTCTCAAGAGACTTGGGTGGGGGTGGGTCTTTGAAAAAAAAAAAAAAATTTTTTTTTTTTAAAATGAATAAAATCCCCAACTTACCATGAAAGGGTTAGCTGATGGAGCAGAATTCTGTCCCCAAGCCGTTCCAAACCCTTGGACAGATTGGACTGCTGCAAATCCTCCAAATTTATCCATTGGTCCTGGTGCGCCAAATGCATTTGCTGTCTGTTGTGGAATGCCACCAAATCCACCAGTTGTTGGCGGTGACATAGCATTAAAGTTACCATTTTGCATGCCAAATTGATTGAAGCCGGCATTTGAGTTGGGGGGTGCCTGAGTACCGAATATCGAGTTGGTGCCATTTCCTCCAGTGCCAGTACCTGCAGGTGCAAATGGATTACCTCCACCAACACTTGCAGGGGTAGGAGCAAATACTCCACCTCCAAATGGGTTAGGCACTAAAACAAAGAAACAATTTTTTTTTAAATGTTATCGAGTAAATAAATCTTTTATTTTCAGGGATTTATCTTTGCAAAGAAACAAAAAAGAGAGAGAAATAAAAATTCATTAGAATCAAATAAAAATTACATTCAGAGAAAAAAAAAGAAGAAAAACAACTTTTAGAAAAACAATATCAATAATTTTGTATCATTTAGATTTTTCAGACTGTTGTCCTCATCTTTGTTATATACACATTACAGGGGAAAATAACAGAATACTTAACATAGCTTAATATTTGTAAATCTACAGTGAAAATACGAATTTGTTTGAATCAATACAACTGCATGTTTTAACACGAAAATATCATAAAATTTGTTTTTAATAACAATTAAGTTAATTTCAAATAATGCGCAAGCACAATTAAGAACACATTTTATGATATTTTCATGTTAAAAACATGCAGTTGTATTGATTTGAACAAATTTCTATTTTCAGTATAGATTTACGGTGAAATGAAAATGGCCGACCAAAACAGATGGCTTCCTCAAAGTGAAACAAACAAGGGGAGATTACTCTCATTTATAAGCTAATGTTCAGATTACCGTCATGGTTAATGGAATGAAAACAATCTACCCCAATGGATTAGGTTTGTTCGGTTTGTTTTGTGGCATATCAACCTCGGTGGGTAATTTAATGCCGACAAAGTTGTAAAATAAATTCATTCTTAATGCATAATACAATTTTCTTTATAAACTCATGTTTTTCCATTTAACCCATAGATGGGACCCTAACAGGTACTACCACTCAGAGTCAGAGTGGACCAGGGAGCAATGGAGATGAAGGGGTGCTCCACATTCCCCAAACCTCAAAAACTGGAACCTCACCATCAGATAGAGTTTAACGTCATTTCCAGGACATGTAGACCTTCAGTCACCACCTTCTAGCACTCATATGATAAAAAGGGTTGAGGCCTGCCATAAGGGCAATAGGGTTGGGGCAATCATATAGGTTTTCCAGGCTTGGTAGGGCTTGACGTGACCAGCCGATTGATCGGAGAGGGCCTCTCCAACCGCCTGTCTAGCCTAAGATAGGGCCAAAGTGGAGTATTGCAAGTCATGAACTGCTCATCCACTTGGGTTCCATCCTTAAGCATCACAGGTCACCACCCACGGCTAACAGGTGGCCCCATTGGGGGAGACTTACCCCTCTGCAGAGGTGCAGTCGGTGCATTCTAACGCCCCAGCCGACAGGGCAGCCCAATGGATTAAATAAAGGGTTCAATTCAAAGTTCTATGAAGGTGACCAAGGTTTGACAAGAAACACATGAAAAGGGGGCCAGAGGGCACAACAGCTGAATCATTGTGTATATAACAATAAAGATGAGGATAATAGTCAAAAAAATCAAAATACAAATTATCAAGCCTCATCTCAAAAATTCAGAAAAATAGTATCAATGAATAAATATGGATAGAATTACAAAAAGATGAAAACAAAATGAAAGAAAAAATGAATTATGATGAGAATAGAAATTTGTTTAAAAAAATTTTTAATTTTTAATTTTTTTTAGCTTGTTAAAAAATGTTTTATGTTTTTACTGATTCATCTTAAGTTCAATTTGAATGAAAACACTTGACCCATCTTGATGTCAATGTACCTTAAAGCAAATTAATTTCAAGATTTTTCTGGCCTTTTATGAAACAACAAGTTAAACAGATGTGCATAGTTTTCATCATGAAAAAAAAAAGAAAAAAAAAGAAAAAAAGTTAAATCATCAAAAAGAAAAGAGAAAACTACCTGCATTTCCAAATCCTGTCTGTGGTGGTGCAACTCCTGTGGGAGTCCCCCAGTTCATATTGGTCGGTGTTGCAGTTGCTGTTTGACCAGCCCAGTCTATTGGAGCACCACTAGTGGTAGGGACGGAAGCAAAGCCAAACCCTCCACTACCACTGGTAACAGCAGGAGCACTTATACCTCCACCAGTTCCACCCCAATTAATAGACGTAGGAACTGTAGTGCTCGAATTGCTGGTTATGTTCCATGTGGACTGGCTAGCCGGAGTAACTGCATTACCTCCCCCTCCCCCTCCTCCCCCTCCAGTGCCATTATCATTAAAGACATTACACAAATCAGCTAAAGCTGCATATTTATCATTTGATTGGTTGGTTGTTGATTGCTGCTGTTGCTGATTGGTTGAGAGAGCTGGGGCTGTTGATGATTGAGGGAAGGCGGAAAAACCTCCATTAGAAACTGTACAAGATGTTCCTGGCAGCATTCCTAATGGTTGAAGAGGGGCTTCAAATAAACGGAAAAAAAAGAAAAGAAATTAAAACAAAACATCAAATGATATTAAATTCATTTTTATTATTTTCACAAATAGCAGACTGACTATGAAAAAGGGAAAAATCTTTGGTAATTTTGATCTTTTGTCGTCCCGGTCTCCTGCCCAGTGTTAGGTGAATTTCCAGCCCAACTTAGATAATTTCCTAGTTGGGTTTTTGTGCTTTGTTATATATATATATATATATATATATATATATATATATATATATATATATATATATATATATTATTTATGTTGCCATATATATGTTGTCATTTATTTGATTGTTTGGGTTTTTTTTAAAAATTTTGCTTCTTGTTTAATGTAATTGATTGTTTTGATTTTCAAAACTCAAATAAGAATGAAAAAATGCTGACATTTATTTTGAATAAAAATAATACGATATGAAAATTGTTTGAAAATTTGAGTTTGAGTTTTGTAAAAATTCAATTAAAATTGTTTTTGGGTTTCTCCCCCACCCCAAACCTTTATTATTATCTTCATCAAGGAACTACAGCACTAATTCCCTTGACGCTTTCTCACCACCTGTCTGTATTGGTCATCATTCTTGGTAAGTACTCTAGATGGCACCCAGTGTCCACACAGATCTAATGAATGTAAATTTTTGCTAGCGTGTCCAATAAGAGAATGCTTCTCATGAGTTTATTCTTATTTCTCCAGCATTGCCCAACATCTCATTCAACTTGGATGGTTAGTAAGATAAAAAAGGGGAGATAACTGTGCTGTACAGGTGGTATTTTGAGCATGCAGCAGCCTTGTGTAGATCGCATCTAGATTTTTCTCCAATTGGTGCAATCATACAGTAGTACTAACACGGCTACAACTATGGAATAATGCCTATTTCATGTTATCAGAAAGATCAGATTATATCTATGGTCATTTTTTATATCAGAAGGAATTTTATGAAAATGGAAAAAATATTCAAAATGATTACTTTGACATTTTTCTTTTAAGAAATATCAACTCAAAAAAACTCAGTTGATATCAATTGAAAAATGGAGGATCATTCAGTTAAGCTCTTTTCATCAAATCAAAGAAATAATTGGGGAAATATTTCCAATGTTTTTTTGATAGACTTAATTCATTTTTAGTGAAAAGGAAATTTACAACAAAAAAGTCTCAATCTATTCTTTTAAATTTGATAACAATTTAAGTCAGATGAAAATTTATAATAAAACAAAAAATATAAATATTGTTATGGAAAGAATTTCTTATATTCAAAAATCCCTTCAGCTTTTTTTTAAAATTGTACAATTATTGGTTATATTCATTCTATTTTCAATAATGAATATTTTTTTTTAAAAATTTTAAAAGACAAAAGACAAAAGGGACAAAATAGCAGAAGCAACATTATGAATAAAAATAATAAACATGATATATTTTTTAAATAAACATTTTTGGATTAGAAATTTTCAACTTATTTTTTTGAATCCTTTTATTTATTTTTTTCAAGTTGATAAAATTTTAGTTTATAAAGTAAAATATGCAAATGAGATTTTTTGAGAAAACTTCAATAAAACTAAAACTTTTAAAAGAGAAAGGAAAAGAAATGAAATATTTTTTAACTGACCATTAGAAGTTGGTGAAAATGCATTGGATCCAGTTGGTGTTGATGCTTGGCTACTGAATTGGCTAAAATCAGCAAATCCACCTCCTGAAACAAAATAAGGAAAGAATAAAAAGTGAACAAACCGAATTTGATGGAGTGGGGGAAAATTATTTTTATTTTTCTTAAAAAATAAAAAAAAGAATATTTAAAAAATTGAATTAATCATTTTTTTTTCTTTTCTACATTTAGTCAGCAGCATGTGAAAAAAAGATTTCAAAACAAAACAACCATTCCATCATCCAAGAAAATAAACCAAAAATATAGAAATAAAAATTAAACAGATTTAATTGATACTTAAGTACGTAGATTCAAAGATAAACTTTAACATTAAAAAAAAAAAAAAAAAAAAAAAAAACAATTTTAAAATCAAATTCTAAATTGGATTTGTAATCAAAATTTCAATTTAAACAAAAAGAAAAATCAGAAGAAAAGAAATGTTGATATGAATTAACGTAAAGGCCTGTTGTTAGAAAAGAGAATAATCTATTCAAATATAAAAGAATTTGAATTACATCAACAGATTCTTAAACATTGTTTCCAAAAAAAAGAAAAAAAAAAAACAAATAATACACATATATCATAATGGTAAAATGAAAAAATGAAGTTTGATGATTATAATAATTAGAAAGAATTCTCCAAGAGATTCTAAGCGCATCCTAACATGAAAAGACTAAATGAAATATCTGAATAGAAAATGATGCGTTTAGTCGGCCATGATCAGGTAGAAATTGTCTTTGAGTAAAAGAAGAGGTAAAGATATAATCCCTAATTAATTTGATCAACCCTACATCAAATATCTCTCACTGAGTTTTATCAGCCTCACTATTAATAAACAAGTGTTTGAACTGAATACCTTGAGGTTCCAATCCTGGTGTTTTACCAATTGAGCTACCAGCTGTCATGATTTTATGGAAGTAAAAATAAACATGAATTAGTAAACATTAAAAATAAAAAAATTAAAATTATAAAAAAAAAAAAAAACGGTAAAAAAAATTAAAAAAACGGTAAGAAAAAAAAAAGAACGGTAAGAAAAAAAAAAAAAAAAAAAAAAAAAACGGTAAGAAAAAAACGATATAAAATAAACGGTATAAAAATAACAGGATTAGAGAATTCATTAGTTTATCTTAAAGTCGGTTTGTAGTAAAAAATAAAACAAAAATGTTTAGAGAACTAATTCAGATTAAATGCTATAAACTAAATGTTTGTAGATGTTAAAAGAAAAAAAAAGTTTCTATTTGAAAAGTAAATTTTTCTTTAGTAATGATCATTTATTTTATAGTCAAGTCTCATTTCAGTAGGAAATTCGGCATTTCAAACGAGATAATAGAATAAGTTCATTCTAACAGATCTATTTAATAACATTCTCCTTCTAACGGAACTATTTAATAATAATACGCATCCTAACATCAATTTTATTCTTCTATATTCTAAAACTTTTAAATCATGAGAAATTAGTTTGCATCAACAGTAGAGCATGATGATTTCAGGTTTTTGGATTATTTTTAAATTTAAAATGAATTCGGAAATTCAAAAACAATTAAGATTGAAATTATTTTCTTCTAAAAAGAAAAAAAAAAAAAAAAAAAAAAAAAAAAAATGTAACAAGCAAAATATGGAAAATAAGAATATAAAAATATAATATATTTCTATCTTAAGCTTTTGTTTCTAACAAATTAGTTTTCTATAAAAAGTCTAGATCTCCTTACAAATGTATGAATGGCTGAAATGTTTTCTGTGTGAGAGAGAGAGAGAGAGAGAGAGAGAAAGAGAGAGAGAGAGAGAGAATTTACCTGAAGATGCATTTGATGAAGGAGGAGTGCTGGCAAATGGATCTCCTCCTAATTCTCCCAATAAATCAAATGCAGCTGAACTGGCCGTAGACTGTGGCTGTGATTTACTGGACTGTTGTGCTTGCTGAGCAAGGGTTTGGTTTTGCACCAATGGAAGTTGTTGAGGTTGGGACACACTTGGATTGGGCAAGGACGACGACTGGCTTTTGGAATTATTCTAGACAAGAAAAATTCAGCTATTCAATATTTAGACACACAGACACACTTCAGTGTTGACAAATTAACTGAGAATTTCATATAAACAATCTGTAAATATTATTTGTAATTTGGAGAAATCATTTGTCATTGCGAATTTTCTTTGGACAATTCAAACTCTTTGTGTTATCTTGGTAATATTGTTATGTCATTTATTCTTCAGATGAATAAAAGACATTTCTTCAAATAAATTTTTTTTAAATAAATAAAAAATAGTAATTAAAAAATGGCTGATAATCAGCAACACATGGAGGTGTTGCAGTGCAATGGTTATGATCATAAGAAATGGACATGGTGAGAGGAGTTCAAATGCTGGACAAAGCTGTTTGCATTTCATAAAGCCCTTGGGAAAGGTATGCATCTAACTATTCTCCTTCTAGCTATAAGTAAATAGTAGGGCAGACTGGGCTCTTTAATCTTGGTTAGGCAATCAGTCTAGCAGAATGAAAACTCTGAATTCAAACCTATTAAACTCTGCTTAAGAAATTAACCTTGTGTCACATCCTACTTGTGCAGTGAGATTGGTAAATATGTATAAGAGGATGGGCTTTAAAGTTCATATGATGATGTCATATCTGCTGTTGGTGACTTTTTTTTAACCAATGGGATCCAAGCACCACAACACTGATTGAAGAAATGTGTGGACCACAAGGGGGACTATGTTGAAAAATAAACTTTATTCGGTCACATTCTATGAGAATATTTTGGTTAATCTATGAATTTTTCAGCTGACCCTTGTATACAAATAAAAACCACACTGCCATCTAAATACTCCAAGTTACACAAATAATTTCCCAACATTTTTACAAATCAAAGAAAATGCTGTGGTGATAATCAAATCTATAATATTTTGACTTATGAATTTGGCCAATTTTTCTTGAAGAATAAAATTTACCTGATGAAGATTGAAACTACTTAACATTAACATCATAAAAAAAAAAAAAAAAAAAGTTTAATTGTCAGAAGAAAAATTGAAATCAATTAATCCAGTTATTCAGTGGGGATGAGTGATACAGAAAGACATCCATCAACTAACCTAATTTTACAATATTAGAATTTCTTTTAAAATTCATATATTATCAAAATTAATTTTTTTAAAATAAATATGAATATACATATATTTATATATTTTTCCATTTATCTAATTCTTATTTGATTTTCAGAAGAACACGAGTTTAAAATTACTGTTGGTTTGTTTTGTTTTACGGCATATCAACCTCAGTGGGTTATTTAATGTTGATAAAGTTTTGAAATAAATCAATTCTTAATGGATAATAGAATTTTTTTATAAATACATTTTTCTATTTAACCCATAGATGGGACTCTAACAGGTACTACCACTCCGGGTCAGAGTGGACCAGGGAGCAATGGTGATGAAGGGGTGCTCCACATTCCCCAAGCCTCCAAAACTGGAACCTCACCATCAGATAGAGTTTAACGTCATTCCCAGGACATGTAGACCCGCAGCCACCGCCTTCTAGCACCCATATGATAAAAGGGGTTGGGGCTTGATAAAAGGGCAATAGGGTTGGGGCAATCATATAGGTGCTAGGGCTTGACGTGACCAGCCAATTGATCGGAGGGGGCCTCTCCGACCGCCCGTCTAGCCCAAGATAGGGCCAAAGTGGAATATTGCAAGTCATGAATTGCTCATCCACCTGGGCTCTATCCTTAAGCATCACGGGTCGCCACCCACGGCCAACAGGTGGCCCCATTGGGGGAGTCTTACCCCTCTGCAGAGGTGCAGTCTAACGCCCCATCCGACAGGGCGGTAAAATTACTGTATGTATGTAAATTTTAAAATATTTAATTGTCAATAACAGTAAATGTTGACAATTTTATTTTATTTGATTAAAATCTTAATTATTATGTTGAGTAATTTCTCTTGCACCAATTATCATTATTAATTAGCATTTCATATAAATTCATATTTCTTTAAAGATATTAGCTGTTCAGAATTTTCTAAAATGAAAAATATAAAAGTGTTTTAAAAGTAATAATATTTAACCTAGAATACATTGTTTAACCTTTTGAGGATGGGTGACTAAACACGCATGAGCGCACGGGCATGGATGACGTGTCAATACACAGAGCTACCTGTCTACTTTCTATGCCAAATACACACACACACACTTAATCCTGTTCATCCCAGTGATTCTAACAATGTTTTCTATGTATTGTAGTTCCAAACTTTAGTATAAATAGCAGTTTTCCTGTTGGATTCATTCTCACCAAAACTCTTCAAAATCCCGACCTCAAGGAGTTAAAATATAACTAGGAGAAATAGTTTAACAGGTTGAATAATTTATCGTTTGTAGTTTAATATTGTCCAAAGAAGAGAAAAAGTGTCTTTTTTTTTTTTTTTTTTTAGATTTATCTTGTTTAGAATGATTTTAAAATAACAAGAAAAGCTTTAAAATTTGTCAAATTTGGAAAGAGAATCCATATTCTATCCGTTCACACCATCATACTACAAAAACATTTTCTTATTAACTTTTATTAGAAGAAATATAGATACTTGAAATATAAGTGATTTGAATCCAGAATTTTATATACATTTTAACTAGTCATGTATAACACATATCTATGTATAATAAACCTCTAACTTTTGGCTGAAAGATTCTGGGAAAAAAAAAATTTAAAAAAAGAAGATCTCTCCTGTATAATATGCATAGACCTTCTTGGAATTTGTAGAAACAAAATTTAAAATTTGTTTTATTTTTATTCAGTTTGTATAAACTAAAATAAGAATTTATATAATTTATATTTCAAAACACAAAATTTCCACAGTATTTGAAGTAAAGACAATGACATGTTTACATGAAAATGTAACAAACTTTTGGTGAAAGTAAGTTTACAATAGAAGAAACAAATTTTAAACAAACACTTGAGTGGATTTTTATATATTAATTAGTTTGGACTAAATATAACTTACTTCCAATCATGCCATTCCAAATATGGTGATAAAAATAAAGTTAATATATAGATCTCGTGTTTAATACGCAGCCCTTAACATTTGGGCTGAGAAATCTGGAAAAATAGTTATACACAATTATGGGATAAACAAAATAAAATATTCAATGGATAGAGAGAAGATAAACAGAATAGTATGGCATTTAAAGTCCCATCACCACCAAAACTGTTTTAAAAGATTTTAAAGTAAATATGTTTTTTATATTTACAATTTGGAGTTGAATATTTAATATTTCTTTTATCAACTGATAAAAAAAAGGCTGAAAATGTAGGTGATCCAAAACTAATTATTCTAACCAGTATAATAATCTTTTAAAATTAATTTTAATTAATAATATTGCTATTGCTACTGTTATTATCATGATAAGAGTCATGCTCCAATTTATGCTATGGGACCCTAACAGGTACTACCACTCTGGGTCAGAGTGGACCTGAGAGCAATGGTGATGAAGGGGTGATCCACATTCAACTAAACTGAAACCTCACCATCAGATAGAGTTTAATGTCATACCCAGGACATGAAGACCCTCAGCCACCACTTTCTAGTACCCATATGATAAAAAGGGTTGGGGCAATCATATAGGTGCTAGGGCTTGACGTGACCAGCTGAATGATCAGAGGGGCCTCTCCGACTGACCTTCTAGGCTAAGTAAGGGTCAAAGTGGAGTATGTAGTAGGTCATGGACTGCTCAGCCACCAGGGTTCCATCCTTAAGCATCACGGGTTGCCAACACTAAAATCCTCATGTGTTATTTTCAATAAAACATAATTTACAATACCCACCGACACAAAGAGAAGAAATCTTTAATGTGAAATTATTAATAAAGGAAACATTTGAAGCATTATGATTATTTCATAAAAAAAGTCATTTAATCATTATATATCAATCATGAAAGATTTTTAGCAAATCCAAAAAATCTTTAGCAATTTCTTGGTGGATGAGAATTCTCCTAAACAATCAAGGTTGTCTCCCTTTACACAAATTTTCTTGCATTTTTCTCCATAAAATATCAATGCAGGAAAATTTTCCAAATTTATTTTAGTTGTAAATTTGGCAATTCTACAAACAGGGGTTCACAACTCATACATAAACTCATAGTGTAATGGACACGGCCATCAGAGTTCAAGTTCTGAACAAAGCTGTTTGCATTTCCCTTGGGAAAAGCAGGTATTTACGCAAGCCATTTGCCATGGATAGGATGTGACAGGTCACAAGTATGAGGCATCCAGTAAGAATTGAATTCATTATTCAGTAGTAATAGAGACTAGTTTGCTAACCATCACACCATGATGGGGCGCCGAAGACGTATGCATCCAACTATTCTCCCCCCAGCTATGGGTAAATAACAGGGTAATCTGGGCTCTTTAACCTTGGTATGGCAACCGATCTAGTAGTTTGGTTTGGTTTGTTTTATGACATATCAACATCAGTGGTCATTTAATACTGACAAAGTTTTGAAAATAAATTCATTCTTAATGGATACTCAATTTTGTTTATAAACTCATGTTTATTAACCCATAGATGGGACCCTAACAAGTACTACCACTCCAGGTCAGAGTGGACGAGGGAGCAATGGTGATGAAGGGTGTTCCACATTCCCCAAACCTCAAAAACTGGAACCTCACCATCAGATAGAGTTTAACGTCACTCCTAGGACATGTAGACGCTCAGCCACAACCTTCTAGCACCCATATGATAAAAAGGGTTGGGGCAATCATATAGGTGCTAGGGCTTGACGTGACCAGCCGATTGATTGTAGGGGGCCTTCCAACCGCCTGTCTAGCGCCAAGTAAGGGCTAAACTGGAGTGTTGCATGTTATGAACTGCTCTCAGCCACCTGGCTGTTTCCATCCTTAAGTGTCATGGGTCGCCACCCACAGCCAACAGGTGGCCCCTTTTGGGGATTTTACCCCTCTACAGAGGTGCAGTTAGTGTATTCTAATGCCCCAGCGTCAGGGCAGGCCAATCTAGTAGAAAAACTCTGAATTCAAATCTGTTAAACCCTGTTTTAAAAAAATTGACCATGTATCACATTGTGCTTGTTGAGGAGGGGTTGGATAAATACCTACATATATGTAAGTACAAGATGTTACCATTTGACTGAAGGAACAGATGGAATGGAAATTAGAGAAGAGCAAAATTATGGGGAATGGCCACTATTAAATAATATCTATTTACAATGAATGGACAGATGTTACATGATGATAGGCACAGCCTATCATTTTTATAAGGAAGTGTAGTTTAGAATTTTAAATTAACTGTAAACTGGAAAATTACAGTTGGAAAATCACAGTGAATTTAAATCGATAAGTTTTAACTGCCGAGTCCGTGACGCTCACTTATCCCCCCACCCTCCCTCTCCACCTACCACACGAGTTAAGATGGTATTCTTCAAGAGAATAAACAAAGTGTTTCCACAGAAATAGGTTTCCATGTTTCTGGATTCAAAACCAGAAAATGAAAACCAAACCTAGAGAGAAACAACCCCTACCCATCCATAGAAGAAAGTAGCCCAATATGAAAGAGAGAAGAATCCCAACCCAACAAAGAAGTAGTAACCTATTAGAAAAACGCTAAGAAGTAATATATAACACAGAGACTCTGAAAACAGTTTTAAATATCTTGAATTATCTGATGTCTATGCAAGAAGAGTAAGTTGACATTTCTCTGCATCAGTTATGACAAGCTTCAGTATCATTAATACTAATTCCATCAATTTTACAGTAAAACTGAAATTGTCATTTGGATTATTTGGATTTTTCGGATTGTTGTCCTCATCTTTATTGTTATATACACATTTCAGTCATGTACTCTCCAGTCTTTTTCAGGTGTTTCTTGACAAACTCACAAACTTTCTCTTTGAACTCAGGAACCTTCAGTTGACACAGTGGTGCAAAGGATATAGGGTTTGAGTAGTTAAATCAAACTTAACAAACCTAAATTTCACCATCTTATGTCACCCCACCGAAAGAAAAAATAATAAATACAAAAAATCAGGGAATTAACCGAATTCAATGAAATTTTCAGTGTTGATATATTAATAAATAAAAGATATAATGCACCAGTTATTTTACTGAAAATCTTTTACATTTTTTCAGGTCAATTAACTTTGAACCACATATCTTAGAGGTGTAACACAGATTCTCAAAAATATGTGGTTCAAATTTAAGTTAATACAGTTCTAAGTGATAATCATCTTTGGGTTGCAGGTTCAATCCTGATCATAACCGATAATAACATAGAATTACTTAACATAGCTTAACATTTGTACCCGGTCATGGTAAATGGAATGAGGACCATCAGTGGATTGAATAAAGGGTTCAGTTCAAAGTTCCATGAACGCTCTAGAGTTTGACAAGAAACTTTCACAAGTTTGAAGGGAAAGTGTGTGAGTTCAACTTGAAACACCTGAAGAAAGACGGAGAGCACATCGTCCGAAACGTTGTGTATATAACAATAAAGATAAGGACAACAGTGTGAAATATCCAAATAATCTAAATAATCAAGCCTCATCTAAAAAGTTCAGACAAATTGATATTGTAATAAATTTTTACCCTTTTGTCTAATTGGATGAAAGAGTTGGATACTTTTGGAAGGAGAAATTAACAGTTCTTGATAAGTCAAACATTTTGAAATATTTTGATAATTTATTTTCTTTATTCTACAAGTTACAACAAAAGCCAAGGTCATCATGTGGCACCATCTGAAGAAGCCAACCTTTTTGCCAGTTCTTTGATCCCACACCAATACCAGTTCTTGTCCTTCAAGATGAAGAAGAACTCCTTCACCGAAGCTTCCACCTCCTCTTGGTTGTTGAAACATTGAGAGCAAAGGAAGTGAGTTATGGATCAGAACAAATAATAACCCTAGGGAGCCGAGTCTGAACTCTATGCTAAGCATCAGTTCAATTCTCTCAAATTCTTAGAGTTTATACCAGAAATTAGCATGTATTGCAAAACTTTTGAATCACCCTAGTCAGGAATATTTTTATACAGAACGCAAGATGTGTGTGTGTGTGTGTGTGTGTTAGGCAGCAGATCTGTCTGTAACTAACAGTCAGCAACCACATCCCTTATGAAGTGATAGAGAGAGAAGAAAAAAAAAAAAAAAAAAAAAAAAAAGAAATCAAGTGTTCCAATCCTATCTGACTATCCAAGATCATCATATTGAATCTTGAAGTTTTATACAGAATGCAAATGAAAGTCAAGAGGGAATATCATCATAGACTGGATTGGTCCTGCCTGATATTCACAGCAAAGAACAGATAGAGCATTAGCATAACATGGTTGCTACGGTATCTTTTATGCCATCTACTCAAAGGGTTACACTGCTCACAAAATAAAAGAATATTTTATGTATTGAGCCGCCAATTTCTGAAGAACATTCTTCCATTAATCATTTTGTCTGGTTGGTTGGGTTTTATGGCATGTCAACCTTTGTTGGGTTATTTTATGCCAAAGACATTTTATTTATTCTTTATAGGTACTCTTCTTTTTTTTTTTTTAACTCATTTTTTTTCTATCTAACCTATAGATGGGATCCTAACCGGGTCAGAGTGGACCTGGTAGTAATGGCAATGAAGGGGCACTCCACACTCCCCAGTGTTCCAGAATTGGAACTTCATTATTAGATATAGTTTAACGTCATACCCAAGACATTAAGGTCCTCACAGCCACTGCCCATATAAAAAGTGTTGGTTGTTTGCAATAAGGGCAATAGAGTCAGGACAATTATATAGTTGGTAGGGGCTTGACTTGACCAGCCAAAGTAAGAGCAAAAGTGAAGTGTTGCATGTCATGGACTATTCAGCCCCCAAGAAACCATCCCTACGGTCACTACCCACAACCAACAGGTTTTACCCCTCTGCAGAGGTGCAGTTGTCTGAAAGAAAAAGAAAAATTAAGAATGTCAAAATACTTACAAAATTATTTTGAACAACTAATTTTGGAGCATTTTCACCAAGTAGTGATCTTAAAGGTTTTACAGTGTTCTGTTTGTTCAAAGCTGATTCGTTGAGACGTCTTGCTTCATCTTTCATAGCATCTGTAGCAGAAACATGCCAACGCTTCCGTTCATACTTTTGAACCATAAAGTCTTTTACTTTCTGTTCTTCTCTAGAATCATATTCTTGTCCAGATCGCGGATCATACAGGCCAAGCCAAACTTTCTTACAAAACTAAAAAAGAAAAACAAATGAGGATTATTTTTTTTAATTTGTGGCAAAAAATAATTAAAAAGAATTCTGAAAATAAAAAATAAAAATGCTTTTGAACAGACTCAAATTTTAAAGTGGAAAGACTTAAATGTAGTTGAAATTTTTAAAAGTGAGAGAGTTTTAAAAATATTTCATATAATATAGGAAATGTTAAATTCTGAAAATAGTCAAAAAAACAAAACAAAAAACAATTAGTAAAATAATACATCTATCCACCAACCCCGTTCCAAATATGTAAGCAAAATTCAATCTACTTATATATAGTATATAATATTATGTGACTTTAAATAATAATCATTCAACTTGGTCTAACAACAGAATGAGAAGAAAAAATTGTTTTGAGTAAAATAAAACATTCTCTGAGAAAGGAGAATAAACTGGAAGGAAAGAAATCTTTTGGGGAAAAAAGGGGTGAGAGATTAATTGTCAATTTATAAATAATCCCGTCATTTATATTTGTATAAAAACAAAAACAAAATAGAAAAGAAAACTAAAACTACTTTTTTTTTTTTTAATTAAAAAAAAAAACAAAAAAACAACTTTTTGTCTAAGTTAAATAGACTGAATTCTAATTGCAATAAATCAAGTTAAAGGCTGATAAGATTTGATAATTGAAATCTTGTTCCCATTTCGGGCGCAATGTTTCTTGTCACTGAATATATCAATTATTAACAAAATCTGAATAAAATATTTAGAAGACTAAGGACTGCTAGGTCACTCTCTCTCTCATATATATATATATATATATATATATATATATATATAAAGTTAAGGTAGTGTGGATATGGAGTCAATGGCACCTACCCTATATTATATATACTAGCAAATATATGCACCCTCTGGGTGCAAGTATTTAAGTTTAAATGTAATAAAATATCATATTAAATTAGAAAGGTTAATGAAACTAAATAAGAATTCAGATAAAAAGATTTGAAACGGAGGGGGTATAATCGGAAAATAGAACAACTGAAACTTACTCTTTCATCACTTCCGTTTTTCAATGCTAAATTTTCCTAATTTAACTATTTAGTTAAAATAGGAAGTAAAGTATAAAATTACAGTTATTTCTTCTTGTTAATGAATTTCTTTTAGGATTTATTGAAGAGATTTTTACTCATATTCATTAAGATAAAACCAAACAATTAGAAATCAATAATACCAAGCACATTTTTATTAAAATCAGTTTTTTTAATATCAATATGCAAATTAGCTTTACGTTTACACTGAAAACTGGTATTTTGTTGTATATATAAATACAATTGCATGTTATTAGTATTTAGGTAAGGCCAACAGTATTAATAATGTCAAACAGTTTTATTATTAATTGAGGTTTAAATAGAAATAGAATCATGGAGAATGTGTCGTTAATAACTAAGGAAATTGTGACTTGAGTAGTAATATAGTTTCGGTTACAGACAGAAAAACACACAATCTCCATTATAATAAGATATATATATAGCATGCCATTCTATCTTAGAGAAAAACATGTAGAGAAATGGATTTGCCTCCACGGTAAACCATCCCATAGAAATTAAATTACAGCCTAAAGAGCAATAAAAAGAATTAATTTAAATAAAATTTTGAAGACAATACAAATTAATAAAATCATTTTGAATGAATAATTTTTCATTGGACAAAGTTGAAATAATCATCTGTCAAATATATGCAAACATTCAATATCCACAGCTGTTGATGGTTTTTTTTTTTTTTGGGGGGGGTGATTCTTCTCAGGTAAATTAGAAAAATTGTCACATTAAAAACATTTGCATTCATTAGAATTATTTTTTTTAAATCAATAGAAATGATTAAAGAAAAAAAAAAAGAAAGTGTTATTCCCATAAATAGAGAATGGATTGTGGAGTAATGTAGCCCATAACAATAATGCCAAAATGATTTACACACACACACACACACACACTTTTGTTTATATCATTTTCTGTTATTCATATATTTTTACAAAATCCCTTGGATTTAAACTTGTAACAGCTGCATTACAAAAGATCCTACCAGCAACAAATGCTACATCAAACAATAAAAATACAACAAAATTAATTCATTAGCTATTTTCAATAAATTCAATTAACTATTATGGATGCAGATTATGCAGATGATCTAATGCTTCTTGCAAATACACCTGCTCAAGCCGAATATGCTGCATAGCCAAAAGCAGACAAGCAAGAGACATTGACCTCTATGGGACTTCAAATGAAATTAATGTGTTTTAATCAAACCATCTCATTAAATAGCAAGCCTCTGAAATTAGTAGATTAACCTTGGTAGCAATATCTCATCTACTGAAAGCAATGTCAATATACATATTAAAAAAAGGGGCATGGACAGGTTAATGACCATATGGAAATCTCATTAAATGGGAATTCTTCCAAGCTGTGGCCGTGTCAGTTGCACCAGTTGCAATTTAATGAAATTACCTGGAGAAAAATCTAGATGGGAACAACACAAAGATGCGGTAAGATGTTTTGAACAAATCCTGGATGCAATACCCTACCCTACAATACCCTACAAAACAGAAACTGTTTGACTACTAAACATCCAAGTCGGACGGGGAAGACATGTTGGGCACTAAAAAAATAAGGATAAACTCATAAGCCACATTCTATGGACTTAAATGTATGGACACATCAGTGTTGGCTAACCAGCAAAAATTTACATCAGCTCTGTATGGACACTGGATGCCGTCTAGAGGACTCACTAAGAGTGATGGCGATAAAGAGTCTAGGGAATTCATGCTATCAACATGACACAATGAATAAAGTTTAAATGAACATCCAATTGTTAAATTTATGAAATTGAAAAGAATAATTAATTATCATCATTCAAATTATTTTGGGAAAAGAAGTTTTATTAGGAATTGAAAACAAATTATTTTTGGTAACAAGAAGAAAAACAAAAACAAAGATCATATAAATGTAAATATCTATAGAAATTCTGCAAAAACCAAATATTCATTCATTTTTTTTATATAATCAATATTAGGATGAAAAAAATATTAACTAATGAAAATAATTGCAAACATTTTTTATCTAGAATTTTCCGGCATCTGTTTATATTTCCAAAATCTTATCAATAATTAACAATATTATAATAATAATATCAAAATATAATTATTTTAAAAAGGTGTGAATGGGATGATAAACATGGTTAGTCCAATCTAAAATAAAAGGTAATTTAGGAAGTTTTTGGCAAATCAACAAGATCATAAGAGGAGGTGAGGAGGTTAAAAGATTCTTTGGTCAGATATGGGTTAACAGTGAGTGGAGAGTTTTAGTGCTGCACTGATCTTTTATTGAATTAAAACAATTCACTCTTCTCCAACAACACCAATCTATTTTCTTAAGTAACAATCTATAAACACTAGTAGTTACTAGTACTTCATATAAAATAACACTAGTCAGGAAGAAAATTAAGTTATAACGCTTAACCATTCATGTACTTAAACCTATTAAGGGGTTTTAATGTAAAATATTGAGATTTAATAAGGATCTTAATAGATATGAAACTTTAAAAATTACATGATAGGGTGTGTGTGTGGGGGGGGTGCTACGAATGTCAGGTGAAAATGCTTTACCTGACATTCATAGTTTAAACCAGTTTATCTTTTTTTCATTATCATTTATGTTAAATGTCTGCCCAAATTGAGGTGTGCCTTAGAAGTATAAAATATTTCAAGTTTTATTAAACAAAAGCAGGAAATTCATAGCAAATTTCAGGTTTGATTTTTTGTTTCTTCTTTAAAATGTTAAGAGATTTGAGAGGAAAAATTGAGCTGAGTTAAATAAGAAAGATAAATATTGGCTGTTGTTCCAGCTGGCTGTGCTGTCAGCCATGAATCCAGCTGGGACAGATTTGGTCAACAATGAAAAAAAAAATAGAAGCTTATCTGTAAATTATGGATCAGCAGTCAGCAATTTACACACACACACACACACAGAGGCAAGCACTACACAATATTTTCTAACCTTCACCTTCTAAAATGAAGGTAGAATGAACATAGTTGTGACAAAGATTTTTTTTTATTGAAAATACAAGAACTATGGCCATGAAAAAAAGGGGGGGTGGAGAATTGTGTTTTATCAATAAACATTTATAGAAACGTTAAAAAAAAAAAAAAAAAAAAAATCATAAGATGTGAAATAGAAATCTTCTAAAAGATTTGGATGGTGATAATGAGTGGGTAGATTCAAGTGAAAAACTTGTTGGTTGTTCAAATAAAAAAGGCAAGGATTGTTGTTAAACTGTTTCAAATGAATTAGTTTATATACAAAGGATTTTATTTCCCATTTAGAAAGCAGAATAAAAATATTCACAAAATTAACATTACTAAGAATATTGAAAAGGAAGTGGTTCATCAAAATCAAAAATAAATTTATTACGAGAGAGAGAGAGAGAGAGAGAGAGAGAGAGAGAGAGAGAGAGAGAGAGAGAGAGAGAGAGAGAGAGAGAGAGAGAGAGAGAGAGAGAGAGAGAGAGAGAGAGAGAGAGAGAGAGAGAGAGATTAAGAAAGCAAAGGATGTCACAAGAAAAAGACTGAAGAGAACAAAAATCATCACAAAAAAAAAAAACACCTGAGTTTATGATGACTTCTGAGGTATTAGAGAGACAAACTTCTAAGATCTCAAATAAAAAAAATTAAAAAAAAAAAAAATTAAAAAAAAATAATCAAATAACTATTACAATAACATTAAAAATAAAAAAGAAAAGATAAAAAGCAGTTTATATAAAACAAAAATGAAGAGAATGATGATATAGAAAGAATCCAAGTTGAAAAATTGGGGAAAATATTTAATGAATCAATGAGAATTACAGGAGATGAAATCTATTGAAAAACCTATTGTTATATATACAAAATTAAAAAAAAAAAAAAAAAATGTTCCTCTATATTTGAAGTAATAAATCTAAAATTAAAATTGCTTTAAATAAAAATCATATTAGAAATTCAGAATTTAATTTAATCCAAAAGACAATGTCCATTTACCCTTTTTGAGGAGGGATTGACTTTTTCTTTTGCCCTAGCGTTGGAAAATTCCTTTATATATAGAAAGTTTGTATCCTGTATATGTTGTGACCCCCCCCCCCATCCCAAATATTAAACTAAAATTTAGGTCTCAGAAAATTGCAGGATACACGGTAATGTCAATTATAGACCCTAACCGATTTCCACCACCCCCACCCCACAACAAATCTATCCATTTATTTTCATTAATTAGCTCTCTAAGAAGAGCAGAAAGAAAAGCAACATTATCATTATGCCTCAAGTGTATTCACTTCATATGATGAAATGGAAATGTGTGTGTGTGTGTGTGTGTGTGTGTGTGTGTGTTTCTCTCTCTTGATAAATATGAAGTCAACATCAACAAAAATCGCTATCTTATCTCTTCAGTTCAAGAGAAAACACAATAATCAAATTCCAAATCAAGTAATGTACCTAATGAACCAAGTCCTATCATCAATTGAAATCAACTTTTAATCTCTTTTTATATACAGTTTATAATCTCACTTATAAATACACAATACATCATCATCAGCAAAAATCCAAATCAATCCAAAAAGACCAAAATATTAAATGTTGGTCGAGGATTCTATCAAGATATTCATTTCTAGTAAATTCATCACGAGAAATTTATCATATCAGATTAATTGCTCTTATAAGGTTTTCCTGACCCTTTAGCTAGTTTTTTTTTTTTTTAATTCTTAAAAGCAATGATTAAATTGTGAATTTAGCCACAAATAATTTACTGGTGATAAATTTACTAGAAACATTTCTGAAGAGAACTTTCATTTTTGTTAGGAAAATATTGAGAACCATTTGGAATTTTTTTTTTTATTATTATTATTATTTGATCATTTAAATTGATAACAATGCATTAATATTTGAGATTACCAGTTAACTGTTAATAATCAATTGAACTTTTCTAAAAACATGATCCTTTATTATTTATATTAACTTTTTCTTGTCTAATAGATCTAATTCTATAAATTAAATTTTTACTTGAAGGCACTTACAACGCATGTATCGCATAAAATTCGATACTTTTTCTTATTAGAAAATGAACTTGACAAGTGTAATCCCAGTAAAGGATGGCTCGATGTGTAGAATACCGTACAGACTGTTTCGACTTTATTAAGTCTCATCAGCGGTATATACTAACGATTTCCCTCCGACAGAAATCGAAACCGTGACTTCAGCAGACGCAGTGAAACACTAGTGAAACACTTTTATCGCCTCGGCCACAGTACACAGCTGACCATCCTAGCGAAATTAAGCTTGTCAAGCGATACTATGCGCCTCTACCATAATAGGTAAGGGGGCGCTATTGAGAGAATAATAACAACAAACAGACTGAATGCCCTTCGGCGAAGTGAATAAGATTTTTGGATGTTTGTTTATTTAGAAACGTTTTCTAATAAGAAAAAGTATCGAATTTTATGCGATACATGCGTTGTAAGTGCCTTCAAGTAAAAATTTAATATATACTTTATCAGCAACGTTTCTAAATAAACAAACATCCAAAATCTTATTCACTTCGCCGAAGGGCATTCAGTCTGTTTGTTGTTATTATTCTCTCGCCCCCTTACCTATTATGGTAGAGGCGCATAGTATCGCTTGACAAGCTTAATTTCGCTAGGATGGTCAGCTGTGTACTGTGGCCGAGGCGATAAAAGTGTTTCACTAGTGTTTCACTGCGTCTGCTGAAGTCCCGGTTTCGATTTCTGTCGGAGGGAAATCGTTAGTATATACCGCTGATGAGACTTAATAAAGTCGAAACAGTCTGTACGGTATTCTACACATCGAGCCATCCTTTACTGGGATTACACTTGTCAAGTTCATTTTCTAATAAGAAAAAGTATCGAATTTTATGCGATACATGCGTTGTAAGTGCCTTCAAGTAAAAATTTAATATATACTTTATCAGCAACGTTTCTAAATAAACAAACATCCAAAAATCTTATTTAATTCTATAAGCTATCAAATTTATGGGTTTATTCTAAAATGAAGAGTAACAAAAAAAACATGCAAATGGTTTATTTAGAGGACAGTTTTTGAGCAATGTTTCATAAAAGACTAGACAATAAGATAAAATCCTAGCTTAAATAATGTGTCATTATTATTATAGAATAATTATTACAAATAAAAAAAATCAGGTGATAATTGTTTTAAATGAATCAGTTTAAAAAAAAAAAAGGTTAAGATTAATCTTTAATCCACTGATGTCAAGTGACATAGTTATTCACATGTTAAAAAGATTAAGAGAGAGAATTTTTAAAACCATTTGACAAAAAAAAAAAAAAAAAGAAAAGTTTTGTAGCATCCATTAATCTTATTACCATAAATGGTGATCCAAGAGAAAAAAAAATATATTGATGAGTAAACAGTTTTTTTGTTTTGTTTTATCTATAAAAATACAAAAGAAAATAAATGCTAAACTGCAACAAATATTTCCTCTAAAATGGATTCCATCAGCTGGGAAATAACAAAAAAAAAAAATACAAAATTTTATAAATTGAACTACAGATCCTGGATTAAATCCTTAACAAAATTTTGTTTTGGTCTTGAAGGCAAACAGAACCAAATATCTAAATTCCATACACCTAAACCCATGATAATCTTCATTTGTTAAATTTAACTTTTGATGAAAAAAAAAAAAAAAAAAAAAAGAATTTACTGAATACAGCCTCTCTCTCTCTCTCTCACACACAAAGCCAAATAATGCTCTACCAAAATGAAGGAGAGACACTTTTTGTAAAGTTTTTTTTATAATTTTATTCTATAAAAATTAAAACATTGGAAAATTCTTTTGAACACAACCAAAAAGTTGATCATATAAAATAAACTTTAATTCATATACCCATAAACTGAACAAAAACACTACTGAATCTATATATATATATATATATATATATATATATATATATATATATATATATAAAATTGAACATTTGTTAAAAATCTAAAGTGATCAGATGGAATTTGTAATAAATTATCCACTTCATCTTTGAAGATAACAAATACTCGACCCCTGAGGATCCAAATTTGTTGCACTTCTTTCACCCTCACAAAATTAGGTGAAAGGTGAAAGAAGATTTATCAATTGAACCAAATAAGAAATGTTTATTATTAATCTTAAATATAGGTCAACCATAGTGAGTTTCTTTTTACAAATTTTGAGTGGGTGATGGCATGTGGATCACACACACACACACATAATTGTATATTTGGGCCAGGGAACTCTTTCAATTTAGATATGACAAATTTTCATATCATATAGATTTTATTAGTGAAAATGCTGCAACAGTCGCCCCAAAAGAAGAGTTTTTTGTTGTTTTACAAATCTTACTGTAATCTTGTTTTGTTTTTAAGTTACAAAGTTTATATAAAGACTGTTGAATCTGGTTGGAAGAGACAAAAATATAGAAACTTTAAAAACTTACTATAATCAAACTGCTAGAAGTAGAATTTAGGAGAGTGCAATAAAGCAGAAAAGAAAGTGTCAAAAATGTTTAAAAAATGTTATTTTTAAAAAAGAATTAATAGATTATTAAATCTAAGCAAATATTTTACAAAACTTAAAAGGTCGACAATGTTTGGGTATTTAGTTTAAAAACTAGTCTGGTCACTATTATTATAATTTCAGGAGATTTTGTCTTATTAAAAATCCTATTTAATTAATTGCATTGTAGAGTATATTTTTTAAAAAGGATTTGTCTTTATTCATCGGGGGGGAGGGGGTCGGCAAAAATCATTAGTTCCAATGTCAAAGACAAAAAAAATGTTTTCTATGAAGATTTATTTTCAATCAATTTAGATTAGATATTTCACAAAAGAATATTTTGTTGCATTTCTTAAAAATGTTAATTCTTTGGTGAAAAGACAATTTGTTTCATGTTAATATAATTAATCAAAGAACTTTTCTTCTTTTTTTAACTCTCAAACCCCCTCAACACAAAATAATTTTTAAAGATCTTATGTCAGATTTCAATTTTCTTCTTGAAAATTTTCCTATTTGACCCAATTTCAAAATAATAAATCAACAAGATTGAAGTGATATTTAACTCTTTGCCTACCAAATTCTAAACAGAAAATTTTTAATAGGAAACCCCCAAGAAAGAGCAATTCCATTTTTCACAAATTCTCTCCTCCATAGATGTACTAAATTTTCTTGATATTTTTTTACCTATATGAAGGGATATTTCAAAGTTCATTATCTATTCACCTCACAACTCATTCTATACAAATAAAGTCAAGGAGGGTGGGGGTGGGGTGTTCTTGTAGTGATTTTTCAGTGTAAACAAGTGGCACATGTGAGAGCTGCTGCCAGTGGCTTACAGTAGGATTGCAGTGGTAGAAGAGCAGCTGTGAGTAGTTTAAAGTAGGCAAAGAATTAAAGATGACCCCGAGAGAATGATCCCCCCCACCCCTCTTATTCCATCGAGAGGATCAAGTAAATAAGATGTCAAAACAAATGAATATCACTTGAATTTTTTTTTTTTATACACTCAATTTAAATTTAAAAAAATATCAGTTTTTAAATAGCTTTTATTTCTACCCACTTTTAGGAGATGAAAAAAAAAAACATATCAGATGGATTCTAAATATTCTAATATATATATATATATATATATAGATAGATATATATATAGAGAGAGAGAGAGAGAGTCAATACAAATAAAAAGAAATATTTTCCAAGATATTTGTTTTTTTTTTAGTTTTATTTCAATAAGGTTAGTAATCCAAAAGAAACTCAACAGTTTTTCCATGGTAATTGATAAAAGAAAAAAAACAAACCAAAAAGCAAATGAAAAGTTTTGCAATAAAATGCATTTGTTTTGTTGATTAGTGTGTGTGTGTGTGTGTGTGTTCAACAATTTCTTTAATGGATGATTTGTCTTTAAAAAAAAAAAATAAAAAAAAAAGTAATTTCTCTCATCTCACTGTTGAATGCTAATACGAATTTGGGTTTAGTGGGAAAAACTTTTATGCAAGGATACAATGAAATATTGGAATCTTTTTTTGTTTTTATCTTATCAAGTATATATTTTGGTTTGGTTTCTTAGTGTAATGGCATATCAAAATTCTTGGGTCATTTAATGCTAAAGCCATCCTTGTAAAAAGAACATTAGTGGTACTATCTAAGCCATAGCTGAGGGAGGGTGAGGGGGGTTCCTACCTTTCCTAATGGTATTAGTCTTAAAGTAAACATAATAGCATGACTAGAGTTCAAACTTATTACAATGTCACAGTCCAGTACATTAACCATTACACAACAGGCCCCCCCCCCTCTCCCATCCAGTTAAAATTTATTAGGAACCTCTTACAAGAAGTTAAAAAAAAAAAAAATTGTAAGAATTTTAATTGTAAAATTGATCTCTACATAGTTTTATCCTAAAAATAACTCTTTTGAAAGATTTATATCTATTAATAATGGAGATTCACTTCCGGTTTTTGTCTGTTACAAAAACGACGTCACTGCTTACGTCACATTACCCAAAATCGTCATAACATAGAATAAATACACTCAAAATTTGAACATGCAACATTAGACAGTCCTCATTGTTTTTTAAAACAAGTTTTAATAAATACATGACTGGTATTATATATCTATATATAGTTTGTTTTATTTTAATATATATTTAAAGTTTACATTTCAAATGGTTTTTTTTTTAAATCCTTTAATGAATTTGATGATTTTACTTACTTAGGGTACAAACTCACTGACATTGATTTTTTATCTCCCACCCCTTAGGCAATATGTTTCAAAAATCTAATTTTACATCACCCGGAGGGCGTTTTTTATTTTGCTAGTTAATATGAAAGATTTCTTCAAACTCTAAAATTCAAACTTAAAAATGCAAATCTAATATGAAGTGTAAATAATTTTAATTTCTCATAACTGAACATAGCTTATTTTATTTCTTTTTTTTTTTTAATTGGTTCATCAATTAGGTAAAATTATCACAACATTTCAGTGGTGAATGTTTCAGATGACATTGTTTTTAAAAGATGAAAATAACTTACTAGATATAATTTAAAATAAAATACAATATATAAATATAAAACAATGTATATTAGAAAAAGAAAAAATATTCTTATAAAAGAAAAATTAGCTATAAATTTTTTTTTTAAGTCAGTAAAGAACATGACTTATTGATTTTCATTTTATAAAACAAGAAATTAGCTAGAAAAACTTTTAAAAATGAGAAAACACTAAATTAACCCAAATTATGTTGCATATCTATAAGACATATTTATCATGATACATTTCTTTTGTAGTTTCTTATCAACGACTGAAAAGGGGAGATAATCGTGTTTGAAGGAAGCAAGCTGATTAATTCAACTTTGAGGTTTGAAAGATATAAACACTGAAACATACATAAAATTAACCAATTTTATTAACCAAATATCTACAAATAAATTATTTGCAATAAGAAAACATTCACAAAAAATTTGTAGAAATAAAAGTTAGACGGTTTAAAATAACACTGATACAAAAACTTTGAGAATAAATCAAATTTCTAGTTTCAATTTTTCTTCTTTTAGACTGGGGTAAACACTTAGGAAAAAAAAAAAAGATTCAGAATAATTATAGAAATCCAAAGAGTAAAATTAAAATGTTTTCATTAATGGATGACTGATCATGTGACCTAAATGTTTCTTTTATACAAACACTTCAAAAACATTGGGGGGGGGAGTAAGTATAGAAATTCAAGTTTGGTTTTGTTTTATTTTTTTATTATATGTAGAAATTGCTTTAAAATCCCCCCCACACACACACCCATAGCAAATTCATTGGCTTAACTTTTTAGTTTTTCATCAACACCAAATGGGGGGAGGGGGTAAAAATAACCCTTTTGCAGGCAGAATGACTTTTTTTAAAAATTGGCTATCTTGTAAAAGAAAGAAGACAAAGCTTGGAAAGAATTTGGAATTATACCTCATGAGGAAAATTATCAAAATGCTTCAGGTAAGCAAAATGAAGATGGAAAAAAAAAAAAAATGGAAATAGAATTGTTAAAAATATTAAATAAAATTCTAAACCATTATTCAAATGAGTAAAATCAAAATCTAAAATTCACAAAAACATTTTTCTTAAATAAGACAGGTGAATTAATGGTCCAACCAGTTGAATCAGCAGATTTGATATATTATAGAAAAGTTGTTATGAGGAGAGTATCAAAAAGATTTAGAAAAAAACTATTATTATTCAATTTGGGTGTTAGTTAAAGTATGAGGCCTGGTGAAATACTGTTATAGGTGATATAACCTATTTATATAATGGAATGATCCTACTACCACTATAAGTAGCAAAGACAATTGTAGCTTGGAGAACAAGCGACACGATTCAGTTCTAGACTGCATTGTCGGCCGTAACTCCACTTTCCTTCTGCAAATTCTACTTTCTTTGTTCAATACAATTGTATAAACATTCACCAGTCGTTTGTCTTTATTTGTGACCCTTAATAATCCCCACAACAAATACATCTTCAAATTTTATCATCAAATGAAAGCTTTATCAATTCAATAAGTGAATTGTTTGAGAAATGTATTGAATATGAAATTATTCCTAATATTTGGAAAACACCAATTGTAATACCACTACATAAAAAGGTTTGATACATTTAAAAAATAATTACCCACTAATTTCTCTAACATTTATTTTGTGTAAGGGTTTTGAAAAAAAGATTAGAAATTACATTTTAAATTTTATAGGAAATATATAAGGTTTAATCAACATCATTTTGTAAATTGCAAATCAATACGGATATTTTTAATATTGATATAATAAATGAATATTAGATGGAAGTGGATAACGTTAATGTTATATATTTAGATCTTATCAAAGCATTTGATATGCTATCTCATTATTATCTACTAGTGAAAATAATTTTTAAAAATGGGTCATTCTAATAAAGATAGTAAATATTATAAGATATTTTTTGATAGAATTATGAAAGTAAAAATTAGTGACAATTATTTTGAAACACAGTATATAGCGTTTGCTTTTCCTCACTCAGTGATCGGCACTTGGACATTTGTTGTTTTTAATATTCATAAATGATTTGCTTAATGATATAAAATCAGAAATCAAATTATTTGCTGATGATGTTAAACTATTTATTAGGCCATGATAAAAATGAATAACACAAATAAATCTACATAAATTGTCATATTGGAAAAATATTTGGAAATTAAAATTTAACATAGAAAAATATAAAGTATTACATATTGAATCTAAAATTATTAAAGTTGGATATAAATTAAGGAAGAGAAAAATCAAAAATACTTTGATGTTATTTTGAAAATCATATTTTGTCAATTATATTAAAAGGTAAATAGAATGATTGGATGGATTGTTAGAAATTTTATCTCAACAAAGGCAAATGTTGTTTTGTTTTAAAGATATACAAAATCCTGATAACACCTTATATAAAATATTGTACTCAGGCTTCGGTTCCAGTGTCTAAACATGGAAATTGAAATGTAATATTGAGATTGGAGGGCATAGAAAGAAGAGTGACAAAAATAATAATAAAGTTTACAGTTACCAGGAGAGGTTAGAGAAATTAGAACTAACTACTAGAAAAATAAAAAGGTGATCTAATTGAATTTTTTTTTTTTTTTTTTTTTTTTTTTTTAAATATTTCTCCTCAAACTGGAAACTTACTGTCAAGGCAGATTTCAAAAATTAAGTCTATTAACCAATTAGATTTTTCTTTTTGCTTATAGAGTAATACATTTTTAGAACAAATTTCATAATCAGATTTTTTTTTTTTTAAATTAATATCAATTTGAATGATTTCAGAAAAAATAGTAAGAAAAATAATTCAAGAGGGCATTTTTGGGAACAATTGGATTAAGAAAATTTGATCTGTGGATAGATATTATATTCACAGTGGATATGTTCTATGCAAAAATATTTTCTTAATTTTTTTTTTTTAAAGGTTGATGTGAGAAGAAAAAAATGGGAGATGCTTAAGGGGGCATAACAAACAAATAAAATGTACACAGGCAAAGCAACATTTTTCTTGTTTTGCAGTAGCTCAATGTAAGGCATTTTTCTTTGCAGCTGCTTATTGACCAATTCTAATGTTAAGAAACATCACTAAGAGTCCCCAATTGTGGTATAGGATTGTATAAAGATGGTTTTGTAAAATAGCATAATTAAAAGTGAATGCTTTATTGTTTTTATTCTATTGTACTATGACACACAATTACTGATCAAATTATTTTTTATTATATATATATTATATATAATATATATATTTGAAAATTTTCTGAAAATAATTTGCCTATTCTCCAAGGATTAAAAAAAGTTATCTACCTGAGAAAGTGTTAAAATAGCCAATTCAGTAACATTTTTAGAAACAATTATATATTTGCAAAATCTAATCAGATTCCTTGCCTTATTATTATTATTATTATTATTATATTATTATTGGTAAAGTGTGCTTATAGAAATGATCCCATCTGATGATTTGACTTTTGCGAATGACTTTCTAGCAATCAAGTGAATTTATAACAATCCCCCCTCGCCCTCCCCCAAATTGCTTAAGGCCAATTCTGAGTGACCACATAAATTAGAAAGATGATTGTTCCTGATTGAAATAAAAATGCATTGTAAAGAGATGAATTCAAGTTGTAATTAAGAGAAAGGAATTAACAGTATATCTCGAGGGATGATTAACTCAATGAAAAGGAAAAGAATTATTTAAAAAAAAAAAAAAAAAAAAAAAAAAAAGAAAAAAAAAAAGAAAGAAAAGCATATAGCAAACAAGATAACTAGACAATTGTGAGCAAGTTATATTTAAAAAATAAATAAATAAAACTCTTCATCTATAATTAAAAAAAATGACAACTAGAAAAAGGCCGAGATTGTGTAAAGTGTCACCTTATAGAATATCAGCCGACTATTTGTATAATAGACATTTAGTTCCTTTTCTGTTAATTTACAGTTTGAAAGGAAAAGGACAACAAAAAGGACAAATACATCTACGTTGTTTTAAAATTACTTTTCTACTCTTTTCAACTTGTCTTTATTCAAACAAAATTCCTGGCTAGAAACCTTAACCTTCCTTGAAAAACATCACATTTATTACGTCTTCAGTTCAAGGTTAGAGAAATTAAACATAGAACAGTGTCAACATTAAAACAAGATTCTGATTTTAATTACATGTGTTGGGTTTTGTACGTTTTCGATTGGAAACAAATATTTTAAGATCAAGAAGAAAAATTATGGAAGGTTTTTTGGTTTTTTTTTTTAGAATTCTTAATCACAGAAAATATCTTTTTTAAGTTAGAAGAGAAAGAATAAGAAAAGAAACAACAATAAGAAAGCATTGATTACCGTATTTGACGGCATATAAGACACACAGGCATATAAGACGCACCACAATTTCAGCATGTCAGATTCAGGAAAAAAGTTTTTAGTATATTTAAGCATATATTGTTGAAAATAGTCTAGCTGTGCATTACACAAGCAGAAACATAGCTGTATAAAAGCAATTAGTTAACCTCGATTATAATAATACCAGCAATAAAATAAGGATGCATGGAATTTAGGGTAGGTAAAAGTACTGAGCATAAGCTGGGTTAGTGAGCATCATAGAGAAGATTAGCCTCGGAGTACGGGAGGTCTCAAACTTCATCTACGATGTATAAGACACAGGGAAATTTTTTGAGCCAAAATTTTGGAAAAAAAGTGCTTCTTATATGCCGTCAAATATGGTCTGTGGATTTGATTAAGTCATAATAATCAATAAAAGTGTAAACAAGTTATCATTTACTAAATTTTGGTTTTGGCAAAAATGAAAATAGAAAACATTAATAATCATCTGTTAACCTCTGAGGTCATCCAAGTGCAATGATAGCATTTATTAAGTTTAGTTTGGTACAAGGCCAGAGGGAGAGTTGGTTGATTTTATTGTATGTCAACCATTGTTGGATTATTTAATACCAACGGTCTTTTTTTTCTCTCTCTCAAAAGAATATATGGTTTCAAGTAAATAATGATAATAATCACTTGTAAACAATTATAGTTTTTAGATAAACTATTCTTAATGCTGATATAAATAAATTTTATAGTTTTAGGTAACTATTACTATTTAATAAGAATCATCATTTGTTTGTACACTGTTGGATAGTTTCAAGTATTCCCATCTAATACTAATAATTGGCACACAGTTATATGGTTTCTAAGTACTCCCATCTAATACTAATAATTTTCAAAAAGATCTATTTGACCCAAAGATGAAACTCTTAACATGTACAACCACTTAAGGTCAGAATGGACCTGGGAGTAATGGCAATAAATGGGTGACTCCATTCTCCCGAAAGCTCAATAACTGAAACTTCACTCTTGGGAGGGCGGGGAGTAGAAATGAGGTAGTTGGTACAGACATGTCATACATTGTTTCCCTTCTTGTGTGATTTGAAAGTCACATGGGGATCAGCGCTCAACTTAGTTTAATTTGGGAACTTATATGTTACAATTTTGAATTGGGTCCTAATGCAGCGCAAGCAACCAAAAAACATTTTTTGTAGAAAGTTTGTTTGGTTTGCAAAAACGTTGACAATCAGGAAAGCTGAGGTTGGCCTAAGAACTTGAATTCTGAGGAGGCCTTGCTCCAAACCATAGAGGTAGATTTAAGCAAGCTCGGCATCTCACAGTTCCGTGTGGTTCATCACCTTCATAAGATTGACATGCTGTCAAAATGTGCTTTATATTACCAAAATATTGAAAAACTTTTGACTCAACCTAGTAAATGAGTAAATGAAAAAAAAAAAAAAAAAAAAAAAAAAAAAAAAAAAAAACTTGTTCTATATATTCTGAGTGAGTGGCTGAAATGTAAACACTATTCAAATCTAAGAAGAGATAAATTTCTAAAAAAAAAAAAAAAAAACAGAAATTGGTCATCAGATAAAAGATCTTAATTATACACTGAGATTTCTTAAATTTTGGATTTTGTAAAAAAAAAAAGTTTTAAAATGGAAAACTCATCTATCATGAATAATTCTATGGAAAAAGTCAATTTCAAAATAGTTAATTAAGAAATTAAGAAAAAATATTCTCAGTTAAATATTCTTATGAATACTGACTCGGATTAATGTTGCCCTTCTAATTATAACAATTAGAAGGGCAACATTAATCTGAGTCAGTATTCATTTTTTACACTTTATCATTTGAAAATTTCAATAAGCTTGGCATTTTTATAGTCTTGTTTATTTGTTGTTTTTTTTTTTGTTTTTTTAAAGTTTTGCCATTTAAAAAAGAACTATTTGTAAACCAATGACATTTATGGAAATGTTTATTTGAAAATTAAAATGGATGAGAATTCAAGATGAACATGTCCAAGAAAATTTTTAAAATGGAACTTTTTTGGAAGACAAGTTTTTGTTTACAGAAGAAAAAAATAGACTAAACAGAAATAAAGATCAACCCACATGATTTAAATTTTGGAAGAAAGATTAAAATTATTGATTTATTTAATCCTGATGATAATTTGTTGAATTTACTCCCCACCCAAAAAGCATGAGGATGCAGAAAGGCCTCATTATAATAACAGCAGTTTAAAGACCAAAGTAATCAGAGTACATAACTAGACAACCTTGTCTTATAGTCCTGACATCTTCATAATGTCATTTGTTTGGGTCTATCAATGAAGCATACAGCAGTGCTTATCCAATAATGATGATGATGATGTGAAAGACACAACCAAACTGATGGATTAGAAATCAGTGGATAAACTCTTAAATAAGATGCTGTATAATACAGACTTTTATTTAAACTTTCAGAAGGAAGGAAGGTCATGTATAGAACTTTATTATATTGAGGGATTATTTCTTTCTATTAAATCTGTTAGAATTAAAAAAAAAAAAAAAAGAACAAGTATTACTTTTCACTAACTCTCTCCAAAAACAAAAGCTATTTTTCAGGTGGGTTGGATTTAACGGTATGTCAACCCTTGTTGGGTTATTTTATGTCAAAGACATTTTGTTGTATTCATTCTTGTTGGGTATTCAATTTTTTTTTACATTTTAAATACTCATTTTTTTATCTATTTAACCCATAGATGGTACCCTACCAGGTACTACCACTCACGGTCAGTGGACCTGGGAGTAATGGCGATAAAGGGGTACTCCACATTCTCCAGAGTTTAACATCATACCCAGGACATGTTATTTTTCAGATTTTATCAAATTAAAAGATTTATTTCAATGAAGAAAAAGAAACTATAAACAATTTATCATAAATCAATATAAAATGCTGCTCCAGTTTTTAAATGTTTTTATAAAAACTATAATCGTACCAAATCAATATAAGTAGATATTTTTTGTCAAAGAAAAAAAAAAGACATATTGGCCTTGTTATCAATAATTACGATATTGTATTCATCTTTCTTTTTTTTTTTGTCAGTGTAAATGAAATTGTTAAGAGTTGAAAAGAATTGGATCTCTATGTTTCAATTAGTTTTATCAAACCTTTTTTTTTTCTAAATATTAGCAACAACAATATAGATTCTATTTTATTCAGAACTCATCATTGGCAGGTGAGGGAAAGGGGAAATGAATTAACCAGGAATGAAGAAAAAAAAAGATAAACATTCTAAATATCCAAATGAATACATTGAAATTATCAAATCTTTTAATAAATAAAATTCCACATTAATAGATCTTAATATTTAAAATAACTTTGATCATAAAACAAAGCCAATATTATACATAAACTAAAAAGAAATGAGAAAACATTTTAAAGATCCTAACATGTTTTATTGATAGTTTATAAATTCCAATTTATTAAATGATAATAAAAATTGATTAATAGCATAAAAGTTAACATTTCAAACAAATATATTTTACTCAATGACCTTAGAACTGGAAAATAATTCTGAATTCAACTTTAGTCTGCTAATTTGCATAAAATTATCCAGGTCTTAAAGAAGAATTAATTAATCCTTAAAATTTCATATTTTAAAATAAAAGATAATTTCTTTTGTCAAATATGTATTAAAGAATAAATAAGACTTAGCTCTTAGCCAAAAAAGAATTTTGCACTGTATTTGTTACAATATGATGGTAGGATTGATAGATTTAAATGGCACCTCAACCCATCTAGGGTTATTTTGTGTCTAGAAATTAGAGAACTGTGTTCATTGTACATTCACATTGTACATTATGTAGTTGTTAAGAGTTTTTTGGGTTTTTTTTGTGCATGGCCCAATAAAATATGAATCATTTTTTAACAGATCTATTTGATCCATACATGAGACCCTAACAGGTACTATCACTCCTAGTCAGAGTGAACGTGAGGGTAATGGCAATGAGGGGTAGTTAGCCATATTGCCCAGATCTCCAGACCTAGAGGCTCACCACAAAATGCGGGTTAGTGTCATAACCAGGACATCCCTCTTAGGTAGGGTCTTAACCCCTCTGCAGAGTGGGGGGGGGGGTACAGTCAGTATATTCTAAGCCCGCACGGACAGGACAGACAGTTTTTTTTAATACTTGAAATTTAGTATTTCAAATTAAAAGATGAAAATTTAAAAATAAAAAGTATGTTAAAGAATGAATAAAAAAAATTAGCTTTTAGTCAAAAAAGAATTTTGCAATATCTATTTTTGTCCAAAAATGTAACCATTCCTTTTCATCAAACATGTTAGAAAAAAAATCTTAATTAGATGGAATAGGGAAATATTATACACTTAGGATTACAAATAAAGAAGAAGAAGAGAGACAAACAATAGAAAGCAAAAGTTTAAAGTTATCATCTCAATTTCATTTAAGTACCAAATGGATTGAAAAACCTTATGTGGAAAAATGATAAATAAGTGGGTAAACACAAGAAAATTAGGTAACTTTAATACTATCCAAAACTCTTCATTTTTATATATATATATATATATATATATATATATATATATATATATATATATATATATACATACATACATACAACACACACACACACACACAAAGAGAGTGGGATAAACCTATTTTAATTTCAGAACTAAATCACATGCTGAAAACTTATTTTTATACTTTTAAGAATAGGTTAATGCCTTGATGAATTCAACAAAACAAGTCATTAATGCTATTCATATCAATTCCTTTCCAATTAAACTACATAAAATTCTAAGACTTTTAAACACATCTTTTTAATTTTTTATTATTAATTCCTTCATTTCATTTGCACAAGTCAAATAATTTACAAATTTCACAATAATATTGTCTTTAAATACACTTATTTTATGTTGTTTTTTTTAAATACATTTTTCTTATCTATTCTGTTGAAGGAATTAATTGTAAGGTAGCAGTGTAGACTTGATTGTGTACAATTTCTAATAATTACCAGTTTATAAGTAGATTGTTGATATCTTTTCAAAAAGGAAAATATTAAACCTTTCTGAATTATTTAATAGTTTATACATTATTATTATCATTCCCCCACAGTGTAGAGTGTTTACAGTTAGAGAATCTCCATTTGTAAATTGACTGTAAGAAAAGGGGGTCACACTTTAAGGATTTGGATAATGTTCTTTGAATTATTCAAATGAAAAGAGACATTTGAAAAGAGCCCATTAGAAATTAAATTTAATGGCAGAATGAGAAATCAATATTTGTTCATCCTGATAGAATAATAAATCTATAAATCTATTTTCTACTTGATGCAAATGGAGATAAACTTCAGTTCTAGGAGACAAGATGATACAAAGACGAGAAGGATGCGGGGGGGGGGGCAACATAAATGGGGTGTCCTTACCAACTAAAGTTTAGAAAATAAATAAAAACAACATTGGGGAAGGGGGGGTATAGTAAAAGACGAGAGACTAAGTCTTTTTTTTTGTGAATAAAATTAGCAATCTAATGCAAGTTGTGAGTAAAAGAGTAAAAGCTATTTACGAAGAAGAAAAAAAAAAAAGGTAGTAGAGAAAAGAGGAAATAAGTAGGTTAGTTGAGGACAAACATGCAATGTTATCATGTAAATTCTAGAGAGATTAAAGTTGATATTTAAATACACTCAACAGTTGCAATATTAGAGAGAGAGAGAGATAGAAAGAGAGAGAGAGAGAGAGGGGGGAGGAAAGTAATAGACAAGCAATTCTAGTTAGAGTTAAACAGACAAACATTAAAAGAAATTGTACAAGACAAAATAAGTGCAGATTATAGAAGAAAAAAAATACGTTAAATATTTTAACTATTTTACAGGAATATTTTTTATAAAATCTCAAATAATAAAATGCAAATGTCAGTGTGTCACATTTTTTAACTTTACCCCTAGAGACCATAACCCAACATATAATACCATTTTGGAATCAGGCCGACTCTGCGAGCAAATTTAAATATTCTGGGCTGAATCCAAACCCGCAATCCTGAAATTTTTTATTTTAATATTTTTTAATGAAATAATTCATTAAATAAGAAGATTCTATTTGAATACAAAAGAATCTTTTTATTACCCTCAAATATTGTTATATTTGTTTTAAATAATTTAAAATATTTTAATAAAAATCTAAACCCATATCATATTGGATTATTTATTAAGTTATCCATATTGTCATGTCTATGAAAATCTCAGAGATGAGGAGTTATTATTTTCTCAGCCTATTGGCCTCATCCTGGTTGCAGCTGCTCTAACCTTGGGCTCTTTTCTAGTGTATTTTGTTATAGTTTGTAATGTTGGCTGAGATATGTAGATGACAACATGTTCATACTGTGGCCCCACCAGAAAAAGATTCAAGTACTGCTGGACTAAAGAAATTCAATAAGACCTTCAACAATGAAAGAGGAAAAGGAAACAAAAAAATCAACTGGTTTTCATTTTAGAGAAGTTACATTAATGGTAATACAGACATGTATGAATCAAGAGGAAATGATCAGCCTAAGAAATAAGCCGTCACTATAAAAAAAAAAAACAACTACCCTACAAGCATCGGCCTCCAAGAGGGGCAAGAGTTGAGAACAATAACCAGAAACCTACAAGGACCTACAAGTCTATTTTCCAGACATCAGAAAAGATTCCAGAGATCTGTGGAACATACAACATTAGGACAATATTCAAAAGTCTTCCAAGCCTTCCATAGAAAAGAACATGACAAAGAACTGGCTTAGCATTCACAGTTGAATTTTTTTATTTAAGGTTATTGTTATTGAATCATATTAGTTATATAGAACTCTGTAAATGGAGTTCAAAACTGTTTGAATTATGCAAATATCGAACCTCATTTAAAGAAATACTATTTTTCAAAATAAGAGTCAGAGAAAATTATTTTTAAAATGGAATGTTATTCTTAACAATTTAATGTCTTTTTTTAACCATTTGACATAAAAATATTCTTAATATCTCGGCAACAAGAGTAGAAAAAAAGAATATAATGAAAAGACCAGACTGGCTGAGTTTTGATTATGTTCTAAAAGTGAGTAAATTTAAGTTTGTTTTTTTTTCCAAAATTGAAAGTTTTACCAAAAAGCCCAACGTTAAAGCATCATCAAAATAATTCTGAGACTATCTTCTATTAACGAGATGTTGCCCCCTTTTTTTGCTTACTTTATACTTTTTGAAGGAACCTGCATCAACTTTGGTCAGTTTTTGTTTTCACTTCCAAAGGTCAGAGAAGAAAAAAACCTTTGTGGTTGTAGTTTAAAGAAGACACTTCTAATTGATTCTACAATTTCAAGAATATTCATAAAGATTGGCCACTTTGATTTTGAAAAACTAAGTAACATGTCAAATTTAGTCAAAAAAAAAAAAAAAAAAAAAAAAATTTTTTTTTTGCATTTTTGTCTGTTCAAAACAAAATGCCATTTTAACTTGCAGTAAAGAATAATTAAATAGATAAAAGCATATATACAAATTACATATTTAAAAAGATTTTTTTTCCAACTATATATTTTTAAGACTGGACTAGAAATATACGAGAAATTGCACATTGAACAGATTAAAAGGTGCAAATTTGTCAATGACTCCCAAAATGAGCTAAATGGGTGCATCCCGTGCAGTTGTGGAAGAGAATATAAAAAGGTGAAATCTGCCAATTACAGAAACTAAAGGAACATTAGAAAACTGTAGTCTGGAGGAAGAGAAAGTCAGGCATGGCTGATCAGGTATGGAGGGAAAAGGGAAGTCATCAACCCCTGTGGAGTGAAATTAAAATAATAGACAGGGAATAATATTGGAAAAACAGTAAACTCAAAGAATAAGTGCCTATGTTATAGGTTCTACCAAACCCTAAAACAGATCAAGTATAGAGATTAAAATAATATGAACGACATTAAGTGAGAGAGAGAGAGAGAGAGAGAGAGAGAGCACGCATAGGGCCCAAGAATCAATAATAAATTTAAAAAATAGTAAAGTTGGTACACTGGATTACTGTTGTTATCAGCTAAACAGCAAGGGAGTCTATCCCATTTTCGAGGTTCAGTTGTTAGAAAAAACAATATGACAAAAGGTAGAATAAATAGTTAAGGCAGCAAATTAGGTTTGGTTCAAAATTCCCTAAATGGTTACTGGCAACAAAAAAACACGTGAAGACGGCTGGAGGATAGAGTGGCTAAAATGTTGTGAATATAAACCACAAAGAGGACAACAATTTGAAAAGTATAAACCACATTGTCATTATATAATGATAGGATTAAGGGGAAAAATACAATTGGTTTTTATGAGAAACATTTGTTTACATTAAATGGGATAATTACATTGCTTTAATTGAACCATTAATAGATTTCATTAAAAAAATAAAATAAAAATAAACTATATCTAAAAATGAGAAATATTAAATGTCAGTCAAGTTGTAATTGGCACTTAGTAACCATTTCCTTCAATTGATTGATTTTCTTGGATTTAAACATAAACTCCAATGGATTAATTAACTCTTTATACTAAAAACATTTCTAATGTAAAAAAGAAAGAAAAAAAGATCTTACTTGATAATCAAGTGGGATTATATTATTATTATTATAATGAGAGTCAACCTAACATACATTTTTTTTCTTTTGCCATAACAAATGAAGAAAATGATTTTCATGTTAAATTCTGCAAATTAATAGATTCAAAGACGAGCGTATTACTAATCCACAGTAAAGAAAAAAAAATTTGTAATCAATAAAATAAAATTATTTAGACTCATTAATTATCAAAATGTTACCAAAATGAGATGTGAACCTAGTATGTATCTATATACAATGCTATATGTAGTTGAAAGAAATGAGGTATTTTAATTTAAAACAAAAATTTCCAGGAGGAAGTGAAATAATCCAGGGTAGTTTATCAAGGACACGTAAAATATAATAACTCCTCATTTTATTTGTTTGCTTGTTTTGCTTTTCAGCATAGAAACCATGGTGGGTCATTTAATCTTTTGAAAGATTTGTAGGGAGAGCTTGGAACTCAATCTTTTTGTAAACAAATTTTCCATTTAACCTATAGATGGAACCCTAACAGGTACTACCACTCCGGGTCAGAGTGGACCTGAGAGCAATGGTAATAAAGAGATGCTCCAAAAAACTCCAGAACTGGTACCTCACCATCAGATAGTTTAACGTCATACTCAGGACATGAAGACCCTCAGCCACCACCTTCTAGTACCCATAGGATAAAAAGGGTTGGGGCTTGCCATAAGGGCAATAGGGTTGGGGCAATCATATAGGTGCTAGGACTTGACGTGACCAGCCGATTGATCGGAGGAGGCCTCTCCAACCGCCCATCTAGCCTAAATAAGGGCCAAAGTGTTGCATGTCATGGACTGCTCATTCACCAGGATTCTGTCCTTAAGCATCACAAGTCACCACCCACGGTCAATAGATGGCCCCATTTGGAGGTGGGTCTTACTCCTCTGCAGAGATGCAGTCGGTGTATCTTAAAACCCCAGCCGACAGGGCTTCATTTTATTAACATATTGAATTCTTAGCCATCAGATACCCTGTAACTGAATTCATCATTTTTTTAAGTGGGGGGGGGGACAAGGACAACATATATTGAAATTTTACTACAGGAGATAAAAATGTCTTTGTTTAAAGCTCTTGATTCCATTAAAAGGAAGGAAGGCTGTGACAAATTATTATATAAAGCCATTATTATTATCATCATCATTATTACGTGACTTTTTGTTGATTGCCAAAGAAAATAAATGATATGAAAGGTAAAAAGAGATTTGAGAATCTGGAGGAAATTCAAAGAAATAGATTGGTCCAATTTCAGGAAATAGTGAAAACCATTTTGAATGCCAACAAGATTATTTGGAAGAAAAATTAATATTAAATTCATTATTCATTTCTTTTTTAAGACTTTTTCAACTCAACTTGAACATTTGAATTTCTTTGAAATCTTACAACACTTGAAATGCTACAATACAAAACAAATTTAAAAAATGTTTATTATCAGTATTTAAGAGTTAATCAGAATCTCCAGTGATGTTGTTTTTTGGGGTTTTTTTATCACTGCTTTGGTCAATTCATTCTTTGACCTTCCTCAAATGTAGAAGTTTATTCAATCTAGCAGGAAAGATTTCTACAAATAAAAGCAATTCAGTAAACTATTTGGTTTTTTTTTTTGCTTTTTTTTTTTGGGGGGGTGCTCAGTGTAGGGCAAAATCTTATTTTCCAAAGTGAAATACTGGCAATATCATTTTTCAGTTATAGAACACCTTCGACTTTTGTTTTGCTCCATTCTTAAGTCCACATACAACCCTTTATCAAAAATGCACTCCCCCCCCACGTCCCCCATTTTAAACCCATTCACCAAAAGATTACCTTCTGCTCTTCTCTTTTCCTATATTCTTTTATGACAAATTTCATAGTTTTATTGGTCTTTCATTTCTAGGGAGTCAATTAGCACCCCACCCCCCACACACACACATTATATCCCCTATGACAATTGCATTGGATAATATCAGAATAGATTTTATTGCTGAATTTTGGGGCTTTTTTTTCTTTCATCTTGGAAGCCTGAGACTTAGTGAGAAAGGTGCACACTGCATTTTTGGAATGGAAAATTATCCTGATAGTCGACAACTCTTAACTTTAGAATCCATGTCACGTTATTGTTGGCACCTTCAAAACGTGTCCTAATAAGTAGATTCCAATGTTAGAGATGTCAGTGGATAAATTATTTCTTAAGTTACCAACAAAAAGTGAAATCAGAAAAATAAAATGGAGGAATATACTTTCCTAAATTTGTGAAAGAAAAAACTTATTTAATAATATTTTATGACAATCAAAAGTCAATAGATTTTATTGAAATCTTTAAATCTATTTTTAGATCTCCAATATATTTTGATGTTGATATTGGTTCAATATCAACATTGGAATATCTACATCTAATTAGTTTTATTGGAAGAATTTCAAATGTTCATCATATTCCTAAAACTAAAATAAAAATTGTAAATTTTGCCAAAGAAAAATATTCTGGCAAAGAAAGTCATATGAATACTTAATAAACAAATATCTTTTGAAAATAATAAAATCATTTATTATTGCAAGGTGTAATTCTAGAAGAGTTTGATTGCTTATTAATATCTAATACAGATCACATGATATTTTAGAATTTGGTTTATAGAAAAACAATATCATGTATATGAGAATAGACGATATCAGTTGACAAATAAAACAACTTTAAAAGTGATAAATTGAAAGTTCAACATTCAAATAAACAACTCTACAAAAAGAATGTTTTTTTGTTTTTTTTTATGCGAGTCACTTTTAACCAATCAGAAACAATTTTTATATTTTTCGCTTCATACTGAAATTTGTAGTCCAGCTAAGTGGAAAGCAAACTTTTTGAAACCTTATTTTTTCCAATGCAGATATCATTGTTTTGATAAACAAGCCAAACACCTGGTCCATTTAGCAAAACCTTTCTTATACCCTTATGGAGATTTTAACTTTTGACTATTTGTAAAATTATCCAAATTTGGTTCAAATCTAACTCAAACAAAAAATTGTTCCTCATATGATAAAATAAGATTTTCAGTAAATAATGCCAAAAATTTTAAATATATATAAGTATATAAAGAATTGAAAAAAAAAAAAAAAAGTGTTCAGATGGATGATATTTTGTTGTAGGAGCCAACATTATAACATTTTAATTTGTTTAGCAAACCATCATCAGGGCATTTATTTATATATAAAAAAAAAACAATGTTCTGTCTCTTTTCCATATCCAATTCGTATTCAAAGGCCACAATAAACTAAAACAAAAAGAAAATTTATTAAAAAAAATAAAACAAACCACTTTTTTGAGTTTTTAAATGAATACCCTGACAATGGTTTGCTAAACAAACAAACATAACGTTGGCTCCTACAATAAAATATCAGTCTGAACACCTTATTGTTTGTTTTTTTTTTTTTTTTTTTTTTTTTTTCAATATAATTGTTTGATTCATTTCCATTTTTCCTGATATACACACATACATTTTTTTTTTTCTTTAGATATGAATATTTCAATTCTTTTTTTTTTTTTTAATGGAAATACTTATCAGATTTATATGAAAACAACACTAATTTTAGAGAGGAACAGTTTAAGTGAAGAAATTGGATTGGAGACCCTCAAAAAATTCAACTAGATAAGTCTGCTTCTTTATTTCTATTCAATCCCATATATTAGTATATATTTCTATTTAAATGGAAATTAAATGAATACATACCTAAAGATTTTAATGTGAAAAAGTTAAACTTTTCTAGCAGACAAGGACACATTCATTTAACATTTTTGTTCTCTATGTTAAAATATGAACTAAAAAAATAAACATTATGTAACTTGGATATTTAGAGACTTCACTCAGATTTCTTCTGTTGTTAACTTGTTATATTAATTAATAAATCTGCTGCCTCAGCAACATTTACAAATTTTCAGAGTTGCTCACATAGTTTATAGAAATTAAATATTCTTATAATTTATGCCTGGTTTTAAACAAAGAAATATTTTAAGAGAACCATTAATTTAATTAAACAAAAAGAAAATGAGAAAACTAATACATAAATATACCAGAGTTTTATTTTTCTTAAAAGTTGACAAATTTTAGCTTCACACACACACACACACACACACACACACACACACACACACACACAAAGTGCAAATCTTCATGCACAAAAGTTTAAATACCACAGACAAGAATTTTTCTTCTACTTAACCTTAGATAGGAACTGGCCAAAAGGTTTTGTGTTTTGTTTTTTGTTGGGGGTGGGGGAAGTAGCCACTTGGGCATTATCAAGATTAAAAACATTAAAAGCATGGAGACAAAAACTGTGGCTATAGATGTCACAGGGTTTGTTTGGTTTTTTGTTGCATGTTTTAAATGTCAACCTTATGTTATTTTGTACATAATGGGAGATTGTGGGAGATTGTGGCAATCAAGTTGAGGCTAATGCTGCTGCTGCTTCTTCTTCTTGTTCTTTTGGTAGGATAGAAAAGTTATTAAATAGTATTATTTGGACTATTGTCCTCATCTTCATTGTTATCTGTACAACGTTTCGGCCGATGTGCCCTCCAGCCTTCTTCAGGTATTTCTTGTCGTAATCAGGAACCTAGAATATCTACCTATTTACTTACGTATGATTTTTTGACCTAGACTCATATTGGGTGTTTTTTGTTTTTTTTTAAATCTAATCTAGCTTTTTTAATTATAGGTTCCCATATTGTGTTCATTTCTATGCTAGGTCTACTTCAGAGATTACTATAGCCTATCATAACGAGGGTCTTAGTGTCCTGGGTATGATAAAGTTACAATTCTGGAGCTCTGGGGAATGTGAAGTACCCCTTCATTGCCATTACTTCCAGATCCACTCTGAGTCAGAGTGGTAGTACTTGTTATGTTGGTTGGTTGGTTGGTTGAGTTTTACGGCATGTCAACCCATTGGGTTATTTTATACCAAAGACGTTTTTGTTGGGTCCATTCTTGATGGATACTCAAATTTTCTTTTTAAACTCATTTTTTTTCTTATTTAACCCATAGATGGTACTCTAACAGGTACTACCACTCTGAGTCAGAGTGAACCTGGGAGTAATGGTGGTGAATAGTTCCAGTATTGGAACTTCACCATTGGATGCAATTTAATGTCATACTCTGTTAAAGTCTCATCAATGGATTAAATAGATAAAAAATGAGTTTTAAAATGCGTTTACAAAAAATAATAATAATAATATTGAATACCCAACAAGAGTGAATAAATGTCTTTGTAAAAAAATGTTTAAAAAGTGGACACTGCCACCATCTTTAGTAGACTGACGGATGCCAACAATGACATGCCCTTAAAAAAAAGAAAGAAAAAAGAAAGAAAAAGATATTTGTCACTTATAGGAAATTAACATTAGTTATATAATTTAAAACAATTCATTTTTTGTGATCATTGTAGATGAAAAGGTTTTCTAAAGTTAATCTTGATATTTTTTTTCCTTCTTGTGAATTCAAACTGAAAAGTTTTATGATTTAGATTTATTTTTCCTAAGAATTCAGTCAATTTTATTGACAGCTGATTTTTATTGATTTCCAAATAAATAGACTATATTAAATCTTCTTAAATTTAAATGTTTACTTCTATTCTATTTTTCAATACTAAAATCGTGTGAAGTTATTCTTCATCTTTGATGAGATTTTCTTTTAGATATTTAGGCCAGAAGAATTGTCTTCAGAAATGTTTGCAAAAATATTGAAATTAAAAACAAAAATTATTTTACAGTTACAATAAAAAAAATATCATCCAGTAGATAATAGCCAGTGTTTATTGACATTTCTATCACAAATACCCAGTGAACTAAAAGTAGTTGTTTAAAAGTTGATTTATATGTTTCTTATCACTTTTTTGTTTTTATGACTGAGACAATTGATGCTTATAAAACTGTGTGTGGTAATAAACAAAAGAAAAGAAAATAATCTTATAGAATTAGTCAAATTAATGGAGAGTAGAAAATTTGATTGATAAAAACAATTAGAAATTAGTAGAATGAAATGTTACATTTTCTTTAAGACTTATTTCAATTCTAACCTACTTATTTTTGCTTCCTGATTAGGTTATTAATACACTTTTCAGTACATTTTAACCCTTTGTGGCCCAGAATGAGGGAAAATAAAAGTACTACTGGTATACCAGTTGGTTGGTTGTTTTATGGCATATCAACCCTTTTTGGATCATTTAATGCCAAATCAAGTCCTTTTTGATATTCAATTTCTTACAGTACCGACTATTGCTAAAATGGTCACCCATTTAAGTATTGAACAGGCTCATTGGTGCTTAATTACAGTGGTCTAGCAGGAACTGGTGCTTTCAATGTGACTTGACCGTAATCCCGATAGTATACCAGTGTAAAAGCTCAACAGGTTAAGCTTAGACATTTTAGATATTGGGCCAGTTAATTCAGTCGGTAAAGCATTTGTCTAGAAATTGTAAAGTTCCAGGTTCAATACTAGTCCCCACCAATTCAGTGCATGAGTAGCACAGCTTTGGTAATCTGATCTGTGTGGTAAAGCATCTAGGAGCTAACGATAGGTGTGGTGCTCCATCTCAATAAAAACAATCTCCCTGGTCTAGTGTTAGCAAAAAGGGGATAGACTCCCTCACTGTCCAGCTGATACCAACAATAGGCCACTCCACAAATGTTACTACTTTTATTTTAGAGATCAATGTAATTTGTAAATAGATCCAATCCATTTAATTAGAATTAAATCATTAAACGTAGAGAATATTTCTGAGAAAATGTTTGGGTTTTGATCATTTGAATTATCAATTTCCAAAATAGAAAATGAATCTTAAAATTCAACTGTGTGGCCCATCATTTTCTGTTGTTTATAAACTTGCTAAACTAGACGAGAAAACAAAATTTGGAAACAAGATATATTTATAGATTATCAAGATTGAAAATGATAATAAGCTTAGTCATTATCGTTACACTATCAAATGAGAGAAGAAATTGTTTTGAAATCAGAGTAAATGAAAAGATAAGATCTACTTAAATGATAAAAATTGAAATGAAATAATTGTTTTTTTGTTTTTTTAACAAACAAGATCTTCTAAAATCATGTTTCAATTGAATCTGAAAACTAAAGAGTTAAACACTTGGATTCAGATCAATATTAACAATGGATAAAATGCATCAGATTTCTAGATTATTAGATCAACCAATAATAACAAGAGGAAAGAGATTTCCCTTTAAAAGACATCAAATAACAAATCAAAACAATTTTAGACAAGTTATTTTCTAGACTTATTCTATTAAACTGTAATATTGTCAATTCTTATGTTACTTTCATCATCTCATTAATTCCGGTTTCATTCTCTTTTCTTTTTTTGATTATTGAAAATTGGCAAAGTAAACAGATTTATAAATGGAGATGTATCCTGGAGATATTAGGAAATGTTGTATTACTGGCAATGCAGTCTTGGAAGACGATAGATTTCATGCACTCTAGTCTCTTTTTTTTTGGGGGGGGGGGGGTCATCACTAGGGCACAGAAAGCCTGGGCAAGATGTATGGAGAACCTGTGTTGCCCAAGCCACAGTGCCTCCCTCGCTGACATGATCTGAAGGAATGGTAAACCAATGTTTGGCGCCAGTTCATATGCAAGAGTTGCCAGACAGCAGTTTATACACTGAACTGCCTAACAGAGTCAAAGCCATGTTTTTTTGTCAGGGTTTTTCCTTTTAGCCTTTTCCCTCACCAGAGGATACCCACAACATAGGAGAGGGGGCTTAGTTGGATTCATACCTTTCCCAAGAGTATTAGCACTATGTGAAATACAAAGAGTCTCGTCCAGGATTTGAAGTTGTCTCTTCTTGCCCATTTCAAATGATGATAACCATTACACCCCCAAGCCTCTAACAACTTTGTATAATGTATAACATAAGTTTAGATAGACCGGCTTAAAGTCACCAGATATTTTGCTATATTGTCAAAGCCAGAATTTAAAAAAAAAAAAAAAAAAAAAAAAAAAATGGCAAATGAAATTTAATGCCTAAAAATGTCAAGTTAAATTTATGCTAACAAAATAAACATTTATGAATGAAATGCGTAAAGCAAGTAGAAATTTCTGACTATTACATTCTGTTACCTGTTCACCTGATAAAAAAAAAAAAAAAAAAAAAAAAAAAAAAGGTGCTGACATTTGACGTCATAATGGTTAACAGAGATAATAAAGTGTCAGATGAAGATGTTGATATGAGTGTCACATGATCCGAGAGAAAAATGATTTCACCAACTCAACTTGCCCTTAGAGACGATGGCATGAAAGAAAATACAATAGAGCCTCAAACCAACTTTCTTATTTCTCATATCACAAGTGTATAGCCAGGTTTAAGGGAACAAATGAATAGAACAAAGGTGACATGAAACCTATCAAACTTATTATTGTATTGAAATTCAAAATAAAAATGGGAGACACTTTTTAAAATAGGATTGATATTTTAAATTAAAAACAATTTTTTTTTTTTTTTTTTAAGTTTCACATGTTATAAATCTTTATCTAATTTAAAGTCAAAATATAATAAAAACACATCTATCTGCTAATTATTTTAAATTCTAAACTTGAAATGAAAAAATCAAAAACAAAAAAGCAACAGAAAAAGAATGTATTAAACAATTATAACAGCTTCTTTTTTTTTTTTTTTTGTTCATCCAAGTTTCATTCTTGCAAATTTACCTTCATTCGTTGTTAAATCAAATATGGATTATAAAAAAAGATTCTTTAATTATTCAACTTCTATCCCCCATCCATTCTATGGGTCCGGTTTAGCTTGTTCAGTAAAGCAACCACCTAGGAATTGCAAGGTTCCTGGTTCAATACCAGTCCCTGTCAACTCAGCACATGAGTAGCACAGATTGGGTAACCTGAACTGTGCAGTAAAGTTGGAAACTAGCAGTAGGTGTGGCGCTCCACCCCAGCAAAATCAATCTCCCTGGTCTAACACTAGCAAAAAGGGGGCAGATTCCCTCGCTGTCCAGCTGATACCAACAATAGGCCATTCTGCAACTTCTATCCCATAATACTCCCTTTAGTCTAGGAAGCTTATATATAAATCAAAGAATTATTATTGGAAAGAAATAATACATAAGAAACAAAAAACAAATATTAAAACAAGATTTATTTATTTATAATTTGATTGCATCAATTATGTACAGCTATTTTTATTACAAAAAAATAAATAAATAAAAGATGTGTTGTAATCCTTTCTGATCCACAATCCCAGCCCAAAGTGTTGCTTCCTTAAGAATGGCAAATGAAACCTTTTGAAACAGCCATTCAACCTCTTGGGGTCAACAGTTCTTGAACAAATATAACAGAATCAAATAAAGAGATTATTCAAGGGCCTAGGACACTGGATATTATTCGAGGGCCTAGGACACTGGATATTTCAATCACAATAGATAGAAAAGGAAATCTTATGAAAAGTGATCTAACCAGTTTATGATGCTCAGCCTACCATGATTTAATCTATTGCAAATTTGAGTCCCCCCCCCACTCCCCGGAAGTATCACTCCATATAAGAGACTTGCGACCCCAGAACGAAAAAAAAAAAAAAACTATGCTATTTATTGACGTCTCCTCAATCCAGAACACAACTAGCACTCAGGTGACAAAACATTTGGCACAGTCCTAAATTTATTCACCACTCAACTGCAATTGCAATTTTGGCTATTGTCTATTTAGAGTCCAAGCCTCAATGAAACACAATTTCAAAGAGAATTGTTTTCTAACTGGATACTGACTGAATTTTAAGGGTAGAATGGTTCAGTTAGAATCCCTATGAGGCTGTGAGATGAAGTTGTAACATTCAAGTCTATATTGCTGAAGCAAACCTTTTCCAGCACTGAATGGATTCTCATTTTTGCTGAACTATGGAGTCATTCATTGGGTCAACATTGTGTCCTGTCCAAGTCTCATAGGTAGTTTTGTACGCTCGAAACAGAGTAGGTTCAGTAGAGTTGTTTGGTTTGTTTAATGGCATATCAACCTTCTTGGGTTATTTAATACCAAAGCCATCATTAGTACTATTTCATTCATTAGTGGTAGTATGAGGGGTTCATACTTTCCCCAAGGTATGCTAAAAGTGAATGTAATAGCGTAAATGGGGTTTGAACTCGCTTATTTCAATGTTGTAGTCCAGCATGTTAGCCACAGGGACACACCCCCCCCCAGCAGAACCTCCTTGATTGGGAGATGATCTTGCAAAATTATTACTTGATCATAATCAATCTTCATAGTGTCTTTCAATGAAGAGCAAAGTTAAAGCAGACAAACTATCTTCACCTTTTATAGAAGAACAACAAAAAGGTAGAACTTGATGAACTCAACTAAAACGATTGTATTGCAGCATCTTTAGGATTTTGTAAAGATTGGTATTAAAATTAAATCTCATTGGGTTGATTGGTCTCTACAAGAACTTAGACAAAACAGAGTTCAGGTATTTTAATCAAGTTAGTGCTATCTCTTCATTAAATGGCAAGCCACTGAAATCAGTAGACCAATTCATATACCTCAGTAGCAATATCACATCTACTGAAAGTAATGGAAACATACGCATAGGTAAAGCATATTGACAGTTTAACATCAATATGGAAACCTGATTTCTAATAAAACAGGAATTCTTTCAAGCTGTAACAGTGACAGTACTACTGTATGGTCACACTATCTGAACTTTAACAAAATGCCTGGAGAAAAAAGCTAAATGGGGAAATACACAAGGATGCTGTATGCTGTCTTGAACAAATCCTGGAAGCAGCACTCTATAAAACAGCAGCTGTATGGCCACTTACTTCCCATCTCATAAAGTATCCAAATAAGATGAAAAAGACATGCTGGGCACAAGATGCCATCTAGAATACTTGCCACGGGTAATAACTGATAGGGACAGATGGCAAGAGAAAGAGAGTCAAGAGAATCTATGCTGCTAGCACACATGATGATGATGATGATGATGATGGTTTTTTGATACTGAACATTTCCCATATTGATAAAGTTAATGAGGATTTTCTCTTTTTCACTTGACTTAATATCTGTTCAAATTTAATTGTTTACATTATCTATGTTGTCAAAATGTTTCGGATTTAAAGCACTAAAACATGAAAGACCCATATTTACCCGTACTATTTATAAAGTAAAGTTTGGGTGGCTTTAAGACAGTATCAAACAGACAGTGAGGGAGTCTATCCTCTTTTCACTACCACTAGACCAAAGAAATTGTTTTTGCGTCCGAGGTGGACTGCTACACCAACTATCAGCCCCTTACCTTACCGCACAGATCCCTGTGCTACTCATACACAGAGTTGGCGAGGGCCAGTATCAAACCAGGAACCTTGTGATTCCTAGTCGAACACACTACCAACTGAACTAAACCAACCCTAATTCTAAAGACACCAAGTAGGATTCAATTATGTATTTCTTTCAAACATTCCTTCATTCTTGCCAATCATGGAATCTTTTCTCAGCTGCTTGGATTCCATATTAACATCATCACCTTGTGTCACATTCTGCTCGTGCAGAGGGATTGGTAAATAAATATATTAACATCACACTTTCACAACAAATCTCTCGATTTATTTTCTCTCTCTCTCAACTCTTTAGGCTCTCACATTTCACGCAATTCTGAAATCTTTCTCAAAAGCTGAACAAAACAAGAAACCATTACAGGATATAGAAGACTTTTCTACAAATATACAAATAAATGGAAAGACTTGTTTAGTAGTTTATTCTAGAATATATAAATAACTAAGAATGTTTATGTACCGACAGTCTTTCCTGTATCCTCTTTACCTCAGCAAGTTGTTTATGTATATCTACTGATGATTTTCTAAATACCAGTTAGAATATCACAATGTTTGAAAGATTGGATAGGATTGCAATGGTTCTTGTTCTTGGGATCAAAAAAAGGAAAACTGTAAAAACAAAACAAAAATGGTATAGATACTTTTGAGAGTTCAAACAAAAAAAAAAAAAAACAAAAAAAAAACCCAACTTTGGTTGGATATTAGAGTTTACTGCATCAATTAAAATAAAATTTTAATTCTGTATGCAACAGTGCATAAAAAAATGCATGAACAGAAATTTCTCTAATTTTGGCTTGAAAGACCAAATACTTTGTCAGATATTAGACTTGCTCTATCATAAGATTTGGGTTTTAGACTTGCTCTATCATAAGACTAAGTTTTACAGAAAAAGCTTATATTAAAAAAAATAAAAACATCTTCAGTTCTTCCTCCCAATGATAATTCACTGAATTGTATGAATCATTCTACTGAATTGCTATTTACTATAAGATAAAGAGAAAGTAAACAATTCTGTTGATATCAGTAAGAGAGGCTACAATTATTTGAAAGTACTTAGCTATCTTCAGTTTAGCTATTATCTTTGATAGCTGATATGGATTATATTAAATCTATCATATTTGTATATCATCAAAGTAGAAATGATGTTTGATCACTCATTAATAAATGTTGCTCCAACAATCCATCATTTTTGTATTTATTTGCAGTCAAGAGGGGAGGGAGAGGAGTTGGGCATATACGTGAAACTGAGAATGATGAACTGGAGATGACCACTAATGCTAATCCCAGTTTTCCTAAAATATCAATCACAATAATTTCTCTTTCTTCTTTTTACTTGTTACAAAAAAAAAAGCTAAGACAGTTTTGTCATTAAAGATCCCCAGATTGTTAATCATAACTAAGTAATAATACTATGTAATTATTCTACATACCAGATTGATTAACAACCTATAAACTGGATTAGTAATATTTAATTAATAAAATAAATCATTGTTTATATCTTGCAACAGGGATTATTGTTAAAAAAAAGAAAAGAAGAAAAAAAAAACAATCCTCTTGATGAGGATGGCCCTCTCTCCTTTTATGTTAAAACTATCCTTTGGGTGTAATAAATAAACATACCAGATTTCATAGTTCTATATCAAAATGTTTGTCCATCTATAAAAGATAGATTAAGAATCTCTTCCCAATAATTAATATAGATTTTCTGAAAGCATTGTATTAAAAACTATGTCCCAAGTGTTCAACACTTCCACAGAATACAGAGCAATAAGAAAAGACTTTTTTTTGCTTCTTCATCCTACAGACAAACTATTAAGAGATTTGTTTTTTAATTCTAAGATCAAAGTAATTTTCTTCATGTAATTGCCTACTTTAAGCTGCTCTCTCACCACTGTGATCCTACCATAATCTGATGGCAGCAGCTCTCACATGTGTCACTTGCTTACACTTAAAAATCACTACATGAACACCCCTGCCATTTTTTTTGAAGGAGTTTTGAGGTGAATAGATAGTGAACTTTGAAATATCTCATCATACAGATAAAAAAAAAACACCAAGAAAATTTAATACAGCTGTGGGGGAAATTTGGTAGGCAAAGAGTTAATTAGGGGCTCTTTTTTTTATTTTTATAATCCATTGTAATTTTAAATTTCTTTTTTGTTTTGTTTTTTTTTTTTTTTTTCTAAAATAATGTCATATCAACCCTTCTAGGATTATTTTATGCCAAATGGTTAGGGAATTGCATTCATTGAATGCTAACAATTTTAAAACAGATCTATTTGACCCATAGATGGGACCCTAACAGGGTCAGAGTGAACTTTGGACTAATGGCAATGAAGGGGTACTCCACACTCTCCAGAACTTGAGCCTCACCACCAAAAGCAGTTTCTAGGTGTTTTTCCCTCTGCAGGAAACAGTCTGTGAATTCTAAGCCCTTTCCCAACAGAGCAATGATATTATTAATTTAAAATTATAAATAATAAAACTGGACACACAATCTTTTTTTTTTTCCTTCTTCAATATCAATATTATAAATTATTCATCTGAATTTTTGAGATTAGTTTGATAATTTGATTTCTTTATTGTTATATATACAACGTTTTTGGTAGATCTGCGCTTCCACCCTCTTCAGGTGTTTCTTGTTGGAGTCTGAAACTTTCTTGTCATTAACAGAATGCAAACAATCTACCCCAATGGATTAAATAAAGGCTCAAAGTTCCATGAAGGTTCCCGAGTCTGACAAGAAACACCTGTAGAAGGCCAGAGGGCACATCAGCGAAAAAGTTGTGTATATAACAATAAAGATGAAATATATAAATAATACATAATATTATAAAGTATCAAATTTTGTATTGAACTTTTAAAATTGCATATTTGCTACATTTTTTAAGACTTTTTAAACTTGAGACAATTGTATAATTTTGTTAAAATATCACAGAAATTAATTATAAAAAGGTGCATCGCTTGAAGAGGACAATAAAATCCAATTTCAAATTATTTTTTGGAATCAGAGTAAAAAAAAAAATTTTTTTAAACTCTCAGATAATAATTAGGATTAATAAAGTATTGGACAAAACTTTGGATATTTTAATATATTGAATAGGGTTAGAAATATTTTTTTTTTAATTTAAAATGTAAATAGAAAAGAGAAGAAATTTAAAAAAAAAAAATTTTTTTTTAAAAGAGTTACTTACATCATTTCCATGACATTTAAGAAATTCCATTTCATCTGGAGTAAAACTTGCCATTGATATTGATTTTACTCGATGAGGAGGATTTAATCCTCGACTGAAAAAACAAGAAAAAAATTGCATATTATATTCAGAACAACAATAAAAGTATTTAGAAAAAAGAAAAAAAGAAAAAATGAATAAAAAATTCAAGAAATATAAATCAAGAGAAAGAGATTAACATTTTTTTTTAAATTTGAATTTAAAAAGACGAGTTGAAAGAAACAAGTGAATTACAAAATTCCAAATATTTTTATCTATTTTCAGTTTAATTAAATTTATTTTTATTTAAATTACAAAAACACTAAAGTCTAAGTCAGCAAAAAAAAAAAAAACACCAAATGATCTTCAAATCAAATGCAATTCCAAACAATCTAAATAATGAAGAAATAAAATTGGAAATAAATGAATATAAACATGTCAAATGTTTATTTAATTTCATTCAAAAAAAAAAAAAAATAGACAATATATTAAAATCAATTGTTTTAATAGCATTCTTTTAAGATTGAATTCTCTGTTCCTTTGCTGCTACTTTAATAGCAAATAAAAAGATACATACGTAATTTGCCAAAGTCATTTTTATAAAGAAAATAGGTCACTTGAAGAACAGTCTTAAGATTTTTATAAAACTACCATAGAATGGAATATATATATATATATATATGGATTAACATTTGATTAAATTACCACAAGTAAGGATAATACTGTTCCTGGGCAGAAGTACTAAGGAGTGATACATATCTTGGGCAGGGTGCACAGATACTACACTTTCATCCTAGACAACAGTAATGAACACACAAAAAAAAACAATCTATTATTACATATTGGGTGGGAAAATATGGAAATATATACAATGCTATGTAGAAAATTTTCAAAAAAGATAAATTTACTATAGATGGTGAATGGTGGAAATATTTTCAAAATTAAACAAGAGATTTGAAAATATTAAAGAAAAAGAGGTTCTTTTTTTTTTTTTTTTCTTAAAAAGGGGGGGGGGGTGATGTGGTTGGTAATTAAGAAAATATTTAAATTATTACATATTAATAAAATATTACCTACATAAAATATCTAATCATTCATCCCAATAAAAAAAAAATTTAATTAAAAAAGATAAAATTTTTTTTTTTTTTTTAAATGTTTCAAACAATTGTCTATAATATAGAAATGTATAATCCCTAAAATATTCAGTTTTACTTTTTAATGTCAATTTGCTGAATCCTTAGTTTTTCAAATGACAAGAGCATTGATACCAATTAAATAGTCAACTATTTCAATGAAGATATTTAAGTAACTCACAATGTCACATATTATCCTCAGTTTTCTTTGCCATTTAATGTCAATTCATCTTCGTAAGCCTAATAACTTATTACCCTAGATTTACAATTTATCACATCAAACGAAAGAGAAGATCAGAGAAAGTGAATCAATTTCAGTCTTATTTTTAATTGAATGATTTTTTTAAAATTAAATAGACTACAGTTTATAATTAGTTCAAGGTCTTTGAATATAAAAAGATGCCAACGTTGTTGAAAGATCATTGATGAATTATTCTATTGGTTCAGACTAACAATTCTCATTGAGGAATTGCTTAACAAAATAATACTATTACTACTACTACTACTACTAAAACATTTGTTTTTAAACTCAGTGAAATGTATATATTATTAAGTTGTTTGTAAAATAAAGTGTCTGGTTTTATAAGACATTTAAATGGAAAAATCAAAAATGATTTTCAAAACAACTTATAATTCTTCTTGAATTAACCCCCCCCCCCGCAATTTCAATTGTTTTATACTGCAACTAAAAAAGAATAAAATTGGACAGCAATGATAATATTTTAAGTGCAGAAAATTAATACAAAAAGGGCAGAATTTATTAGTCGCACTACTATCTACAATATAAAAGTAAATAGGAGGAGTGGCCTATTGTCAGTATCAGCTAGATAGCAAGGGAGTCTATCCCCCTTTTTGCTAGCACTAGACTAGGTAGATTGTTTTTGTCTGAGGTGGAGCACCACACCTACCACCAGCTCCCCACTTTAATTGCACATAAGCTGTGCTACTCATGCACCAAGTTGGCGAGGGACGATATTGACCCCGGTACCTTGTGGCTCCTAGGCAGATGCTTTACCAACTGAGCTAAACCAGCCCCCCCCCCACACACACACACACCTCAGATGTGTATCCTTTTTTCTAAAAGCTATTTAATGTTTCAGTTAATAAAATCCATCATTTGTATTTCTTTGACCAAGCTACAAGATTGAAATAGATATTTCCAATATAAAGAAATAACTAAGAGTTATTTTACAATAAGCACTTAAGGTGTATATCAATATTTTGGGAAATCAGTTTGGTGACAATTGTATTTCAATAGAGAAAATGTCAAAAATGTCACTAATATTAAAAGCACTATGGCCAAATCAACAAATTCACTGATAAAGTAGAAACAGAAAAATAGAAGGAGATACAAACAAACAAAAAAAATTTGAAGAAAAATATTTTAGAAGACTGTTTTTGTTTATTTGAAATCTTATCTTGCTTGAAGACAAGAACACAATTGAGGATTGGAACATATACTACACAATGATCCTCGTCAGAAGGGTCAAATTTATACTCATACGTCAATTCATAAGTGGGGGCACTTGTAGGAGGAGGGAGAGGAGCACTCAAAGTAGTTTTGGCGGAGAAGAGAGCCCCTTTGGTTTGAATTTAGAATTTTCCTTCTCCTAGACTGGTTACCTAAGGTTAAAGATCCCAGTCTGCTCTACTATCTACCCATAGCTGTTGGGAAAATAGCTGGATTCATATCTTTTCCAGAGGTATTAGCGCTATGTGAAATGCAAACAGCCACATCCAGGATTTGAACTCATCTCACTATGTCCATTTCTTACAATGATGACCATTACATCACACACCTCCACTAAATTTATACAGAAATAATACAGTCATTTTTTTTTAATATTCTAGTTTGATAGAACTTCAGCCTATGATAATATTTTCAAAATTACATTTTTTTGTTTAAGAAAAATGAAAACACAATGAAAAGCATCCTATTGAATAATTTAAGAAAAAAATCCTCAAATCTTTTGTGAATGTAAAATATTCTAAATAAGCAAGGAGATATAATTTAGTGTGAAATAATATCAATTGAAAAAGCAACAGAAATAGTCAGGAGTTTTTCATTGAAAAATTCAGCTAAAAGTCATTAAAAGTCAAATAATTAAACAATATCAATTTTCATTCAAAATGTTTCAGTTTGTAATAAACACTTGTCGATAAGGAAAACCTAAATTAAAAAAAAAAAAAAAAAGTTTAATTTAATTAAATTAATAATTAACAAAAATTTATCCTACAATTCTCTGCTTATCTGATGGAAAAAAAAAAAAGAGCAATGTTGGCAATTTGGTAAAATCAGCAACAAGTTTATATTCTTATTCTGAATAACATTTATAGAATTGGCCAAGATTAGTCAAAAGAAAATGATGAAAGGAAATCAATGTGAAATGGAAGTCTATGAAATGGAAGTTGCTAGAAGAAAATTGGTAATGAAAACAAAACTATTAAATTACAACACCAGAAAAAAAACAACTCAAATTTGCTCACAGTCAGTAAAAGAGGCAATTTTTTTGTTTCAAAAGACAAAACACTGATTCTATTGTTTTAATACTGAATACCGACGAGAGTTAAATAGATATATTTAGAAAGAGAAAAATATAAGTTTCTATGGCAAAAGACATTTTATTGGAATTAGTCAATTTTTAGTTAAATGCAAATAAATGAAAGAGTCTTATATTGTAAGCTAGTTTAGTCATAGGGGTGCTACTCTTGTATCGTGTTTTGGGCAGGAATAGCCTGAAGGGGGACTCATCCCTTTTCAGGTCTATATCCAGTTTGAATTCAAAGTTTACTTTCATCTAGAGCGGTTGTCAAACCAAGGTCAAAAAGCCCAGTCTACCCTACTATAGCTGGGGGAGAATAATTGGATTAATACCTTTCCCAAGGGTATTAGCACTAGGTGAAATGCAAACAGCCCAGTTCAGGATTTGAACTCCTCCAAGTAGCCAAGTCTATTTCCTATAACAACAACTATGATTACACCACAAGTATCTAGTAAATATTGAAGGCTTAAATGGTTAACTTTAATAATTATTGAAGTTGGTTAGATTTTACGACATGTCAACACATTGAGTCAATTTATTGCCAAAGACGTTTTTGTTTTATTCATTCTTGATGTGTACTCAATTTCTTTTTCTTTTTTTTTAACTCATTTTTCTATTTAACCCATAGATAGGACCCTAACAGGTACTACCACTCCGAGTTAGAGTGGACCTGGGATTAATGGTGATAAAGGGGTACTCCACATTCTCCAGGATTGGAATCTCACCATCAATGAGTTTAACGTCATACCCAGGACATTAAGACCCTTAGCTATCACCTTCTAGCACATATGATAAAAAGGGTTGGTGGCTTGCTATAAGAGCAATAGGGTTGGGACAATTATATAGGTGCTAGGGCTTGACATGACTAGTCGATTGATTGGAGGAGGCATCTCTGACTGCCTGTCAAGCCTAAATTAAGGACCAATATGGAGTGCTGCATGTCATGGACTGCTCAGCCACCAGGGTTCTAATCCTTAAGCATCATGGGTTGTCACCTACGGTCAATGTGACCCCATTGGGGGGGGGGGTCTTACCCTACTGCAGAGGTGTAATTGGTGTATTCTAGAGCCCCAGCCAACAGATATTTTTCATAAAAACATTTAAGAGGTATATTACTTTTATGCTTTGATATAAAAAAAGCCAAAAAAAAATTTAAAAAAAAAAAAAAAAACAGAATTCTATTTTTTAGTGAGAAAAAAAATTAAGCTGAAGTTGTCATAGAAAAAACTAAAGACTCAAATTGAAATGCAATTCATTTTAGCTAATTACAGGTTTTTTGGGGGGTTGTTTTTTTAATTTTATTTACCAAAGATATTTGGGGGAGTGAAGAGTTTTGCAATATTTTAGCAGCACTTTTATTATCACATCACTGAAGCAGTTCAACTCATTGAGAGTACCTGCAGTAGTTGGTGTGCTGACACGTTTGTGCATTGCTTCATTCCATGTGTGATTTGAAAGACACAAAAGAATTTATGCAACATAATTGAATTCAGAAGATGATGCTTTATGAGTTTGAACTAAACCATTATGTTGCCAAGGCAACCAAAAACACATTTCTTGTGCAAAAGATGAAGGTACAGTCTAGCAACAATATAGTAACCAGTTGGTTCAAGAAATTTTGTTCAGATTACAAGAACTTTGATGATCAAGAAATGTGAAGGAGGCCTAAAACCAGGAATTCAAAGTATGTGCTTTAAGCCACAGAGGTAAATCCAATGAGTAGCAGTCTGAGAGTATCAGGCATATCACAGTCCTGTGCAGTTCATCCATTTCACAAACTTGGCAGAAGCATCAGGAACATGCCCCAAATTGTCCATCACATTGATTAAATCTTGACTCCTCCAAGTAAAAATGATAATTCTAAAACAAAGAAATTCCAGCCAATAATATCCGTCTTTTGATTTCTCAACTAAAAATGTGCAAATAGCTGGAGAACATTTTCCTTGTTCATATTTTATCATTCATCAAAAAAGGAAAAGAAAAAAATTGGCAATTTGAAAATTATTAAAGAATTTATCTTTAATCGGTCGACTTTAGAAAAAGGTCTATAGAAATCATTATCATCATGTCATGGTGTTAGCATAGATTTCCATGACTTTCTCACCAACCATCCCTATCAGTTATCGCTTCTGGTAGATCTTCTGCATGGCATCCAGAATCCACACAGAGCTGATTGATGTAGGTTTTTGTTGGTCAGCCCATACTGGTGTACCACAGGAGATTCCTATATGTACACTGACATCTTTCTGTAGATGAGATATTGCTACCTAGGTATGTGAACGGGTTTACTAATTTTAGAAGCTTACTGTCCAGTGTGGAGATGCATCCATTTTGTTTAAAAACTCATGAACTCAGTTCACATAGGTCTAAATTTTCAGATTTAAGTTATTCAGAATTTTAAATAATTCAATTTCTTAAGGGAAAAAAAAAAAAAAAAAAAAAAAAAAAAGATTTACTTGAGAGCTGAAATTTTGAGGATAATTTTTTTTAACAGGAATTAACAAAATTGTTTTTGTTTTTTTTTAATTTAAACAAATTCTCATGCATCTTAGCTTAATTTTTCATTTTATTCCCTCTTATCTTTAGAAGCTGAAAAATGTATGGTTTGCTTTTTTTGTAACAGTAGTGTGTGTGTGTGTGTGTGTGGTAGTTTGTCTATGTCACCATAATATTCCATTACAAAGAGATGGGTGAATTGGGTAATAAGAAAATTTGTTATTATGATAGCAAGGCATTCTTAGTGTTACTTGAAGCAAGTTAGCTTCATATTACCATAACAAGAAAAATGTACTAATTAGGGATTTCCAACAGCAAATAGAGTTATATAGTTTCTTAAAAAGAATCTCAAAAATTCAAACCTATTCATCAATTCTTTCACTGATAATAATTAACATATTTTGTGATTCAATAATTTTTAAATCCCAGAAAAATCATGCAAGTATATTTTAAAAGTATAAAACAAATTAAAAGAGTTAATTATCCTAGCATAAAAAAACAAAAACAATGGAGAGTGGGAAATAAAGAAATAAAAATTCTATTTTGACAGAAACGACTTCCATACTTCTAACACATAGCAGCAGGCTAGAATATTAGCACACATCAAGTTTCAACCATTTCTAAATAAACATTTCAGTTTTAATTAAATCAGAAATATAAACTTGGATAAACAGACAACAAAAATAAAAAGGACAGAAAGTAATATAATTTACAGTTTCTCATTTCTACAAATATAAACCAAAAAGATTTATTTTTCAATTTGTATTTTAAGGTGAATAAACAAACAAGAAATTTAACAAACAAGAAATGGTTGGCTTGCAATTTTAACTGTGATGAAAGTTAAAAACTGAATCCAGTAAAATGTGTCCTACTTTCAGGTTTTTTTTTTTCTTCTTTTTCTTTTTTAGCAAATCTAAAAGGGAACAAGCAACATTCTTGGCCCACTTCCCTCTCTAGTAGAACAAGTAACTTTGTCAAGCTAGTCCTACCATATAGCTATTAGGACTGAATTGCTACAACATTTCATACTCAATACACACACACACACACAGTTGCATTCCATAAGTCACCTGTCAGGTTCAAATCCAATGAATTTCATGTTTCACAATCAAATCTGTTTATTCTATTTTACTACATTAACTACAAGTTTTAAAGAACATCTAATTATTTAAATGTTCTGCACAGGAGAAAGAGAGAGAAAAAAAAAAAAAAATAATAAATTGATAACAAACCATTTAAATATTTAATCCAGATAAAAGATAGAGAAAATATTTAAATTTTATTAAGTATTTCAATGTTAAAAAATAATCCATCAAATATAGATTTCATTTTTTTAAGCATTTTGTTTAAATCAAATTGCAGCTATCCCCCCCCCATTTTTTTTTATTTAATGTTTACATTAAAGAGTGCTGATTAAACATTAAAATTTTGACTAACTGAGATAAAAAAAATTAAATTTAAAAATTTTTAAAAAGAAAAAAAAAAGCTCATTGGTGGTTTTTGATAATTAAAATAACACATTTTATTAAACAGATTTATAAAACAAAAAGTTAAAAAAAGAAAAAAGAAAAAACAACATTTTTTGCATTTCTAGGATTCAGAATACACCATTAGTTGATATTTTGAAGTTACATAACAGTATGTAGAGGAGCAATTTATTTTTAGATAAAAATCAAATAGGGATTTGTTGCAGAAAAATTTCATTATCAAGAGAATTTTCCGAGGCCCAACTAATGATTTGAGTATTTTAATTATTAACAAAAATAGATTTTTAATCAAATTATTTTCATAAAGATAATAATCAAATATTAATAAAAACTATTTAAAAACAAACTTTATAGTAGCCAACTAATTGGCTAATTTCTAATTAGCCATTAATTAGTGGAGTAAAAATAAAACATAAAAATCATTAATTGCTGACAGGGTTCATATGAATATCAAAATCACAAGATTTTTTTTTATTGATCTCTTCTTTAATTAGCATTATATATATATATATATATATATATATATATATATATATATATATAGTTCCTGAGAAACTTCCAATATTCTAATGTGATATAGATATATATTTCTTTAATTTCTTTCTTAAAAATTAAAATAAATATAAAAGGATTTATTTAAAAGACAACTCATTTTATTTACTGCTAGAAATAAAACATTATCCATACACAGATTCTTTAGAGCACACAGATACTACACTCTAATCCTAAACAAAAAGTGCAAATCCAAATGTAAATAAACACAAAAACAATTTTTTATGGGTACTCTGCTGATAAAAATAAACAAAAATCATTATTCCTTGACTAAAAAAAATAAGTGGATAATAAACTATGATGTTTTTGATTTCTGATGTTATTTGAGCCAATATTTATGATTGAGATATTTCAAAAGCAAACAAAAAAGTGATATAAACAAAACTTTTCTATTAAAGATTTTTATTAAAATTGGCATTTTTACAAATTTTCTAATTTCTAGATTCTGTGTCAATCAGTGAGATATGTGCTACTGCAACCAAAAAAGTATTGCCACAATTGCCAACTCAAGGTGACAACTTTTACCTTTGATTTTAAGGAAATCCAGAGAAAATAAAGAGACAATTTTCACTGAATATACATCATGTAATCAGTAATAAGAAAATATAAATAAGGACTAAAAGTGAAAAATAGTTTTGTCTATAATAACAGGACAATTAAAAAAGAAAACTTTTCCAGATATTAGCTTATAAACTTGACATGAATTTATAGAATTTCAGTCTCATAACCTAATCTTGCTAGATAATAATGACTTGTCATATCACAAAATCATTTCATTCCTAGGAAGTGTCATGATGGATGTTAATACATTGGAAAATATATTTGGTTTTAAGATTCAAAATAAATACCAGACAAATTTCAATATTTATTTGATTGATTGATTTTGTTGTTATTGATCTTTGGTTCATATCCCATCAATTTGAAAGTGTAGAAGTAAATTCAAATTCAAATAAAAACCTATATTGTTTGTATCTTAGCCAATTTCTTCTTAGAACATAAGCCAAATACACAATTAAAAAATTAAAGGAAAAAAAGCCAATTTGACATGAAACTAAATTTTACTGTGAAATGATTTACTAAGTTTGATAAAACAATTATTATGCAAGAGAAAGTATTTATCAAATATGGGCACCTAATGATTCACACTATTTTCTTTATCAAGTTATGAATCAATATAAATACTGGGATGAATCAAAAGTTTTGCAATATGTTAGTACATGCTAAATAGTGGTATATATATCACATCACCAAAGCAGTTTAACAAGCTGTGGAAAATACCTGTGGTAGTTGATATTATCATACTAGTTAGTATGCTGACATATTGTACATTGCTACACTCCATTTATAATTTGAAATGCAATGTAGTCTAATTTGAGAACTTCTGCCTAAGGAGTTTGATTTGGATGAAAACAATCAAAACTATTTGTTGTAGGTGGAAGCACAGTTGATCACTGTACAGTAAGCAAATGGTTCAAGAAATTTAGCCCAGGTTACAAGCACCTTGTCAGGTCAACCTAAAAGGTCATTCCAATTTATAAAAGCAAATCCAGCAAGTTGCACTGAAAAGAGTTAAATCAGCATTTTACACTTCAATGTGTTTTATCAACTTCTCAACTGCCAAATTGTGAATCAAGTTACTAAAATGCTGTAAAACTTGACTCAGCTGAGTATTTATATACACATTAATCTAAAAATGGCATTTTGTTTTCGTCATTAAAAATCAGAAATAAGTTTTCTATATTTTATTTGTATATTCAATACTCAAGAATCAGATCAATAATACCAAAGTAGATAAAAACAAATTGATATCGGAAAATTACTGAATAAAATGAACGACACAGAAATGCAAAGTATTTGAAAATATTAAGAATTGAAACATAGAAACTTTTATTAAAATGACTTGATTTGGCATTAAATAACCCCAAAAAGATTGATATGCCATAAAACAACCAACCAAGAATCAGTAGTCACAGAAACACACAGATGCCAAGTCAATTTGTTAACCGATTTTAACGCCATGCCAACTAGTCTGGGGTTATTCTATGCCTCGAGGTACATTAAATGTTTATATTTACCTTTTTTCAAGTAGTTTCTTTTTTGCACACAGTTATAAATAATTTTTAAACAGATCTATTTGATCCAACACTGAATTAGAGTGGACTTGAGAGTAATGGCAATGAAAGGGATATTCCATACTCTCCAGAAAAGGAACCTTGCCATTAGATTTCAAGATTTCTATTCTTATGTATTCCAATATCCTTTTCTAAAAAGGAATTTTTTTTAAAAATGCTGTTTCAGCCATTTCTCAAGGCTCCATTAAAAAAAATTAATTAGTTTTCATTTCATTTTACATTGTTTCTGTCATTCTCTAACATCTTTTGAGATTTCTGTCATTCTCTAACATCTTTGAGATTTCTGTCATTCTCTAACATCTTTTGAGATTTCTGTCATTCTCTAACATCTTTTGAGATTTCTGTCATTCTCTAACATCTTTTGAGATTTCTGTCATTCTCTAACATCTTTTGAGATTTCTGTCATTCTCTAACATCTTTTGAGATTTTCAAAAAACAAGAATCAACTTAAGAGATTTATTTCAAATTTACCGTATATACCCGCGGATGGGTCACACTCTTAATTTGTGGTTTTCAAAGAGGATATTTGCGGTTGATCCGCAGATAGGTTGCATTATAATCTGGCTAGTTATATAACCTATTTCAACCGAAAACTTACCAAATATTCACCTTTGTTTCACAACTTTGTTTACATATATTAAATCTAGAACACTTTGCCATAGACTGTGATGCATAATGCAAACATATAGAAATAAGGGTTGCATTTCATAGTACTATAATCAGAAATGAGGCTGGGTAAAAAAAGCGTAACAGTCAGCTGCATCAGGTCAGTTTAAAGCAATGAGTCAGTAGGAATCTTTAATATATATTTTGTGTATATGAAAGGCTTTGAAAGCTTTCAAATGTATATTGTATGCATTTCGTGTTATTGCAATCGTTGATCATTGCAACTTAAATAAAAATTAAAGTAGAGCAGTTTTACATTTATGTTGAATGAATAAGTTTCACCACTGATTTTGGCAGAATTCTTGGTTAAAAAAAAAAAAAAAAAAAGGTGCAACCTTTCAATGAGGATTTACGGTAGGGAGACAAAATTACATTATCATAAGCAAAATGAAATATAGTTGACACATTTAAATTCGAGGCTGACAATTTCTTTTTAATAAGTTTATTTAAAACTGTTCAAAAGATAATATAATTTTATCATTATGACAAGAACATAAAAATAGATCTCTATAAAAAAAAATTTAAAAAAAGGACCCATAATATTTTGACTCTATAAATACCAATGTCGATTATAAAAGTGTTTGAAAAGCAAAATGGTTTGTGATTGAAAATAATAAGACTATGCGTCAAGACTTTCTTTTCTAGTAAAGTCTTAATTAAACATTGTGAATAGTGAGAAGTGAAAAGAAAAAGACAATCACTTTAGTCAAAACAAATGACTAAGAAGACACACACACATACTAATCAGTTGTTCTTAGTTGCTATTACATATCTTAGTCGATTATACAGATGGAATGTAGGAATTTTCTTTAGCAAATAAATGGGGGAAAAAAAGAAAATATTTTTCAGAATATATACATTTCTTTTTTTATTCACAAGTATAAACTTACATTCTCTCATTTAACAATGTAATCACTGATCTAAAACATGCACTTTATTATTATTATTATTATAGAAAACACAATGAACTTTTGCTTTCATGAAACTAGCTCCCTCCCCCTCATATTATAGTTATTTACTAAGCTTAGCTTAGATGTGGCACAAGGTCAGAAGTATGAGGCACCCAATGAGAATCAAACTCACTAACAATGGTCTGCAAATCTAACTTGCTAACCATTACACCACATGAGGTGCCCTCCTATTATATATAGGAGAGATATTGGGGGTGGGGGGCAGAATAGTGGGGAGATTAGTTCAAGTCATCTAAGTTAATAACTGGTTGTAGATTACATTTCATCTCAATCTTAGAGAAGTTTAGAATTAAATCTGCAACCAGTTATTATTATTCTGTAAGAAAAGTTGAAAACTCTGAACGTCTTTGCAGCGTATTCAGTCTACTAAGCACAAAAGATAAATTATCTTAGTACTAGCTACAAGTTAGTCAAACTCTGAAATTGAAATATAAACCTTATATAATCTAGTTTTGATGTAATAAATATCATTTTGAAATTAGATACTGATATATCTCAAATTAAGTTGATAATTCATGTTTATAGAAAGGAGAGAAAATAATTTTCTTATCTAATCAAAAAGATGAATTAACCAAATTTAAAAACAAACTTTAATTAGCCGCCTTCTTAATGAGTGTCATCAAAACTTTTTCACTGTTTATATATTTTGCACAACAAAAAGAGCATAGATTCTTAGGTTGAGAGAGAGAGAAAGAGAGAGAGAGAGAGAGAGAGAAGAGAGAAAGAGAGAGAAGAGAAAGAGAGAGAGAGAGAAGAAAGAGAGAGAGAGAAAGAGAGAGAGAAAGAAAGAGAGAGAGAGAGAGAAAGAAAGAAAGAAAGAGAGAGAGAGAGAAAGAGAGAAAGAGAGAGAGAAAGAGAGAGAGAATTTTTTAGCTGATTGTGTCTAATATCAACTTCTATCATATTTATAAAAATTGTCAGATTGAGAAATTAAAGGTTTTAAAAAAAAATTTTTTTTAAAAAGACTAAATTTTCAATAAATCATTCAGACAAGTATTGTCAGCTGTTTCAAATCAATGTTAGTGCTAGAGAACGCACCGAGTCTCTAAAAATTAGTAAGGACACTTGACTAAATAAATAGTGAACAATATGTCACCTTTGTAGTTCAATTGAAACTAGAATCATTTAGATTGTCAAAATTTTACTTTTTCTTTCTTTCTTCTAATACCTGTACAAAAACTCAAACCACCAACATAATATGAAATTGAAACCATTTAAAGCCACACCCAAAAGTGAACATTCTTTTAAAAGTTTTCAAACAAATTCTTTTTGAATTGTCCATAAAAATTCTCTTGCTATTCATTAGGATTTTCCCTAAACAGAATTTGAAACAAAACCAATGAGAAGGAGAAATACACTAACAAAAGATCAACACGCTAACCATCTACCATATATACTAGTGGATACGTCACACCCCTAATTTGTGGGTGTCAAAGTGGGTATTTGTGGTTGACCCGCAGATAGGTTACATTATAACATGGCTAGTATAAAACTTATCAAATATTCACTTTTGTTTCAAGACTTTGTTTACATATATTAAATCTAGAATATTTTGCCATAGATTGTGATGCATAATGCAACCATAGAAATAAGGGTTGCATTTTATAGTACTATAATCAGAAATGAGTTTGGGTAAAAAAGTGTAACAGTCAACTCAATAATAAAAGAAATCAATAATTATCTACTCAACAAGTTACAAACAGTAGAGAAGATTTTAGTAAAAATGTTTTAATCATTTAGCATAGTTATATAACTTCATCAGGACTGAATCCTAAACATCCTTTAAATAAATATTGTACACATTTTATATCATTGCAATTGTTGATCATTGTAACTTGATAAATAAAAATTAAAGTAGAACTGTTTTACATTTCACATGTCCAATGGATAGGTCACACCACAGATTTGGGCAGAATTTTTGGTTAAGTGCAGCCTATCAGTGAGTATACATGGTAACTGGACCCTCTAGTTACTATTATAAAAATTAAAAAAATCCATCTTGTTTATTAAGAAAGTGTCCCAGAAATTAGACATTTTGTAATTCTCACCCAAAAAATAAATAAAAAAATAAATCAAAATGCAAAAGAAATTATCTCGAAATAATGTCACCATGAAAAAAGTTCCTTTAAGCATTTTAGTTTTAAAAAGTTTTTTTAATCTTTTTTTACAAACAATAGAGTCAACAAAATCAATCCCCTCCCCCAACATCTATGGGAAAACATTTTTGCGACATAATATTCACGTTGTCCTAATTCTTTTATTTATGACTTAGTTATTGTGCTTCTTACATGAATAAACGTTTTACATTTTATACTGAAAAGAAATAATAGACTCTCGCAGGAAATCCTCTTAAAATGAAGATTTTGATTTTTTATTATTTTGAAAATTATTAAAAAGAACTTTTAGTACATAACTTTACGTTTTTCATTGCATAATTAAATATGAACAGCAAATCTTTTCACAATAGTCAGTGCATCCAATAATAAACAGCACAAGAAGTGAATGAAGGCTTCACAAGATTAACTTGCTATTACAACAAACACTTTTGTTAGTCATGTTCATGTACAAAACAAAAGCAGTTTGTTAATATTACTATTTACATTATATATATATATATATATATGCAATGATGAGAAAAGGCATCCAAAAAGTGACACAATGTTGTAAATAGTAATATGCCCAAAATATAATTTAACCAAGAAACATTAAGTTCTCATGGCTGAAAGGATACTAGCTATTTTTTTTTAAATTCTAAATAGAAACACCTACACAAATGTTTAGTAGTTGTGGTTATGAAGTTTCTTTCACAAAAAAGAAAAAGATCAACTAGGTTATGAGAGTTTGCATAGACAACATCTTGACTAATGGAGATCTGATTAATAACAAATAAAGAATTTTTTTTTTTTTTTTTTTGGGGGGGGGGGGTCATCTGAACAAAATTTCTTTAAGATTTCTTCTTTTTAATAAAATAAAATTCACTGAGAGAATAAAAGAAATGCAACCACTATAAAATAATATTTCCAAAGATTTTCAAGTCGTTTCTAGTTAAGAGGACAGTTTAGTTCAGTCAGTGGATCATCCACCTTGGAACCACAAGGTTCCAGGTTCGATACCCGCCCTCGTCAACTCAGTGCATAAGTAGCATAGCTGACAGTAGGTGTGATGCTCCACTTCAAACGCAAAAACAATCTCCTTGGTCTAGAGCTAGTGAAAAAGAATAGACTTCCTTGTTGCCCAGCTGATTCCGACAAAAAGCACTCTGCCAACTTTACTTACAAATAGATAAATTAATGTATAATTTTCATGTTTCATGCAAACATGTCCATCTCCCCAGAAATAAAAAAAAACTTGAATAGAAAATAAATAAATAAAAACTGGAAAGTTAGAGTAGATAAGAGAAAAGTATAAGAATTCTTAAATTAGTTGTATATGAAAATATGTCATTTGAAAATGAATTTTTAATAATTAGCCAGTAGATTTGATTAATTGAACATCCACTCTTAAAAAGAGGAAAGGATGTTTATTTGCAAATTAACTTAATTTAAAAAATGTTAAGGAAACTTGGAAAGACAAAGAAATTCATTTATTTCATTAAGATATTGTTCATTCCTGAATAAATAAACATTTTTAATGAATTGTCACCAAATCTATCAAGCCACATAAATTCTTATGGCTAGTTTTCCTAACAAAAAACAAAAACAAAACAAAAATAAAAATAGGGTTATATTTATAAGAGGGTTATATTTATATTTGAAAAGGCTGCTATGCTGTAAGCAGTCAACAATTGGACTTTCACAAGCAGGGAGGGGGAGGAGCTATATATGTCCTAAGTAGACTGATATTTTAAACATCCTCCCAACTAAAACCGGCTGAAGAGAGAAGGTAAAGAAGTAATCTATTTTATCATAAACAATTTATCAAACCCCCACTAAACCAGTTAAGGGAAGGTTTCTTCTTTTTTTAAATAAATCCAACAGGACCCTTATTTGACCCCTACCCCTTTTTTTGATTAATTAGAACAACTAATTCACAATTGAAAAAGTTTAATTTTCATTGTATTATGACAGTATGCATTCTCTTAGAAACGTTGGAAGAAAACAAGCAACATTTTCAGTCTATTATGATCTTTTATTTTATGAAAGGTAAAAATTCAATCCAAACACATACAGAACAAAAATGTGTGTGTGGCTTATGGATGAGGTGCTGTGAATAATTGAAAATTATCACACAATCAAAAGGGTTAATTTTTCAAATGTTTATGGCCAGAGTTTCTCATTGAAAAATTCTCCACGGTCAGAGGTGAACCAGTTTAATAACAACTGAATTAAGACATAATCAATGTGAAATGATGTAGAAGACAATGATGACCCATACTGAATATAGTCAAATCAAGTAGATTTTTCACTAGTTTGATTATGTTAGTTACTTTAATGTATAGCTTCCACATAAGAGAAAAAAAAATAGGACTATCTTGACAATTCATTACTTAATTATAATTTTTTTAAACAAATTATGATGGCAATGAAAAAAAAGTGTATAAATAACAACAAAATGAAACTAAAAAGTTAATGAAGCAAGCAAAATGAATCTTGGTTATCATGTAGCAAATTTAAAAAGAATGGGATGCTGTGTATACGATGGGATCGGAAGAAAAGCATTTACTATTAACTACTTCTGGAAATATGAAATACTTGGACTGCTTTTAATTAGACCAATTGAAAAAACAGCAGAAGAGAAAAAAAAAAGTGATATTTTAAGAGAAAAAGATACAATATTCCATCAGGATAATGATAGAACACACGTTTCTTTGATGACCAGGAAAAATGAAAAATAAATAAATAAATCATTCCATCATGGCTGCAGAGTTTTCACTTTATCTGCCCAATTCACAAGAATTTAAAGAATTCTTTATATGGAAATTTATTTCATTTACTTAAAAGACTACAAAAGGCACTATGATGAGCAACAGTTATTTGCTGAGAAAGATTTTTTTTAAATAAAAATTTTTAAAAAGTTCTGGAACTACGAAGTTGGTTAAAAAATGGCTGAAAAAAGTGCAACCCAAAAATGGTAAACATGTTATTCAATCAAGTTATTGTTGACAATATAAGAAATTTGTTTTTTTGGTTGTTTTTTGTTTTTTTACTTAGTCAAAATGGAATTTCTTTTAGCTTGACTGATTGATATACAAATAAGTCTCATTATGCTCATAAAAAAAAGGCCACATTTTCTATCAAACAGATACTTATAAAGATTGTAAGAACAAGTTTACTTTATGCACCGAGAACAGTAGAATGCTAATAATAATAAAATGAGAGAGAGTGATGCTTAGAAAACTCTTTGAGAGAAACTAAGAAGACAAGAGTCAAACATTAAACATTGTTATTCTTTCTTCCCATGAGATAAACAAAACCGGTCATGTGACACAAAATGATACAAAAGAATTACAACTAAATATAAACACCAAACTCTGACATTAAAGAATCATTTCTTATATTTGACATTAGAAAATTATTTTAATTGTTTCACTTAAAATATTTAAAAATTCAAATTTGAAAGCAGCTGTTGCCAAGTTTTATAAACTATCGACTTCTTTATGGAAGTCTCAATTTCTCATTTATCCTCTGGGGGTAGACAATAAATAGGTATGCAGTTATATATATGCATTAACAAGGGAAACTGCCAATGAAATGCTGCAAAAATGTTGTTCTGCACCCCCCTTTCATTAAAGGACACAAGAAGAAAAAAACGCCTAGTGTTATTATAGAAATCATGAAAACTATCCAAAATATTAAATATAATTCTGGAATTCAATCTGATCATTATTAAGATAAATGTTAAGAATATTTGTTGTTATTTGATAACTTAATCAGTAATCAGTTTATTTAGATTTCTTAAGTTTACATTCTTTCAATCTTCAATGAAAATCTTTGGATAATTCAATTGACTGGCAACATTTAATAACAACAGTTCTGAATCTTCAATAAACATACATTAAGATTTTTAAAACATAAAAAATGTTTTTAAAGATTTTTAGATTTGGTCATATTTTCTTCATCTCCAGTTAAAGTTTCATTTAAATTTTTCAAATTGTTTAATTTCTCCACAAATGTAAACATTCATAAATTTTATCATTCATGATGTAATTAAACTAATTTTGGATAACATTTCTCTGATGGTTCCCAATTATGAAAGGAAGGTTCCCTATTCCAACAAGAAATACCTGAAGAAGGCCGGAGGGCACATCGGCCGAAACGTTGTACAGATAACAATGAAGATGAGGACAATAGTCCAAATAATACAAATAATACTAATTTTGGATAACATTAAAAAGAAAAGAATCTAAATCTATTTTTCAGACAAAAAAAAAATTCTTTTTTTTTTAATGATATTTTTAGCAAAATAAAGATGAGAACAACAATCAAAAAAATAATAATAATACATGAGGAAATATACTTTAAATCTGTGCAATTTTGTCAGCCATTTTATATTATTTTTGTTTATGGTAAAAAGCATCTTAATTTTATTGAAATCATAACATCAGACAGCTGTTGTCTCTTTGGTATTTATGTTTATAGAAGAAAGCAGAACTCGAAAGGAAATTCATTTTATTTTAGATAAAAGTTGGAATTAACCATAAATCTCAAAACTTGTTTGGGAAAAAAAACAAAAAAAAAACATTCAAACTATTATACAGGTAAGTAATAAGTATCATTTCACCTGTCATCAGCCATTTTATAACCAGCATAATTAGTCAAATCTTTTATACTTCAAAAGTTGTTTGTATTTGTAGGAGGAAGAAAGTCATTTTCACTAACAAGAAAAGAGTCCCTTTGTTTTGAATTCAGAATTTTCTTTCTTCTTGACCAGTTGTCATGCCCAGTTTGCCCTACTATTTACCCAGGAGGGAGAATAGTTGGATTCATACCTTTCCCAAGGGTATTAGCACAATATGAAATGCAAACACCTGCATCCAGGATTTGAACCTCTTACCATGTCTATTTCCTATGAAGATAACCATTACACCAAGCACCTCAAACTTAATAGACTCTTCTATGTTGGGATGATGATATATCTACATTCTTGTGAAGGATTAGGAATTAGATTAAATTTTAATTCAATATCATATACAAAATTTTTTTTAAATTAAATTTTGATGGACATACAAATTGGTTTAATTCAATAGACTTCTATTAAAATGTAATTAGTTTCTATCTACTGCCAAAACTTGTTTCAGAGAGATTTTACATATACATACACCGGTCTGTGAAAGAATTGGAGTCCAACTGAATTAAACACCTAAAATTGAAGCAGGCTATTAGAAAGGGTAATTTTTAGCCCAGCAACATTCAAAGTGGAGAAGTTCCAACATGTACTTTATGTGGAAGAGTATGTCTCTCCAGAGCTGGCCTGGTGAGTCATCTGAGAAAACACAAGGATAAAGTGTCAAATGTTACTGGCAACCAACTCTATGAGAGAGAAGAAAAAGAAATAAACAAACAGGTCTTACTCGAATACAAGTTGACAACCAACAATATATATATATATATATATTTTATATCTTAATCAGACCAGATGTCTCATCCATTAAAAGTGCCTATCAATATCACTTAAGACATTAAAAACATCCTCTACAATTCTTAAAATATAAAAACCAATCCTTTTATAGAATTGTGATTTCAATGGGAATTTCAAACAAATCCACCATTAGCTCATTCTCTTTTCTTCAAATAATATTTCATTGACACTTTATTTGTTGCTTAAAAAGGAGTGGACCATTGATTTCAAGTCATGTGTTTCCCATCGTCACACCCAAAAAGGTAAATGATTTCATCCCTAAGAAATTCCCTTGTTTAAAACCAGGAAAAAGAAACTTTTCTTTATAGAGTGAATTTCATTCCAATTTTACAACTGGCCACAAAAAGACATTACTAGAATGACACATGCCACTCAGACACAAATACTATCAGTTTTACTTAACAGACTAAAATGTAAATTTATATAAAGCCTTTTCATGGAACACACCTACAAAAAATAACTGAAATAGTTGATGTCAACTTTAACAACAAGAGATTACTGTTAAAACCATATATGGACTATCTTCTACTTTCAATAAAGGATTGCATCTAAAATATAAGAATCTGTTCAAGTAATCATGTATTTTGTGTAAAACCTACAAATAATATCAGAGTCAGAAATAAAAGTTTTTAAAATAGAAATTAATATTATAGATTTTATATTGTGACTGTTAAAGTCTTTTTATTAAACAATGATATTAATAAACCTGGTTGATCTGAATTTAAACATGGAGTAGAAATTGATACCTTTGTTAAATTTATTATATTCTTTATCCTTATAGTCAATAGTGATTCCTCTGACAGATAATTGATAAAACTACTTGTCAAAATACAAGTAAGGAATTTTATTGAGTTAGATATATATGCTACATGAATACAGGAAATTTTATATATATATATATATATTATATATATATATATATATATATATATATATATATATACACACACACACAGAGTTCCTGAAGAAGGTGTATCTTGAATACCAAAACCATCGTAGAGAGAGAAAAACCTTTTTCTACATTTATAAATGCTCTATATTTTACAAAATATATTGAGCCCCTTTGGATTAACTACTTATGCTACTACAATGAAAATGTGGTAGCAACTTTTTGACAAATATATATATATATATATATATATATATATATATATATATATATATATATATAACTCTTATAAACATATACCATATACACACACACCCAAACAAACAGCCAAACATATGAAGATGCTTTCAAGTCCTCAGGAGACCTCAATGCATGACAATTATATCTTTTCATACAAAGCAATATTCACACTTCCATAGAAGTAAAAAACTTAACCAGCCATAATATGGACTGGTTGTCAAGTTTTTCACTTATAGAGAAGTGTGTATATATATATATATATATATGTGTGTGTGTGTGTGTGTGTGTGAATAATATCAAATATTTACATGATAGGATTCAACTGAAATAAAGAACTTAAACGTGCATATAAATAGAGAGCATGAATGCATGCATATATTCCCATATATAGAATAGAATAGAAATAAATGAAAACCTTAAGTTTTGACCTTTTCAATTCTGGAAATTTTGGAAAGACCAAAAACAACTGAAATGAATTTATAACTGATAAACTTAGGGTTTTCATATATATATATATATATATAGATATAGATAGATATAGATAGATATAAGAGCAACAAATACTATATAGCAAATTAGAAGCCAAGGGCAAACTAATTCATTGCTGGTCAATTATATCATGAACCTTAACTAGAAGTGTGTTATCATTTCACCGTGTGTCATATAACACTACCAACAACCAGTCAATATTTCTATAGATAACACATGAGTACCAATCTTCCTTTCCAGACACTACCAGGATCAACAGGAATCATTAAAAAACAAAATATGACCTTTATAAACAAAACAAATGTCACATAATACACAATTTATGCATTTAGATATGAACAAAAACTTTATACTACATCTATGTTACTCTTGAAATAAACAATTTTTTTTATGATCATAACAAAAGTAAAAAGAAATTACTGTATCAACAGTAAAGAGGGGAAAAAATTACTCTTACTCACACATAGGATGAGGAAGAAATAATAGGGCAATTTTGTATCTTGTAAATTGTCTACCCTATTATTTCTGCCCATCCACAATTTAAAACCAACTGGCTATAATATTGTAAATCTTTGTTGATTTGAATAATTAGGTGAATATTTCTAAAAAGACATAGAATCTTTATTTGTATTTTAAAATGGAAGTTTTATATCATTTGATAGAAATTTACAGAAAATTATTAAAATGTCCCAATTAAAAATGTCTATTTGAATATCAAATATTACCAAAATACAGGATAATTTCTATTGTTTCTCTAGTTTTGTTTTATATGCAAAGAATTTTCTGAATTCAAAGAAAATTCTAAGAGATGGAAGAGGTTTATAATAATAATATAAACTCTAAGGAATTGTTGAAGAAAAAAAAAGATATTAAAATGAAATTAATAAAAAAACAATTTGGATTTGAGATGAAAGATAAGAATTTCCTTCTAAAATTGTTATAGCCTAAAATCTTTATTTATAATTTGTTATTCTTTTAACTCTTAACATCCTGTTGAGTATTTTCTAAGTTCAGAGCCCAATTCCTATAACCATTTATCAAAAATGGCTAAAAAGGACATTTTCATTTAAAGTTACCTGTTATTTCCCTTAAATCAAAGACTTCTAAATATGTTTAATATTACATTTAAACAAAGGCTATCATTTGGGGTAGATTAGGAAAATGAATGTGACTTCCGGCCAGGTGGAATGAGGTGGTATAGGATGTTAAGAGTTAAATTAAATGAATTCCATTCAAATTGTTTCTTATCTTCTCTAAATGAAAATGAACTTCAATGAATGATAGAAAGTTTCAATAAGAGAATCTGTCAAGAGATCAAAAATAAACAAATGTTTAGAGTCACAAAAAATAAATTATGTAATATATTTCATATTTATTAATATAATAGGAAATTTTTAAAAAAAGAACTGAAATAATGTTTAGTAATATTCACTTACAAACATTATATATTCTAAAAGTTTCATTTTAACCTTGTAAAAACATTTTATCCAATATTAACCTAAAATATCATTTCTTCAAAATATCAAAGTTAGTTTTATCAAAGATCTACATATCTGTTTTTCTTTTTACATTTTGGTTAATCCATAAAGAAATGCACAAAATTAAAATTAATTTAAATTCTAAACACACAATCATCAAGTCTCTTATCAAATTATGAATCAACCTTCTCATCACAATCACAAAGACATAATGGTTAACCAGGAAGAAATGCTACCACATTGATAACAAGAATCATTACTAAAAACTAGAAAACTATGAATTCAAACCAAGACATACCAATTTATCTTTAGTCCTTTTCTCATGGAAAAATGTTTCAAATAAAATAACATCTGTCCCATAATAGTTGTTACATTTTCATATAAATTTCATACACTAAATCTAACAACTATTATGGGACAGAGGAAGTAAATTCCATTTGTTTTCTATTTAAAAAGATCTTAAAACAAAAGCAGAAAAAATTGAAAATTCTTCAATGAGTCTAAGAGTTTTACTAGTGGTAAAGACTTTCTTCTTACAACAGAAATTGAGATTCAAAATATAACTAAACTATTCACCATTTGCTAAGAAAACTACTCAGTTCTTTTTCTTTTTTCAATTAACTAATATAGATTTTATTTATCAACAAAATATCAATTTGATGAGAAAAACCAGAAGAATTTTAGACAATTTCAAAATGGCCACTGCAATTAGAATTCTAATTTATTAAAGAAAGTCAATGACTTTATGATTCATACAAAAGTATTTTCTATTAAGTCAATAACATCAATATTCAATACAGACCAATGAAAAGATTTTAATAAGGTCAGATGGGAAATACGGAGGCCCCTTGATTCTATTTACATTAATATTCTTTACTAAATGTTTTCCCCCTCTCCTTTACTGTGTATAAAACAGATTCAAAATCATAGGAGCTAATAGCAACTGGTTCATTCCTCAGTTCTGGAAAGATTCAATATCACTCTTCTACTTGTAACTTGATCCCAACATTATGAATCATTGGAGTTTTAACCCTTTTAATAACCATTTAAACAAAAATCAAAAAGCCTTTCTTAAATTACAATTTATTCTGTACAATATTAACTTTTCAGCCTTTGAAATTTCAATTCAATTCCAATATCAAAATATTTTATGATCAAATGATATTAATGAGATTATCCATCATAAATGACTTTTATTATAATTATGATAACTTCAATAAGATATCTTGAACTTTTATTCATTTTATTAAGATTATGGATTTTATTGTTAAATATTCTGGAAGGAATTATTGTTTGGCACGAGTTATCTGGCAATATTTCCAGAAATAACAATGTTTATCTAGAATTTTGTGAAAGACTAAAGTAAAAAACAAATTTATATAAAAAGAACTGAAATATTAAGCTATTTTTGTCTTTCTTAAAAACAAGAACATTTTTTAAAATCAGGTGAATATAAAGACTTTCATAAACAATTCAGTTTTCAAATGACCAAAAATTATATTTGTAATGAAAGAAAAAATATGTTTGTACTTTCTGTTTGTAGGCAAGAAAAACTGGAACTGAATCCAACACAATGTTGAAAAATGATGAGTGAGATTGAAAAATAGGAAAAATTGGGAATGATTTATTGATATTTGATAAAATATAGCAACACTTAGTGTTTTGATTGGAGATTTACAGTATCAAACACATTTCTGTATTTGTAGAATATTTCTATAGCAGGAACACTATTTTTTTTATGAACATTGTTGTTTGTTATGTATTTGATGTTTTGTAGAGATTTGCATTCTTAAAACAACAAACAATAATGACCTGCTGTTTATTTACACTATTCTTGAATCCTCTCTTTATTAACACATGGACAGAGATAGTATGACTGTCATCAGCAATTTCTCTGAATTTTTGAGATGAGGCTTGATAATTAGGATTATTTGTATTATCATTATACCTGAAGAAGGCCGGAGGGCACATCGGTCGAAATGTTGTACAGATAACAATGAAGATGAGGACAATAGTCCGAATAATACTAATTGTCATCAGCAAGTTTCATTATTCTAAACTTTGAATATCAAATGACTCTGGATATTAAAAAAAAAAAAAAAAAAAAAAAAAGACTTCAATCATTTTCTTAGTACAAATATAGTTGGAATTTAAAGTGATATAAGTTTAGGTTGTATTGAGTCAGCTGAAGGAATTCATTCATAACCTTTATGACCCTCCTGTTGAACTCTCTACCAACTAATATGTTATTTACTAAGCTTAACACTTAGCATTATGGCCCATACAGCCTTGCTTACAGTACTCACTATTGCTTTAGTGGTCACCCATCTAAGTACTGAACTGACTGATTAGAGCTTAACTTTGGTGATCTAGTAAGAACCGGTGTTTTAATATCCCTCACTTCTTTGGATAGCATAAATTATGTGTGCGAGTGTGGTGATTACTAGCCCAGCTGACTAGGAGGAGGAGTATTATTAGAATAAAAAACTAAAGAGAAGAAAATTACAGGGACTAATACGACAATAGCAGAAAAAAAGGTATACTTTTCTAAGTACTTAATGACAGGTTTTTATTATTCTCTAGGATTTCACCATAAATATCTTTAGGGTCTAGAATGATAACAGTAATGTCATATGTGAATATCAACATATTTTCAGGCAATGTTAGTAGGTTGGGATTTTTTGTTTTTATTCTTCTTTTTGTCCAGATTGTTTTAGTTTTCTAGCAGATGGATAGCAAGGGTTTCGTTTTCTTGACAAAGAATGACAATCGAAGATTTTAAGAGAAAGAAAGGAAAAAAAGAAAAAGAAAAAGAAACAGGAAGTGGAAACCGGCAGGTACTTCCGATTCTACCACCATCCACCACCACAGATTGGGGGGGGGGGATTTATCATTATTATTGAGTAATTCATTCATTTATCCAGGAATAAAGTAACAACGTGGCAGAGCAGACTAAATTACTGAAAAGTATACATTACTACATAGACATACAAAAGAAATGACTTTTCATTACAAAATAAACGACAACAAAAGAAAGGGGGAAATTTTATCAATCGGCAGCAGACTTATTTGTTTGGTTGGACTTAAACATGTTTTCCTTTAAAATGTTTGATGGGTTTTTAACTTAAATTTTAAAAGGTTTTTTTTTTCTACTTCTTTTCCACCTTTTTTTTTAATAAGTAACATTTATATTGAAGATTATAGAGAAGAGATAAATATAAAAACATTCAGGTTTTGTTCGAGGAGAAAAAGAAAATAAAGTCAATGAACGAAATTACTGATTTTTTAGCATGCTATGAAATTAATACCTATAATGACAATCTTTTTTTAATTTAGTTTTTTTCTCTCTCACCGACGGATTATTTTTCTGAATAAAAATACATAGGATAAGTTAATCCAAGTTAAAAATCAAGTTATAAGGAGAACAACACTAAAACAAACAGTGTTTTTTTGTTTTTTGTTTTTCCTTAGTGTAGGAGGTTTCTAGTTTTATTTCAATAGAGAAAAAAAAAGGTGTAACCAGTCTGAACATTTTTAATTTTTGTTTAATTTACTAGAGTTTTTATGAATGGGACAAACAATAAAATTAACACTGATCTCTAATATGATTCAATTTTTTTTAATTCACCGACATAACATTTAAGAGTGAGTACTAGTGTATTTCCAAATAGCGGAAGAAATAAATAAATAAATAAAAACAAGAAAAATCAAGTGTATGTAGCTGTCAAATGAAATAAATCCTTATTTAACAGAATAAGTATATAATATGAGCTTTTCTTTACATTATCTTTATCTACGTTTCAGATTCAGAATTGCACAGACATTTATTTTTTTTAAGCCACCAACAACTGGGGAATAAATGGAGTCAGATTCATTTCTTTTCCAAATAAAAATAAGGAAAATTTTCCCCCAGATCTGGTGAAGTTTGGCTAGAAGAAAAAATTTGACCTATAGCAAAGAGTAGTCTACACTTTCAATTATTGACTTTATATACTTGTTCCTCTCTTCTTCTTTTTTTTTTTTTTTTTTTTCTTGGGGGTGAAGAGAGAAAAACGAGAGAGACTCTCGAGATGTGTGTGTGTGCGTGTGTGTATTTTTGCACTGCGTTCACAGGAGGAGGAATGATTATACGGATATTTTTTCGTACTTACAGTATACCGCTACACGATGTGCAAACATAAGAGCCGATGGTCATGTTCACGTAGGTTGGCCCGCGCTGATGGCAATCAAAGCACTGTTTATTCTGTGACAGAGCAACCATATCGCGTAACATTTTGAGGTGTTTTTCATCTTGACGTCTCTTGTTGGTCGCCATCTTGGTAATGTAGCTAAGGTTGCGTGTGTGACGAGGGGAGGTAACCGGATTTGACAACATATGACAGATAGAGGGCGCTACAGAATCATTTTAAAATACACTTGCATTTTATCCCAATCATGAATGGGATTTAATATCTTCTACTCATTTTCATTGAATCTTATTTTATAAACAAAAACAAATTCCATTTGTAAATTTATTTATTGAATTGCTTTCTGTTTGTCGGTAAAATAAATTTAAATCTAAAATGATTATTATAAACTTACTGGAATTTTCTATTTTAGTTTTAAATTTATTTTTTCCAAAATAGTTTATTCTTTTAACTTTACTTATTTATGTTATTAATTTTTTTTTTTTTTTTCTTTCTTACGAAAGATATATTTGATCTTGCCTATTTCCAGTTAAAACTTTTTATTTGATAATAATCACAATATATATATAATTATTATCGATTAGATTTCCAAAGCAGAAGAAAGAATCACAAATCTCCAAAATGATAAGTGGAGATATAATTGTAGGATTAAATAAAATAAAAGTTGAATAAAAACGAAGATAAAAGCGGGAAAAATGTGCATTTCAGAATGCATAAAAAGTAATCAGTTCTTTTTTTTAAAATCCAAACAAATTTTGGAAGATAAAAATTATATTAATGATATATATATATATATATATATATATATATATATATATATATATATATATAGTTCAACTTGGGTAGTGTCATATAATTGTATAAGAGAATGTAAGAATAATTCGTTGGTAAAAAGAAGGACCAATTATAATCAGCAAGTTTCTTCTTCCAAGTGAAATCCAATTCAAAAGAACAAAATAATTCTGTGAGGAAAGAATTGTTTTTGGATTAAAAGTACTTAGAAAAAGACTTTGGTGGAACTTCCTGTGCCGGTCAAGGTCTGACCTATAACTGACCTGATTCTACACACTTGACCTCTATGGGACAATTTCCTGAAATAAAAATAAAAATAAGAATTTCATTAATTGTTTCTGATTACAGGCCTAAATCGACTGACAACAATTAGAATATAAAAATACAATGAATATATCTGTTTTGAATATTCTTTTCAAAAAAATATTTACTTTTTTCTGATTAGATATTTTCAAACCTTAATTTAGAAAAAAGACTTATCCACCCCACACCCAACCTGGTTTGGGGGGGGGGCTATTTATGTAGCATGTCTTGGGCAACCTGGTGGAGACCATCCCTCTCCAGGTCTGGTTTGTATTCAGAGTTTTCCTTCTCCTAGACCGGTTGCCATACCAATGTTAAAGAGCCCAGTCTGCCTTACTATTTACCCATAGCTGGAGGAAGAATAGTTGGATTCATACCTTTCCCAGGGGTTTTAGTGCTATATGAAATGCAAACAGCCTCATCCAGCATTTGAACTTGTGTCACAGAGTCCGTTTCCTACAATGATAATCATTAGGCCAAAAGTTAACTAAGTATTTACCCAACCCATCCACTATAGGTAGGATGTGACACAGACTCACAACTATGAGATATTCAGTAGTAATAGATCTGTGAGACTAGTTTGCTAACCATTACATCACAATGGGATGCTCTCAAGAGTTTTACTATGATTGTCCCAACCCTATTGTTTTTTATGACAAACCCCAACCCTTTTTTTATCATACATGTGCTAGAAGGCAATGGCTGAGGGTCTTAATCTCCTGGGTAGGATGTTAAACTCTATCTTATGTTGAGGTTCGAATTCTGGAGCTCTGGGGAATGTGGAGTACCCTTTAATCATCCTTACTCCCTGGTCCACTCTGACCTGGAGTGGTAGTACCTGTTAGGGTCCCATCTATGGGTTAAATAAAAAAATGAGTTTTAAAAGCAAGAATCGAGTCCCTATCAAGAATAAATAAAATGCATAAAATAACCCAACAAGGTTTGACATGCCATAAAATCCAATCAACCAAGAGCTTAATTTAGTATGGCAAAAAAAACTAAATGATTTTGAAATGGGGAAATAGCATCATTTTGTTAATCATCGATTTATTGATAGAGAAAATATATTGGTTCATTTTCGAGTTTTTGCAAATAATTCTAATATTCATAATGATAAATCTTAATGTTTCTAGTCAAAAAACGAAAAATGCCAGAAAACATTTCTTTGAATAAAGTCAAATGCTGTCCATTATTAAACTGTGTTTAATTCAGTCAGTATAGCATCCACACAGGAGCCATAAGATTCCATGTTCAATAAGTAAAGTAAAGTCGACGGGGCGGCCTAAAGTCGGTATCAGCCAGTCAGCAAGGAAGTCTATCCCCTTTTCAATAGCGCTAGACCAAGGATATTGTTTTTAGCATCTGAGGTGGAGCGCCACACCTACCATTAGCTCCTTACTTTACCGCACAGATCCCTGTGCTACTCATACGCTGAGTTGGCAGGGACCGGTATCGAACTAGAACCTTGTGGTTTCTAACCGAACGCTCTACCGACTGAGCTAACCCGGCCCTTTTGAGTAGCACATCTTTGATCTATATGATAAAGTGGGAGATGGGGCTGATGGTAGGTGTGGCATTCACCTCAGACAACAAAAACATTCTCCCGAGTCTAGTGCCAGTGAAAAAGGGATAGACTGATACCAGCAATAGGCCATTCTACTAACTGACTAATATATATACTAGAGAATATATATCCTCTTCAGAGGAGTCCCCATGGTGTATTGGCTAGCATGCTGAATTGCAACTGCGGTCATGTTATTACATTTACTTTCAAACTGATACCCCTGTGACAGGTATTGACACTCCATTCCCACAGTTATGGGTTAATACTACTATTCTTCTACAAGGGTGGCATTGGCATTAAATAATCCATGAAGGTTAATATGCCATTAAACAAAGAAACCAAAGATCCTTTTAAACACAGCTCATGGCAAAAAATCATATATACAAGTGCAAGTGTGGAGGCGCATGGTGAAATGGTTATGTCATAGGAAATAGACTTGTCAATCTAAGTTCAAATCCTGGACGAGGCTGTTTGCATTTCACATAGAACCAATACCCTTGAGAAAGGTACATATCCAATTACTCTCCCTCTAGCTATGGGTAAATAGTAGGACAGACTGGGCTCTTTAACCATGGCTAGGTAACCCGTATAGGAGAGGGAAAACTCTGAATTCAAACCTGTTAAAATTTTGGTAAATATATATATATATATATATATATATATATACAAGTGCAATTAACATATATAGGTAAGTAGTTGAAGTACTCATCCCTGGTTGGTAAGTGGTCAATACTTAAATTGTAGTTGGTTATGATAGCAGTAAAATAATTCATTTGTAGGGGAGGGGGGTGGAGTGCATGTGGTGTAATGGCTAATGTGCTTGGCTGTGACATCGTAGTAATTCTTTTACGCTGATAATGTGCTGGAAAATATTGCTTTCTCTTACACTCAAGTTATGTGAAACAGCTGGATATATAACAAAAATTCTTAGAATTTAAGGGGGAGATCTTAACACTTTAGAGATTTACTGATTTAAACATTTTTGTTTTTGTCCAGATTGTCAATCTTAACTAAGCAATAATTCTATGTAATTGAAATTTCCATTTTAAAGAATTACCAATAGACTTGATTGAATATGAATATCGAATTTACAAGGACTTTTTGTTTTAAAGTTTGTAAATTTAGATTTTGTATGATTTGTCAATTTTACAGCAACATGTCTTCTCAGTGATTATTATTTGTTGTTGTTCACATTTCTCCATGAGAGAAAAAAACAAACTTTATCTTATGTTAAAATTTTTCCTTGTGTTGAATGTGTATGCAGAACAATTTTGATAGCTCTATTTCACACTGCTTGGTCATCTATAAAGGACAAATTCTTTCCAATTATTAATATATATATATATATGTGTGTGTGTGTGTGTGTGTGTGTGTGTGTGTAAAATGAAGCTGGAAGTGAATCCGACGGTATGTTGAAAAAATGAATAAAGGAAAGAAAGTATAGAATGGATAATATAGGATATTTTAATCAATTTTACTTACACGTGTTTCGGTCAAATTCACGTTCAGACGCGACCGAGAAAGATGGTTAATGACGCCATAATAAATAAATGAATAAATAAATAAAATCCCTGATGCTTTGATAATTTAGAATTCCATAAAACTTCTCTCTGCGTCAAAATCTGTTCGCATGCAATATGGCATCATTAACCATCTTTCTCGGTCGCATCTGAACGTGAATTTTTAAAAAAAGTTCTTTTTTCGAACATTTCAAAATTTCTCCGCTTTTTCCAATGAATTTCATTTCAAATAAGGATTTACTCTGATGAAGGTCAAATTTTCTTTGTGTGTGGAACATTTCTACATTTTTTCTATTATTATTATTTCATTTCTTTTGAGGATTTAAAAATAATAATAGTTTGAATAATGTACACATGGATAAACTCCTGACCGAAACACGTGTAAGTAATATTGATTAAAATATCTTATATTATCCATTCTATACTTTCTTTCCTTTATTCATTTTTCAATATATATATATATATATATATATATATATATATATATATATATATATATATTAATGAGATTACTATAAAAATTTATTGAGAATTAAATTACTATGAAAATGCATTTGAAAATGAAATTACTATAAGATTGCATTGGAAATGAAATTACTATAAGAATACATTGGAAATGAAATTACAATAAAAATGCATTGAAAAATGAAATTACTATAAAAAATACATTGGAAAAGATTTTATTATGAAAATGTATTACAAATTTGATAATTCATGGGTAAATTGAGGACAGAGAAACTTTTCTCAATTGTTGATATAAACTTCAATAGTGAAGTTGGCCATAAAATCTTTGGGATTCTAGAAAAAAAAATGAATGTCTCAGCAGATATTTTAGTTTTTAATTGCTTGTTTTACTCGAATGTTATCAATGAAATGATAAGTCATCTTCTAATCTGAGTGAAAATATATTTGTAGATGTCTTGCTCTATTACACAGAAAAGGAATCCCACTGAATAATAAGATGGCCCCATTTTAGGGCAACAGCAGCAGCAGCAGCAGGAGGAGCCGAATACAAAAATGACACAATGAAACCCAAAGGAAATCATTAATGTAACCAGATTTGGTTTCAATGGTTAGTTACAACCAAACTCTCTCTCTCTCTCTCTCTCTCTCTCTCTCTCTCTCTCTCTGTTTCTCTCCCCTCTCTTCTCTCCCCCCCCCCTCTCTCTCTGTACCAATTTGAGAACAGCTCTGTTGGCTGGGGCTTTAGAATACAGACTCCACCTCTGTTGAGGTGTAAGCCCCCCCCCATGGGGCCACTGTTGGCCGTGGGTGGCGATCTGTGATGCTTAAGGATGGTATCCTGGTTGGTGTGCAGTCCATGGCTTTGGTCCTTACTTAGGCTAGACAGCAGTCAGAGAGAACCCCTCCAATCAGTCAACTGGTCACGTCAAGTCCTAGCACCCATATGATTTTCCCGACCCTATTTCTTTATGGTAAAACCCAATTCTTTTTTATCCTACATGTCCTAGAAGACGTCTTAGTGTCCTGGGTATGATTGATGGTGAAGTTCCAATTCTGGAGTTCTGGCAAATGTGGAGTACCCCTTCATAACCATTACATCCAGGTCCACTCTGATCTAGAGTGGTAGTACCTGTTAGGGTCCATCTACGAGTTAAGTAGAAAAACATGAAAAAAAAATGTTCTTAAAAAAATTGAATATCCATCAAGAATGAATAAAACAAAATGTCTTCAGCATAAAATAACCTTACAAGAGTTGAGATGCCATAAAACCCAACCAACCAATTTGAGAAAACTTTTATTTGTGTCAATTATTCAATAACGTTGCAGATTGGTTGGATTCATATCCTCTTTTGTCACAGATATTTGACTATTTTATCAAAAGATGAAGATAAACTTAATTGTTGCAAATCATCTGCACTTGATCGTACCAACAAGAAAATGATGCTGACAATTATTATATTGATCAAACCAACAGGTGATTTTTACACACAAAGTTTCTTCTTAACCCTTTCTTAACTAATCAAAAACATCATTATATACACAGTTTCTTTCATCTTTTTTACCTTCCAATGATTTTGGCTGTAAACTTATTCCAATCAATGCAAAGTTTATATTCACTGGAAAAAACCCTGAAAAAGTTTTATTTTGCTTCTTTTTTTAAAAATTCTCTTATTTATTGAATGACAAAAAGATCAACAATTATTTCAATACACTTTGCCACAACCACCACAAAATAAATCTTATAAATCATTATTATTGAAAAAGTTTTTAATTTTTTTATTATTTGAAGAGATTTTACAAACCATTGTTCTTTGAAAAGTGACTTTGTCTGTAGCATATACTTGTTTATACCCATGGGTGTATTTATCTTTTCAGTAGCTTCTTCTTAGTTTGGGCTGAGTATGGATCAAAGTAGCTCTTCTAATTTGGGTTGTATTTCTTCTTCTCTACTGTTTCTTATTATTATTCACGATCTGTCTGAGACGTCCGTTTGTTTGTAGTGACAACACAATACATTACTTTGGTGAATTCACATTTTTATTAAAATCTTGGATCTGGATCATTCAACCATGTGTGTGAGAATTTAGCCAACTGCTATTGCATCTTCATCCTTTGACAGCTACCTAAAAACTGATTATCTACAACTAAACTCTCTCGCATTGCTTGCCTGGCAAACAGGAAGAGAGGTCAGAAAGTTGTTAAGAGCCGTCAGTCAAAATCTCTGTATTGTTAACTGTTATCTGTTATTTCAAATTTAAATAAATTACACTAACTGAGCATAATTGACAGGACACCTTTTAATTATGCAACATTTGTCTTGACACTACTGCAGACACAAGAACTCATAAGTGATGTTTTCTAGTGGACACTTACACATGGACACACCAGTGTAGGCCAACCAGAAAAAAACCTGAATGTTATGTGGAAGATTGCCAGGAGTGATGACCAATAGGGATGGGTGGCAAGAGTGAGTCGTGGAAATACATGTTGTCACCAGCATGATAATAATGTAGCATCACAATGGAATTTTTTATATCAGTACTACTGTATGGCTGCACCACTTGGACTTTAACAAAATTATTTGTTTGTTTTGTGGCATATCAACCTTAGTGGGTCATTTAATGCTGATAAAGTTTTGAAATAAAGTCATTGTTAATGGATACTCAATTTTTTTAATAAACACATTTTTCTATTTAACCCATAGATGGGACCCTAACAGGTACTACCACTCCGGGTCAGAGTGGACCAGGGAGCAATGGTGATGAAGGGGTGCTCCACATTCGCCAAACTTCCAAAACTGGAACCTCACCATCAGATAGAGTTTAACGTCATTCCCAGGACATGTAGACTCTCAGCCACCACCTTCTAGCACCCATAGGATAAAAAGGTTTGGGGCTTGTCATAAGGGCAATTGGGTTGGGGCAATCATATAGGTGCTAGGGTTTGACGTGACCAGCCAATTGATCGGTGGGGCCTTCCAACGCCGTCTAGCCCAAGAAAGGGCCAAATTGGAGTATTGCAAGTCATGGACTGCTCAACCACCTGGGTTCTTGTCCCTCTGCAGAGGTGCAATCGGTGCATTCTAATGCCCCAGCCGACAAGATGTTTGTGAAAAAGCTAAATAGGAATTACACAATGATGCTGTGTGTTGTCTTTAATAAATCTGGAAGTAGTACCCCCAAAAAAAAAACACAGCTGTACGACCATCACAAACCATGGAAAAAGAGGAACAAGACATGTTGGACACCTGGAGAAGCAAGGATGAACCCATAAACCTATACATGGTTGTAGGCCAACCAGCAAAAACCATCAATCAGTTTGTGCAAATTCTGGATGCCATACAAAGGACTTACCAGGAGCAATGACCAATAGGGATAGGTGGTAAGAGAGAGTCATGGGTATATGTGCTGTCAACATGATGATGATGATGATGATGACTTTGAAGAAAAAATGTTTACTAATCGTTCCTTTTGCGGTCCAATCAACTGTAAAATCTAAATTCACGCATCATGAGATGTTTTCTGTTCAGCTTGAATCTGACTGATGTGCATCATCCTGCACCCCCACCCCCCCACCCTTTTTTTTCATCCTCCTGAGAAACTGCTTAGCCATGCTGAGATCATTGCATAACAATTTTCCTGTTGATAGACAACAAGCGTCTTATCTAAGATCTGACCTGTAGCAACACTTTCTCTGCTGACTGGTGGCAACATGGTTCAATCATTAACAGACAAACATTGACTTCATTGCCAGATTATCGGCTAATGATTACAACGTTGCTAAGTGCTGGTTGCTTCCATAAAAATTGCTTTTCTTGCCAATGTTACCATTTATGGTGTCATAAATTGTTGACAGACCCTGTAGTTGAATTCAAGGGGGCCAGTGGAAAAATAGGTGACTGTTGGTAACCCTGACCCCTAGGGAGGTGTAAATCTTGTGCGACATGATAAAACACGTGACTAGTTAGATTAGAGATTCAGCCCAGCTGTCAAAGAGCTTAAATGTACAGTGAGGCTGCAGTGATATGGGTTAGACTAAATAAAAAAGCTTGATCAAGAAACAAAATGTCTTGTGAATTTAATTAATTGCAATGACTAAAACTAGCCCAGGAAAAAGAAGACTTTAGTTAAAAAGAAGTTAGATAGAAGACAGCAACAAGACGGAATGTCGTCCAGAGAAGAAGAAAAGCAAAAGCAACAAAGCCTCTAATCTCTAATGTCTCTCTCTCTCTCTCTCTCTCTCTCTCTCTCTCTCTCTCTATCAAAAAGAACTCTCTCAGAACTAATACTCTATCGTATACCCAACAATGGGGTATATAACACCTATTGTTTCAAGACCGTTGGACTATCTCCTTACTCAACAAGATTGGTTCAATTGGGGTAGTTATCAAATATTAGTAACTGTTGATACTTGAGGGGGGGTATATTTAGTCATATCCCCACTCACCAAGGCCCAAAATTAATATTAGTAAATCCAGTGGGCTGGTTCAGCTCAGTCGGTAGAGCATTCTCTTAGTATTCCTTTCACCTCAAGTGATACTAATTGAACCAAGTAACCAATAAGCACCCAAAATCATCAAGTTAATGAAAGGTTCACATTTTAACTTGTCACCGGTAACTTCCACTTCCAAATTTTTGTAAACGAATGATTCTAATCAGAAGTTTATGGAGATGTTGAACTCACAATAAAGCAAATAAATAGATGGTTGGTACACGTCGTCAAATTAAAATTCAATAGCAAAATCTTTTTTTAAATAAATACTTTTTAATCAGAAGTTTATGAATATTTTTCAACACTTACGATGATTTAAAAAAAAGATGAAAGATGTTTTTATACTAAAATAGTTTTTACTTAATCAGAAGAGAAATGCAATTATGTTTATTTGAATAAAAATACAGTTTTTGTTCAGAAATAGTATCACAAAATGTGTAAAATTTGTTTTTGTCAGATAAAATATAATTGCAAAAATCGTCTGTTCATTTATTTTCAAATATTTGAAGCGAAATTTACTGGTGATGAGTTAAAATATGAACCTTTAATTAAGTTGATGATTTGGGGTGCTTATTGGTTACTTGGTTCCTAATTTACTAATTTATACCAAGATAATACTCCTTAAAAAAAAAATAAGAAAATCCTAAATCTAAAATAAAAATTAAAATCCTTTTCTTCATTGGAAGAAGGATTGGTTGAATTGGGAACTTTGAAATTCCTTTGGTGACAATCCTTTTTTTATTAACAAATGTTGAAATGAAATGACGACAAAATGAAAAAATGGGGATGAACAATCATTTCCCTTTATGTCCCATTTAGTCACTTCTATCATCATCAAATATTTTGAACGGATTGAAAATTTTAACTACCAATTCAGAACAATTGTCTTATTGTGTTTATTTATTCAAACTTTATCAGGTTGTTTTTCGCTGAATTTTTTAGATAAGGCTTGATAATTAGTATTATTTGTATTATTTGGACTATTGTCCTCATCTTTATTGTTATCTGTATCATGTTTCAGCCGATGTGCCCTCCAGCCTTCTTCAGGTATTTCTTGTCGGACTTGGGAACCTTCTTGTCATAATCAGGAGCCATCAATAAATACCTGAAGAAAGCCAAAGTCTCATTGGCCGAAACGTTGTACAGATAACAATTAAGATAAGGACAATAGTCTGAATAATACAAATAATACTATTCATCAGGTTGGTTGGATTTTACAAGCATGTCAACACTTGAGTTACTTTGCCAAAATGTTTTTCTTTAATTCTTGTTGGGAAATCAATTTTAAAATTTTTTTAATCTATTTAACCCAAAGATGTGACCCTAAACAGATACTACCACTCCATCTTAATTGGATGGTTTGTGTGACAGGGGACAAGTAACCATAAAGCTGTCTTCTTGTGAGGTGCTGCTTCCAAGATTTGTTCAAAACAACACGCAGCATTCTTGTGTAGTACCCATCTATCTTTTTTTCCAAGTGCTTCATTAGAGTCAATATAGTGCAGCCTTACAATAGTACTGACGTGGCTACAGCTGGATCAGATGGCTAATCTGTTTCAATATATAAATCATTTAATCTTTACAAGTTTATTCCTATTAAAAAAATATTAAATCAAAGTCATGGGTAATAAACGAGTCAGGTTGGACAGGAGTCAAGTAACTATATAAAGCAGGGACATTTGTCTTGATGATTAATTTTAAAGGCATATCAACCTGTCTAGGGTTATTTTATGCCTAGAGGTTAGGGAATTGGCTTCATTGTAGAATCATATTTATATTTTTTTGTGCAGTTGTTTCTTACAAAATTATTTATGTACATTTTCCAATTAAATCTAACTCATTTGTATGTAGATCTATTTGACCCACCACCACCCCAGATGGAATGACCCTAATGGGTATTATCACTTCAGGTGTGAAAGGATCTTGAAGTAATTGCAATGAAGGGGTACTCCACACTCCCAGAACTAGGTCTGGTGAGAATGGGGGGGGGGGTTACACTTGCACAGTCCTGTGTTTCATAAAAATCATTTTGTTCCAAAAGTATTGAGACTAGATTCCGAAGTTTTGTTTTGCTTTTTTTTTTAAATTGGTACTGACATGTCTTAACTTTGTTTAGACAGTATATATATATATGTATATATATATATATATATATTTATTTATTATTACAGTGTGTAATAATAAATCCGCTCTACTAACATATTGAGCACTTTATATTTGTTATAACACAAGTAATTTATATCAACCAAATATTGAGACTAACCAATATTTTTACCAATAAGTCATTCCCTTTTTATATATATGTACTGGGTGTTCGGGATAAATTTGACAGTTTCATAAGGAAAAAGAAAAAGTGCTTGTTAACTACAAAATTTAATGGATGTAAAAAATTCAACAGAAATTACACTACTGTCAACAAGTTTCACTCAAAATAACCACCATTAGCATCAATCACAGCCTCAATCCTGCTCCGGAACCTGGTGCAAGCTGATGTTACAGTTTCCCTGGGAAGGGTCTCAAAAACTACCTTAATTCTGTCAACTAACTGGGGTTTTTGTAGTACTGGCACGGCGATTGGTGTCTTTCTCAACAACGCCCCATATATAATAATCCATGGG
>CM042153.1:94260337-94312837 GCA_023376005.1 Doryteuthis pealeii | reverse complement strand
TTTGGCCCTTGTTTCTTCATTCATTTTCTTTTCTTCTAATGACCCCCCCCCCTCCATCTCAGTGCTGTGTGCACCTTCAATCAAACTTTGATTGGAATTCTATTTTAACAAAATGATGAAATGTTTATTTTTGTACATTACACTTTACAATCCATTTCAAGTCCACATGATTATTATCTTCACATAATAAACTCAATGTTAAATTACATGTTGTATATAGAATTTATATTATAATTAATTTCAAATAATAGACAAGAGAACATTCTCTAATTTAATAGTTATCTCCCCTGAGAAATAATAATAGCAGAGACGAGCACAAATACAGACCTACCCCCCACCCCTGCCAAATTATTAAGTTGCAAATTGGTGTCTTTGTTTTTAATGTCATATCAACCTTTTTGGGTTATTTAATGCTAAAGCCATCCTTGTAGAAGAACTGGAGAGATACTATTTAACCCAAAAGTAAAGTTGTCAGGGTAGTCTAAAGTCATCAGCCAGACTGTGAGGAAGTCTGTCCCCTTTTCACTAGTGCTAGACCAAGGAGATTGTTTTTGTGTCTGAGGTGGAGCGCCATACCAACCATCAGCTCCTCACTTTGCCACACAAATCCCTGTGCTACTCATGGACTGAATTAGCAAGGGCCAGTATCAAACCAGGAACTTGTGGTTTTTAAGAGGACACTTTCTCGACTAAGCTGAACCGGTCTTAGCTGGGGGGGGGGCAAATTAGATTGGAAATTGCTTCATTCTCTAAGAGAATTTTAATGTCAAATTCCCAACAAAAATTTATTTGTATTTTTGTTGTGTGACAGGAACATATAACAAGAATTGAATCAGAATCATAAAATTATATACACATTGTTGCTTAATATTGTGGAAATAATTTCCACTTATTCTTCAGAATTTTTGAGATAAGCCTTGATTATTTAGGTTTTTCAGACTGTTGTCTTCATCTTTATTGTTATAATATACATTGCAGTTGATGTGCCATGTGGCCTTCTTTAGGTGTTTCTTATCAAACTCGAGAACCTTCTTGTCAAATTCAGGAACCTTGACAGAATTTCAAACCAAACCCTTTATTTAATCCATTGGGGTAGATAATTCTTATTTCAATAACCATGACTGGGTATAAGTGTTAAGCTAGATTAAGTATTCTGTTATTTTCACCCAGAGTCAGAATTGAACCTGCAACCTAGAGATGGTTGTTACTTAGAACTGCATTAACTCAACCCTTATATCCATTGTGTCCAGGTTCAATCCTGACTTCAGGCAAAAATAACAACAAATACTTAACATAGCTTAACACTTGTACCCGGTCATAATTTTCACTTATTTTTGTTTCAGAAAAATAAACAATCTTCTTTCATTGCCTGTTTACAACTAAAATTTTCATTTGATCTTTTTTAATCTCAAAAGAGTCAAAATAAAAAGTGTTGTAACTCATTCACTCATCAGATCAGTACACTTGATAGAACAGGAAACTAGGCAATTATTTTATACTTTCTTTTAGAAAATCTGTAGTTATGTTTGACTTTAACAAAATGGCGGGAGTAAAACCTAGATGGGAACTACACAAGGATGCTTCATGTTGTTTTGAACAAATCCTGGAAGCAGCAACCCCCATTAAACAACAGCCACTTACCTTTCAGAAACAATCCAAGTAAAATGAACAAGACATACTGGAAAGGTAAATAGAAAATCAGGAGTAATGATCTACAATGGACTCCTACTCATAGACATACTAGTGTCAGCTCTAAATAGTGAGAGAAAATCAAGGGAATATGTGCTGCTGGCATATGATGATGATGATGATGATGATGATGATGACACCTGTTTTATCCATTTTTATAATAATGTAACTTTGTATCAGTAAATTTACTTACTTAATCTCTACTTGTGAAAGGCAAGAAAATAGAAAACAAAAATATCCTCACAGAATTATATACACTTGCAATGCAAGGCCAAAACGTGTGTGTGTGTTGAGGAAGGGGGGGTATAGCACCCCCCACCCCACCCCCAGGTATGACCAAAATTATAATCAATGCCAGACTTTAACACTGCAGATGAAAATAGAAAAGACTTTTGTAAATGATGAATTGAACAAATTAATTCTAAACTGAGGAATATTTGTCCATCACTGAGGGATAAAAGATGCTAATCATACGTTAACCCCCAGTCACTTCAACTGTAAAATTTGAAGTCCTAAAAATCCTCCAAGAATTTTTAGAGAAACAAACAGAACAAAGAAAAATGGTGACGGATTTGGCGTTGGTTTCTTTGTTCTAAAATCAGAATAAATATGTAATTTTAGAATTTTATTCAAAACACAGTTTGGATTCTTCTCAAAGAGTTTAAGAATTTGGAAGACATTAAAAGAAATACAACTGTACAGCTTCACACCATATTAAAAGAATTTTCAGGTGCTTGGACCAATGGTAAACTCTCTGGAATAAGTGTGTTCAATGTCAAGGTGTCTATTATGAAGAAAATTAATATTTTATTCATTGTTCATTTCTGTTTTGGTAAATACAATTTTAATTTCAATATTTTTTGAACACATCTCATATTTATTCTATATTGGTGTATGTATATATGTCCACCATCTGCTACAATTACAAGGTTGAATCTCAAATTTTTGGGGTGAGGGGGGTAACCCCCATAGAATTTCAGAGTTGAATTAAATTTCATTTATTGGTGGTAACATCTGCTGTGTGTATATATGCGCGTGTATTGTATCTTGTGTAGTTACATTTGGATAAACATGAGGAACCTTGACTTGCAATTAAGTCATGCTGAAAGTACCAGTCCTTGCCAGATCACAAAAAGTTAAGCAACAATCAGCCTGTTCACTTCGGAAATGGGTAACCACCTAGAAACAGCAAGTACCATAAACAACCTGTGTATCAGACGAAACAAAGCTTAGTAAATTTGTTGGAAGTGGACATAGCGACCAGAGAACAAATCCTGGATGAGGTTGTTTACATTTCATATAGTGCTAATACTATTGGGAAAGGTATGAATCCATCTATTCTCCTTCATCAACTATGGGTAGATAGTAGGACAAACTGGGATCTTTAGCATTGGTGTGGCAACTAGTCTAGGAGAAAGAAAAATCTGCATGCAAACCAGTCATACAGCACTTAAAAATTGACCTTGTGTCACATCCTGCTCATGGCTGAGGGGTTGAATAAATAGAAATTAAATGATAATATGACAGAAGCTATCTAAGCCTTAAGCAAGTATTTATGTTTTGTTGTTGTCATCATTTCAATATGGATTTCAAATCTTTATGAAAATTTTGAATAAAGATTTAAGTTGGTTGGATTTTACAGAATCCAAAAAACATTTTTCATTTATTCATTTTTTGTTGGCTATTTATTTTTTGTTTTAACTGATTTTTTAAATCCATTTAACCTATAGATGGGACCCTAACAGGTACTACCACTCCAGGTCAGAGTGGACCTGGGAGTAATAGCAATGAAGGGGTACTCCACACTCCCTGGTTGGTTGGTTGCGTTTTACGGCATGTCAACCCCTTGGGTCATTTTATGCCGAATACTTCTATTGGTAAAAAAAATGTTTAATGCTGACAAAGTTTTGAAATAATTTCATTTTTAATGGATAATACAATTTTGTTTATAAACTCATGTTTTCTATTTAACCCATAGATGGGACCCAACAGGTACTACCACTCCGGGCCAGAGTGGACCAGGGAGCAATGGTGATGAAGGGGTGCTCCACATTCCCCAAACCTGGAACCTCACCATCAGATAGAGTTTAACATCATTCCCAGGACATGTAGACCCACAGCCACCGCCTTCTAGCACCCATATGATGAAAAGGGTTGGGGATTGCCATCAGGGCAATAGGGTTGGGAAAATCATATAGGTGCTAGGGCTTGACCTGAACCAGCCGATTGATCAGAGGGGGCCTCTCTGACCACCTGTCTAGCCCAAGATAGGGCCAAAGTGGAGTATTGCAAGTCATGAACTGCTCATCACCTGGGCTCTATCCTTAAGCATCACGGGTCGCCACCCACGGCCAACAGGTGGCCACATTGGGGGAGTCTTACCCCTCTGCAGAGGTGCAGTTACATTCTAACGCCCCAGCCAACAGGGCGGTCCACATTCCCCGGATCTCCAGAATTAGAACCTCACCACCAGAATGCAGTTTAGCGTCCTACACAGAACACTAAAACCCTCAGTCACTGCCTTCTAGCACATATATGATAAAAAGGGTTGGGGGGTTGCGATAAGAGCAATACAGTCGGGATAATCATATAGGTGCTAGGGATTGTTGTGACCAGGTGATTGATTAGAGGGAACCTCTCCAACCACCTAGCCTAAGTAAGAACCAAAGTTGAGTGTTGCAGGTCATGAACTGCTCAACCACCAGAATTCCGTCCTTAAGCATCACAGGTTACCCCATTGGGGGAAGTGGGAAGGGTCTTACCCTTTTGCAGAGGTGCAGTTGGCATATTCTACAGCCTCAACTGACAAAGAATTAGTCATGATATTTCTTTCAGAATTGTTTAATACAAATAACAATAAAATTGAAAGAGAAAAATAATTGAGGCAAAAGATAAGATCTCAGCTTGGCATGGATCACGACGAGTTATGTAGGACTGGATTTATGGTTTAATGGAATTTTTTTTTCTTTTAAAGAGATAGAAACTTAGATAAAAAAAAAAATCAATTTTCATGATACCTGGTCTATTTTGATAGTGTCACTTAAAGCCTTTGGGAGTGTGAGATGTGTGTGTGTGTGTGTGTGTGTGTGTGTCATGTGGATATGTGAGGAAAAGATATTGGAAAAAAGTGAATAATGAACACAAACAATTACATTCAATTACTATTTTGCCTGTTGGTCTTCATCAGAATCACATTTTGTTAGATTTTTCCTAATCTGTTATTATATATATATATATATATATATGAGATGTAAACAAACAAACAATGTGTTTTGATATGGCTTTTTTAGCCGACAATTTTTTGGAGAATATGTGCTTAATTGAAGTCATACCTAATTTTGAAAATTAATTAATAATTAATGAATTAGGCAGGCATACCTATTCAATCGATTTGTTTAGCCTTACATTTGAATAGGTATGCCCGCCTAATTTATTAATTATTCATTAATTAATTTTCAAAATTAGGTTATGACTTCAATTAAGCACATATTCTCCCATATATATATATATATATATATATAATATAATATAATAAAAAAATTATAACCACACAAAAAAAATTAGGTTATGACTTCAATTAAGCACATATTCTCCCCCCCCCCAAAAAAAAATATATATATATAATATAAAATAAGAAAAAAATTATAACCACACAAAAAAAAACTTAAGCACGTACATTTCTGATATACACCTCCTAAGATTAAGTTTCTACTTTGAAATCGATGAGACAAAAATAACATCTTTTTGTTTTTATTTTTTATACACATTGTAATTGCCTTCAAATCATTAATATATTATAATATATATATATATATATGTGTGTGTGTGTGTGTGTATGTGTGTGCTCTCATGTGTATATATATATATATGCGCGTGTGTGTGTGTGTAGCACTAGAAATCCCTGCGACTTTCACGTGTATTTTTCTCTCTCCATTTGGATCATCTGATCGACTGTTTGTCCTATCCTCATTATGGCAAAATGAACAGTGTGCAAACCAATTAGGGATTTTCACTCACTTTATATATTACAACATATGGAAATTATTATGTCTGCTGCTGCTGCTGCTGCTGTTAGCATTTGTCGTCAGGAGGTTTTGTTGTCTAGAAAACAGAAAAGCAGGTCAAGTCCAAATTAAAACGTTTTTCTAAACGTTTTTTGTTGTTGTTGTTATTGCAGTGATTTATTAATTTTGTTAAATGTTCATTTCTTCACGCTTAGAATTGCGGAGACATGGAATAAACTGCCTGCGTCTGTTGTAGGCTGCCGAAGCACTGAATCTTTCAAAGCCTCCATGCTTCCTGTAGTCCGCCGACACTATACCTGATGCCACTCTCCACACACATATGCACGCACGCGCACACATACATGCATATTACTACTGTAAACTGTTCATGTTCCTGACACTAATACATTATTCTATGTATTAGACATGAGACTTTGATGAGTTGTGGTGCACCTGAGCATTGTACACAATAAATTTCATTATCAATAAAAGATAAAATCTTTTTTTTTCTTCCATTTATTCTTATTCCAATGTCAGGTCACATACAACAACCCCCCCCCTCCTTCATACACACCACCCTGTCAGTTGGGGCTGTAGAATACACCAATTGCACCCCTGCAGAGAGGGTAAGACCCCCACCCCAATGGGACTCCCTTTTGGCAGGATCATGGTGGCTGAGCAGTCCGTGAGCAAGGTACTAAGTGGTGCCATGACATGCAACACTCCACTTCTAACCATACTTGGGCTATAGAGACAGACAATTGAACAGGCCCAATCCAATGAATCGGATGGTCATATCAAGCCCTAGCACCTATATGATTGTCCAGACTTAAATTACTCTTCTGTCTAACAGCCAACCCTTTTTATCATTCTTGAAATTGGTGGCTGAGGGTCAATCACTAATTTATCAATTCTACCAATTTATTAATAGACAAGAAGTTAATGAAAATTATTTCTACCTGTTTATAAAACTAATATCTACCTACAAACTATTTGCTTAAAAATCATATATACACACAAAAAAAAAAAAATTTGGCATTAAATAACCCACAAGGGTTGATATGCTATTAAACAATACCCCCCCCACACACACATACATACATACAAAATTAATTGATCTTTGGATTTAAAAAAAAAAAAAAATTTGAATTTATTTCTGGTAAAAATGTATTATTCTAAAATATAAGCAAATTATTTACATTATCAGTGATAAAATGGAAATTCTTTCAAGCTGTATTCATCAGTACTACTGTAGGGTTGCACCACTTGGACCCTAAAAAAACATTTGGATAAAAATCTAGGATGCTGCATGTTGTTATGAACAAATCATGGAAAGATCAGTTGTATGGCCACTGACCTCCTATCTCACAAACCATCCAAGTAAGAAATGTGGGTAATCTGAACATTAGCTACATAAATGAGAGTAACTTCCCTTTGTATGTTTCATTTTGAGGAAGCCGTTTGTTTTGGTCGGCCATTTTCATTTCACCGTAAATCTACACTGAAAATACAAATTTGTTCAAATCAATACAACTGCATGTTTTAACACGAAAATATCATAAAATGTGTTCTTAATAACTATTAAGTTCATTTCAAATAATGCACGAGCACAATTAAGAACTCATTTTATGAAATTGTGTGTTAAAACATGCAGTTGTATTGATTCGAACAAATTCGTATTTTCAGTGTAGATTTACAGTGAAACGAAAATGGCCAACCAAAACAAACGTCTTCCTCAAAGTGAAACAACAAGGGGAGGTTACTCTCATTTATGTAGCTAATATTCAGATTACCGAAATGTGGATGTCCTTACTTCTCCAGCATAAGGGATGTTCTCCAATGGACTCCTACACATGGGCACACCAGCAAAAAGTTACATTCATTAGCTCTCTGTGCAAGACACTGGATGTATTTACCGACCTCTCCCCCATGAGCAGAATGTGACACAATGTCAATTTAATAGAGTTTAACAGATTTGAATTCTGAGTTTTCCTTAGAGACGCTCGTGGTGTCATGATTATTGTTGTAAGAAATAGGCATGGTGACACAAGTTCAAATCCTGGATGAGGCTGTTTGCTTTTCATATAGTGCTAATACTTCTGGAAAAGGTAGGAATAAATAGTAAAGCAGACTGGGCTCTTTAACCTTGGATGTCATCTACAGATAGGGATGGATTGCAAGTCAAAGGAATCCATGCTGCTGACATGCTGTGATGATGATGATGATGATGATGATGATTTACATTGTATTAAGAGTTTTCAGACTGTTGTCCTCATCATTGTTATATACACAATTTGAACAACTCCCAACCCTTTTTATCATATATGTACTAGATGCTAAACTGCATCTAAGTGGTTAGGTTCTAATGTTGGAGCTGTGTGTTCTTAATTGTGCTTGCGCATTATTTGAAATGAACTTAATTGCTATTAAGAAAACATTTTATGATATTTTCGTGTTAAAACATGCAATTGTATCGATTCAAACAAATTCGTATTTTCAGTGTAGATTTACGGTGAAATGAAAATGGCCGACCAAAACAAACGTCTTCCTCAAAGTGAAACAAACAAGGGGAGGTTACTCTCATTTATGTAACTAATATTCAGATTACAAAAAGAAAACTTCTGTAAAGTTCAAAACAATTGTCAAAAAGAAACATCCTTTCTCTAGCCACAAAATAATTAACTAATGATAAAATTATAATTTTAAAAAATTGTTATTTTATCAAAGAGTTTATCAAACTGAATTAGAACTTTTGCCTTGAAAAAAAAAAGGGGGGGGGCGAGAGACACATTGGCCTCGGATAAAAACCTAGTTCATCTGTTTTAAACAAGATGCAGACATCTCCACACTGGATGGCAAGACTTTGAAATAAGTAGACCAGTTCACATATCTAGTAATATCTCATCTACAGAAAGTGATGTAAATATATGCATAGGAAAAATATAGTTATTTACTAAGCATAGCTTAAATGAAGCACAAGGCCAGAAGTATGGGGCACCCAGTGAGAATCGAACTCACTAACAATGGTTTGCTAATCTAGCTTGCTAACCATTACACCACATGAGGTGCCCTATGCATAAGAAAGATAAGAACTACTATGGACAGATTATTGGTCATATAGAAATTTGATCTCGCTTGTAAGATAAAGTGAGAATTCTTCCAAGCTGTAGCCATGTCAGTGTTACTATATGGCTGCACCACTTGAACTTTAATGAAATAATTGGAGAAAAACCTAGATGGAAACTACGCAAGGATGCTGTGTACTGTCTTGAACAAATTTTGGAACCAGTACACCACAAAAAAGCAGGTATACAGCCACTTGTCTCTTATCAAAGAAACCAAATAAGACATCACTTGACACTGATGGAGAAGCAAGGATAAACTCAGAGTTGACGTCCCCCTGTGAACACACAAGTGTCAGCCAACCAGCAAAAAAAAACTTACATCAATAGGCTCTGTTGTGGATAACTGGATGCAGATTAGAAGACCTGCTAGACGTAATGACTGATAGGGATGGGCGGTGAGAATCATTAGAATTCATGCTGTCAGTGTGATATGATGATGATGATGATAAATACAATATTTGATTATCTTGCCCTTCTTTTAGAATTATCTATTGGCAACCAAATTCAGAAAAAGTCACCAAAAATCTATTTTCTGCATAACAGATATCTTTGAAAATCCTTCAAATAAATGTAGAGTTTCACGGCTTCATTTACAAATAAAAATGAAATTAAAATTTTAATTATGTAAAATCTTCAGTAGTTTCGGTTGCAAATAAATAAATATATAAATAAAAATGAAAAAAAAAAAAAAAAAAAGTTATAATTCCGTGGATGAAATTGCTTTTTAATAAAAGTGATTTGTTTTAACAAAATATTTTCAGGATTCTGTTCCAGTTAAAGGGAGGTAATTTTGGAATAAACAGTGAAAATGAAACAAATTGCATTTCAAATTCAATTGACAAAAATATTAAATTTGTGGGCAACAGGAAACAAGTTACTTTGGATTATCTTATTATCCAAACAGAAATACAATTTACTAAACTTTGCTTAGACACATATTATATACACACATACACACACAATGCTTATAACCATTGAGTACCTAGTATAAAGACCTATTTAACAAGCTCATCACACAAGTGGACCATTATTGTAATTTTGTAATAAACTAAACTGCATTTAGGATTTTAACAGTGTATCACCTTATGTTATTGTATGGCTAGAGGTTAGGGAATCATGTTCATTCTAGGTTTATATTTACATTTTTTTATGTAATGGTTTTTTTAATAGGTTTCTTTTTGCAGTTCTATTGAATAGAAATAATTGATAAAAGAAATCTATTTGATCTTTAGATGGGATTCTAACAGGTACTACCACTCCAGTTCAGAGTGGACCTGGGAGTAATGGCAATGAGGAAGTACTCCACACTCCCCATAATTGCAACCTCACCATCAGATGCAGTTTTGTCTCATATCCAGTACATGCTTTTTTTTTGGGGGGGGGGATGATCTTACCCCTCCAAAGGGGGTTACAGTCAGTGTATTCCAAACTCAACCAACAGGCCAGACACTGCGTTTAGTAAGTATCTACTTCATTTGAACAATTAGATATTTTGGATTCTTCTCTTCTTTTCCAAAGAGAGTTTGATACTCAGTTTGATACTCCTGTTTGATACTCAGTTTGATACTCCTGTTAATACTCCTGTTTGATACTCCTGGGTTGTTTTGGGGTTTTTTCAGAAGTAGACATGTAAATAATGTTTAAATGTACAAACATTTATTTACTCATTTAAAATTGACGGTAGGAAAAAAAAAGTTGGAATCTTAAAAAATGTGATTTTGTAAAAATGTTTTAAAAGTAACTTACCAAGGAAATCATCCACATGTTCAAAGTAGATTATCATTTTTTCTGGTTTGGAAATTTAATTCATCACAAAAAAAAAAAAAAAAAAAAAAAAAAAAAAAAAAAAATATATATATATAAATATATATATATATATATATAGCCTGGGATAGTCACCGCTTCAGCTTTCACTGGAATGGTGCGCCAAATTGCAGTAGTATTAGGAGAGTGCTCGATATAAAGAATAGAGCTATTATATAATATAATAGAATAAATATATAAAGATATTATATATCTATTTATTTGATGGCAATTTTCCTTGTATTCGGTATCAACGTCACCTGATGAATGCATGCGATTTTTGCATGTATGAAACCTAAGGTTGTGACTGTTCTATTGCCATCAAATAAATAGATATATAATACCTTTATATATATATATATATATATATATATATATATAAATTTACAAGTAAAAATTTTTAAAATTTTTGAAAGTTTGACTGGCTATTTACTTAAAGCTGTATAAAGCTATGGTGCAGTCACACACTTGGAATTTGCATCACCAGTCTGGAACCCCTATCTCGCTCAGAACATTAACCACCTTGAAACTATACAGAGACGTGCAACCAAACGAATACCCTCCATCAGGCATCTGCCATATTCTGAATGTCTTGCTGCCCTGGGAATGGATATGTTGAAACTCCGGCGTCTGGCAACCTTGTAAACGCTCATAAGGTCATTAATCATCTTAACAACAGCAACCTTGAGCACCTTTTTGATCTCCATATTTCTAACACACATGGGCATGCCTACAAAGTCAGAAAACAGCATAGCTCACATTTTGGAAACATTTTTTTCATTCTCAGAGTTGCCCAGGCATGGAATAAACTGTCTGCATCCATTGTACGCTGCTGAAACACTGCATCTTTCAAAGCCTCCATGCTTCCTGTAATCCGCCAACACAATACCTGATACCCCCCTCCACAATGTGCTCACATGAGTAGACCTGGTAGTAATGATGATAAAGGGGTACTCCTCAAACCCCAGGGTTCCAGAATTGGAACATTACCACTAAATGCAGTTTAACGTCATACCCAGCACACTAAGACCTTCAACTACTGTTGTCAAGCACATATATGATAAAAAGGGTTGGGGAGTTGCTATATGAGCAATACAGTCGAGACAATCATATAGGTGCTAGGGCTTGACATGACAACTGGTTGATTTCTCTAACTGCTGTCAAGCCTAAGTAAGGGCCAAAGTGGAGTGTTGCATGTCATGGGCAAGTAGGTAAATCCCACCCTGCAAACAAATGTTTAAAAGAAGAACTTCTATAAGTTTTGCTTCTTTATAAACATTTGTCTAAATTTTTTAGATGAGGCTTGATATTCATTATTTTGATTCTTCAGACTGTTGTCCTCATCTTTGTGAAATATAAAGACGTTTCGGCCATTGTATCCATGGCCTTCTTCATAGCAATGATGCAACTTGGGAAATTATTTTGAATAATTCTTCAACACCTTGTTTGCTCAACAGTCAAACTATTCAAAATAATTTTCTACATTTTATACTAAAGGAATTTCTTTACGAGGATCCTTCATACCAAATTTTAAGTTTTAAAAATATTCAGAATTCTCCATCTCCAATGCAGAGATGCTGACAGTTATGCACCCTGTGTCCGTGATGCATAAAAATCTAAAAGGACACACTAAAATCCCATTTCCATTAAAAAAATCCTGATACATTGCACACAACCAGCCTGCAACGGTTCAGGGATGTGAGTTCTATGCTACCTGACAAAAAGTAGCTTCACCTGGGAATTTCTGGCCTTGTACCTTATTGAGGTATTGCTCAACTCTGCTGTAAATACTCCTGGGTTTTTTTTTTTGGGGGGGAAGGGGTTTTCTTATTTCTTCCACCACCATTTCAAGCAAACTGTAAATATATTTTAACATTTTCTCAGAAATGAATTGCACAGGATGGAGACAGCTTTAGTTATTTCATCAAAGAAAACATTCCCATCTCCTTTCCCCAATTCATAAATAAAAACTCTACAATTAAGAAATTTTAGCGGAGACCCATCAAATTTCCCAGGGGGACTCATTGAAATCAAATCCATGCATCCCAGGATGCACTAAATTCTATCAGCATCACTGCCAATAGAAAAATTCTATTCATTTTTTAACAAAAGAATTATTCTAAAAAAAGTTTTGTTTTTCAATAAAAGTAATTGGACACATAGCCTAGTGGATAAAGGAGTTAAGTTAAAACAGTTCTAAGTGACAGTTCTCTCTAGACTGCAGGTTCAATCCTGGTTAGGGGCAACAGTAACATAGAATAATAATTAACACAGATTAACGTCTCTACCCCAGCTATGGTTAGCGGAATGAGAACAGGATACACCCGTGGACTGAATAAAGGAGTAGGTTCAAAGTTCCATGATGGCTCCCGATTATGACAAGAAGGTTCCCGAGTCCAAGAAGGTTCCGACAAGAAATACCTGAAAAAGGCCGGAGGGCACATCGGCCGAAACTTTGTACAGATGATAATGAAGATGAGGACAATAGTCCGAATAATACAAATAACACTAATTATCAAGCCTCATCTCAAAAATTCAGAGAAAAGTAAAGAGAACATTTCACAGAATTTAAAAAAAAAAAAAAAAATGAAATAAATCAAAAGACAAAAAAAAAAAAAAAAATGAAATCTAAAAGATTTTGAACAATTTTTTTTTTTTAACAAAAAGGACACAAAAAAAAAAATCAATTTTCTTCTGAAATATTTATTTTTCAAACTTCATCTGATTTATTTTGTATTTTCATTCTCCATTGTAAATCTCTTGTGAAAAGCAAAAGTATTCTTCAACATCAAAAAACAATAAAAATCAGAAAGAAAAGAGAGGTGGGGGGAACGGGGCAATCATTTCTTTATATAAAATATACATTTTAACAGTTGTGTAACAAGTTGTAGCAACAGAACAGAGATTATATATATATATATATATATATATATAATATATATATATGTGGCCAGGAGACAGTTATTATTAAGTTGTCATCATTATCAACATCACTAATTGTAACAGAAGAGTCAGGCAGATAAAATTGCTTTCAAAGTAGAAATTCTAGATTTTCTTTTCATTAAAAAATCTATTTTAAAAGATATGATAAAAATTGGATTCATCATAAATAGCTATTATCTAAAAAATACAAAATTTTGGAAAATTCAATTTTTTCTTCAGAGACTTCAGACAATTTTAATGGAATTTTTTTTAGGGGTGGGGTGGGGGAAAACAACAAATGACTAAGTGATAAAATTGTTTTGTTAGAATTTTTATAAAAAATATTTTGGAAGCAAAATTCTTACATTTAACATTTTTTTCTTCTTTTCCTATAAATACACACAGTAAATATTTAGTAAATAAAAAGAAAAAACTTTTTTAATTTAATTTTGGGGAACTAAATAAGTGAACATGACTAATTGAAATTAAATTCAAAAAATATCAACAGTAAAATGTTTGTGTTTTGTAAATATTTGAAGTAGCAAAAAGCTACCGAGATTAAGGGAATAATGCACAAGTTGCATTCATCCATTTTTGTTAAGTTTCTTAAGAAATTTGTTTATTATAAAAAAGATGGCAAATGACAAGAGGAGGATGGGGGGGGAGATAGGAGGAGTAGGGAAGAGAGCGGAGGAGGAGAAAGAGGAGGAAGAAGAAAGAAGAAAGAGGAGGAAGAAGAAGAAGGAGGAAGAAGAAAGGAGAAAGAGGAAGAGTAGGAAGGAGAAAGAGGAAGGAGGAAGAGTAGGAAGGAGAAAGGGGAAGGAGGAAGAGTAGGAAGGGGAAGGAGGAAGAGTAGGAAGGGGAAGGAGGAAGAGTAGGAAGGAGGAGGAGGAAGAGTAGGAAGGAGGAAGAGTAGGAAGGAGGAAGAGTAGGAAGGAGGAGGAGGAGTTAACTAGAAAAAAAGAATTGACAACTGACAGATCCTCATATTGAAAATCCTTCTAGAGACAATTTTTCATTTCTCATTTCTTTTCATTAAAAAATGGATAAATAGATTGATGACTTTTGATATACATCAGCTACCATTAGAAATGATGATGTCATTTGGTGTGGTCTGTTGAAAGACACGATCATGAGACCCCTTTTTTATTTTGGTTTTTAAATTTCAGTCAAAATGACAGGTACATAAATTTCAGGAACAGGAAATATCAGAAATGGCAGAATTTAATTATAATAATAATAAGCAAATGTAGCAAACTAGCACAATGAGAATACAAGTCTAGGCATGACTGGGTTGGAAAGGTGATCCACTGGGAATTGTGTAAGAAACTAAGTTTTGACCATACAACAAAATGGTATATGCATAAACCAGAATCTGTTCTTGAATGAAACATAAAATTCTCTGGGACTTTTAGATAAAGACGGATCACCTTATCCCAGCCAGAAGACCAGACCCAGTATTGATTAACAAAAAAAAAAAAAGAGAACTTGTCAACTGGTAGATTTTGCAGTCCCAACAGATCACAGGGTGAAGATGAAAGAAAATGAAAAAATAGACAAACACCTTGACCTTGTCATAGAATTGAAAAAAAAACTGTGGAATATGTGGGTGAAAGTGAAACCAATTGTAATTGGTGCACTTGAAACGGTCCCAAAAGTTTAGAAAACAGACTAGAGGAATTGGAAATCAAAGGAAAAATTGAGACCATCCAGACAACAGTATTATTAAGATCAGCTAGAATACTCAGAAGAGTCCTGGAGACCTGAGAAGACTTGTTGTCACTTAGACTCCAGTGAAAGACCATCAGCTTATGCTGGTGTGAAAAACTCAAAAGGAGTGAAATAATAAAATAAATAAATACACAAGGAGAATTATTTGCAATTTTTTCATTTCAACTGCAAAAAAAAAGAAGGAATAAACAAAATTGGGTGGAATTGAGTTTTTAAAGATATTTATGCTCGTATTAATCATCTGTATGATATTATTATTATCACACTGAAAGGGTGAAAGACTTGCTTAAGGTCTAAAATGGCCAAACCAATCATATTCACAAGACTGAGGAGATTTTCATGTAGAACCATATTGCTTGTCGTCAATAAGTAAAGTTAGTGGGGGTGGCCTAATGGCGATAAAAGCCAGACAGCAAGGGAGTCTATCCCCTTTTAACTAGCACTAGACCAGGGAGATTATTTTAGTGTCTGTGGTGGAGCGCCACACCTACCATCAGCTCCTTACTTTACTGCACAGATCTCTGTGCTACTCATATCGAACCAGAAACCTTTTGATTCCTAGTTGGACACTCTACCAACTGAGCTAAACCAAAAGCTGTTTGTGTGTGTGTGTGTGTGTGATTAAGAGATATACAATTGTTCTATGACTAATTTGGCCGTATATTAACAGAGGTGTCTTATCAAATGAATGGGGGTTTTTTTTGTAACCAAGTTTTCAGCCAATCATCATAAAGAATTAAGTAAAAAATTTAGAAAAGTTTTCTCATACAACAACAACAACAACAACACAGAGCACCAAAGAGGAAACAAAAAATTAGCAGTAATCTTCAGTTCAGTGCCAAAAATCAAATTTTGGCAAAAAATTAAAAATTAAGTTTAAGAAAATATCAAAGTCAATCATGCATATTACACATTGCTTTTTTTTTTCTAAGAATAAAAAAAACAAACTTATTCACAATATGCAACTTATTTTTGAAAGACAACTAAAAAAAATCATCAAGACATTTTTCAGAATTGACATAAGTGAACAAGATTAGAATTATATTTATCTACAAAAGTAATTATTATTATTATTATTAGACTGAATAATGTATTATTAGATAATTTTGCAGCAATTTTATATTATTTTACTATTAAGCTTCTTTTTTTTTTTTTTTTAAAGTCTTTGTTGCAATATTTTGAGTGTTATCAATTTCCCTGCAAGATTAAATAATACAATTTCAGCATAATATAAAAAGTTTTTAAAAAAAAATTGTTATTCAACCAATTTCTATGAATAAGTTACTGTGAAGAATTTAAAGCAAAAAAGACTTTACAAAAGTTTTCTTACTTTCTAAACCCATTAAAATAGGAATTTAAAAAAAAAAAAAATTGTTTTCTTTTTGCAATAAAGAATTTACCTTGTGAAGCTATTTCAAATTTTCATGAATATAAAACCTTTTGCAAAAAAATAAAATTTTAAAAACAATTAAAAAATTGGGGATCGGGTTAAAAGGAAAGAAAAAAAAAAAAAGAAAAAAAAGAAAGAAAATATCAAACTAATTTAGTCATGTAATGAATATAAAAGAAGAATTGCCAAAATTGGAATCGGTGAAATAAGAAATAAGGAGGGAAAAAAAAAGCAGACTAAAATGGTATAAAATAAAAAGATAGAAAGAGGAAAAACAATGGAAAATATAAAAATGGAATGTGTTCAGTGAAAAGCAGAATAAAAAGAGAACCAAAATTCAGTTATATACAGTAAAGGGATGTGTGTGTGTGTGTGTGTGTGTGTGTGTGCACTCCCATTGGACTTTTTGCTTTGTTCACCGATTGACCTGTCTGATTATTATTATTAATATATAAGGATGGGGGGAGGGAGATGGAGTCTACAATTAGTGAAAATTGTGTCAAGATACGCGAACTGGAAGATGACAACAACGGTGGAGGTGATGGTGGGGTGGGTGTATTGATGTAGGATCCACTTGAAAGCCAAATTGATATTCTGTTGTGATTATTATTATTATTATTATTATTGTTGCTCTTTGTTAATAAACTGCTTTGACGGCCTTCATTATCAAATTGGTTTGATTGACAAGGTAGTTGGCACTCAAAAATACGTCCTTTTTCCTGAAACAAACAAAAATTTGAAAAATCAATTGACAAATCTAAAAAAAAAAAAAAATTCAATCAATAAATATTTCAATAGGAAAATTAATAAATGTTATTTTCAAGTGTAAGAGAAATTTTAATGGCTATCGATAAGTAACTTATTCATAGAAGTTTGAATATTTGAAGAAAACAATTTATCAGAAAATGTTCTATTCATTAAATTTTGTAGTTTCTAATTTAATAATTGCAAATTACAAAATTTGTGATAAAAATCATAAAGTCAACTTTCAACTTAAATCAAACTTTAACCTTTTTGAATCTATAAGCCTAATATTTTGGGCTGAATACTCTTTTACTATACACTGTAAGCCCATTCACAGGCCTTTATTCTAATGGTAAAAGCATTAATAAAGATGTTTGTGGCATTCTGGAGTGAAATTTCATTAGGTTTTGGCAATAGATTTTTTTTTTATAAGCTCAATTGAGGATATCTGGGAATAAAGACGGCAAGACTTCAAAAGGTTAAATGTTGTGTCATCGTCATCATTAATAATAATTTGTGGATTTGGTCGATAATTTTAATTAAATACAATAAATCTTTCAGCAAACAAAAAAAAAAATTAAATTGAACACAATAATCATCTTATCATCTCAAATTTTATTTAATTCAAAAGAAATTCTTTTTAAAAAATCCCAAAAAGCAGAAAGTGTAAATCGGGCTGAAAGAATTTAAATAAATTTAATATTTCTAATTATTCATCTGATGAAAGGAGTTTTTAAAAAAAATTATTTTGAGATATATACACAAGAGAATCTAAATCATCAATGCTATCTAAAAAATACTTTTGAATTTATTTAAAAATTCAAGGGAAATGATTTCAATAACATCAGTAAATGACAAATTTTTAGAAAAAAAATCTAATCTTTCACAATATCATAATGTTGTGTGTGTGTGTGTATACATATATATAATATACCAAACTTGTTGGTAAATCCTTGCGGTGAGAAAAAACCTGGCAAATAGTTTGATTGTAAAAATATACTACCAAACATCACCCAGGGAGAAAAAAATTTTTGGAAAAAAAAGAAAAGACCAAGATAATCGTACCAACCAAAAATAATCTATTGGTACAATATTTGGCCAAAAGAAAAAACAATTTATATGTATATATAAGATATATATATTCATACAAAACTGCCACGAAACTAAGGTTAATAAGTAAAAAGTGCTCAATACCTAAGTAGAGCAAATAATAAAGATAAATCTAATGAGTCAGATAAACCTACTAAAAGTTTCACTTAGAGCACTAAGCGAAACTTTTAGTAGGTTTATCTGACTCATTAGGTTTATTTTTATATATATATATATATATATATATATATATATACACACACACATACATAGTGTATTATCATTTGAGATGTACAGGGTGATTCAGAAATATTGATATCATACTATAATCTAATAACTTGACCAATTCCCATTCAAATGGTCTTCATTTTTAATAGCATGTGTTTCACACTCAGAATTGCCGAGGCATGGAATAAACTGCCTGCATCTGTTGTAGGCTGCAAAAACATCTTTCAAAGCCTCCATGCAATCCGCCAACACTATACCTGATACCCCACCTTCCACACACATATGCACACATGTATATTATTACTGTACACTATTCACGTTCCTGACATTTGTATATTATTCCATGTACTATACATGAGACTTTGACAAGTTGTGGTGCACCTGAGCACTGTACGCAATAAATTTTATTATTATTATTATTAACTTAAAATTATGTAAACAACTTTTCTTTTCCCATGAATAGCATTTCTATAGCTGAAAAGAAGAAAAAAATCATTAAACAGAATTTTAAGTTGTTTCTACAAATGCTATTAAATTGGAGATCATTTCAATGAGAATTGGTCAAGTTATTAGAATACAAAATTAAAAAATTGCAATATATAAGAAAAAAAAAAAAAAAACAAAGACAAAAAAAAAAGACTCACTGGTTTTCTCGAAAATAATCTTTTAGAGTTGTACTGAAACGCTTAGAATATTTTATGAATTCTTTCTTTCGATGTCCAAGAGTCTGAAACAAAATTTCAAAAGAAACAAAATTAGGAAGTTAAAGAAAAATCAAAATTGTTTAGAGTTTTTCTTCAAATAACCATCATTATCTACTAAAATGTTTTATTTAGAAGGGAAATGTAATTCAGCAAATAAATTTAATTATATATATCTTAATGTTTAATTTTCAGATAATCTACATATTGATTATGTAAAACAATGTTTTTCACTTAATAGAACCATCTAAAAAATTTATCCTTTATCCTTCCCAAACTTTTAAAGAATCCAATAACATTTTTTAAATTTGTAATGTTTTTATCTTACATTCTATTTAGAAACATTTATTCATTTATCTGAGATTTTTCCAATTTGTCTTGAAAATTCTAATATCAATATTCAGTAATAAAATTATTTTCCAAAAAAAAGAAAGAAAAACACTGCAACTTAAAAATGCTAAAAGGTTTCTAAATAATAGAATTGGGCAATTTGGAAAATTTGGTTTCAGTATCTATTTCAGCCCCCCCCCCCCCGAGACTTTCGGTTTCCGGTTCAGTTTTTGATTTTGTATTTTTTCTTTCTAAGGAAGCCATTCATTCTTTTGTGTAATGATGATTCGATATTTAAGGAGACCAATTTTCAAACAAAATATCATATACCCCCCCCCATTAAAATCATTCTATGCTAAAATATAAAATAGATTTCTCAAGGGTAATATTTTTTTTTTTTTAAAAGATTTTACATTTATTTCCAAAAAAATAGCCAATTAAATGTTTTTATCATTTTTTGGGAATTTCCTTTCAACAATAAAAATAACCTTATATACTCTTTTTCTATTCTAACCTTTCCAAATATTTGGTTGACGTAAAAATGTCCAACATTTTCAGAGAACATCTTATTCTTTACAGAATGATTATTCAAAGAGTTTTTATGACCTTCTGCCAATGTTCAGGGGAAAATGTGGATTTTGTCAGGAGAGAGAGAGAGAGAGAGAGAGAGAGAGAGAAAAGAGAAAGAGAGAGAAAAGAGAAGAGAGAGAGAAGAGAGAGAAAAGAGAAAGAGAGAGAAAAGAGAAAAAGAGAGAGAAAGAGAGAAAGAGAGAAAGAAAAGAGAAGAAAGAAAGAAAGAGAAAGAAAGAAAGAGAAAGAAAGAGAGAAAGAGAAAGAGAGAAAGAAAGAGAAAGTTTCAATTCAAGGAATTTAAAAAGAAATATCTTTAGATAGTTTCAACTGCCGGCCAGACAAGGAAAAGGAATACCCTCCATCAGGCATCTACCATGTTCTGAACGTGGGCATGGATACATTGAAACTCTGGGATCTGGCAACTGACTGGGTAAACACTCATAAGGTTATTAACCATCTTATCAACAGCAACTCTTGAGCACCTTTTTGATTTCCATTTTTCTAACATACATGGGCATGTCTACAAAGTCAGAAACCAGCATAGGTCACATTACTTTTTTTCACGCTCAGAGTTGTTGAGGCATGGAATAAACTGCCTTCATCAGTTGTAGGTTGCTGAAACATTGCATCTTTCAACCCCCCCCCCCACACACACACATATATATATCATGACTGATTTATTTTTCTGACATTAGCACATATTTTATGAGTTGTGGTGCCCCTGAGTACTGTACACAATTTCATAATTATTATACAACAAAATAAGAATTATGTTTTTATCCAACCTCTACACCACATTGGAGTACAGTTGGTTTTCCTTTTCCTAAACTGATTGCCTTACCAAAGCTAAAGAACCCAGTCTATCCTACTAGTTATCCATAATTGGTTGGTTGGATTTTACGGCATGTCAACTCTTGTTGGGTTATTTTATGCCAAAGACGTTTTTGTTTTATTCATTCTTGTTGGGTATTCAAATTTTTAAAAAACTAAATTTTCTTTTTAAACATATTTGTTTAAACTCATTTTTTATCTATTTAACCCAAAATCCCGGGTCAGAGTGTACCTGGGTGTAATGGCAATGAAGGGGTACTCTACACTCACCAAAGCTACAAAATTGGAACCTCACTACTAGATGCAGTTTAATGTCATAAAAAGGGTTGGGTGTTTGCCATAAGGCCAATGGGGGGGGGGGGGGGGGCTAGCAGATTGATTAGAAGGGGCCTCTCTGTTTGCCTGTCTATCCCAAGTAAGAGCTGAAGCGAAGTGTTAGAGGCCATAGATTGCCCAGCCACCAGGATCCGTAAGCATCATGGGTTAGCACCCATAGCCAACAGGTGGCCTCATTTGGGGGGGGGGGTCTTGCCCCCTCTACAGAGATGCAATTGATGTATTCTACAGCCCCAGCTCACAGGGGCAGACCCATAGTTGCAAAAAGAACAGATGGGTTCATGCCTTATTCAGTTAAAATAAGACAAACCAATTGAAATTGTTGGAGGTCTTTGTAGTGTAATGGTTACTGTCATGGGAAATGGACATTAGCGCTGTTTGCATTTCACAGCGCTAATATCCTTTGGAAAGGTATGGATCCAATTATTTCTCCTTCCACCTATGGGTAAATACTAGGGCAGACTAGGCATTTTAACCTTAGGCAACTGGTCTAGGAAAAGGAAAACTCTGAATTCAAACCAAAGGGACTATTTTGTTATTAGTTAAAACTACTTTTGAGAGCATTTCCCTCCTAACCAAAAACCAACATGATCCTATTGAGGATTGAACTCACAATTTAATGATGTGCAAATGTTTTTATAAATAAATCTAAAAATAAAAAGTAGAGAATTCATGCTGAAGTAAAAAAAAAAAAAAAAAAAAAAAAAAAAAGGTTTAAATAACCTGTTTTCCATCTTGTCGGTGGGTTTCATAAGCTGTTACTTCATTTACTGAATCCAACAAAAGTCGAATGGCATTTGCAATATCCCTGATGATGAAAAAGACAACAACAAAAAAACATTCATAAGTTCAGAATAAGGAGCACAGATATACAAAAAACAAACTTTTTTTTTTTTTTTTTAAATATCAAAAATAGATTTTGGATCTTTCTTCATTAAAACAATTTTTAAAGAATTAGAATTTACAAAATTCTGTAAAACATAATTGCAGATTAATGACAGCAATTTGGTCACATCACAAAAGTATCAATCAATCAGTTCAATGTTGTAAATTTAAGAATGTTCAATATACAATATTTGCTTTCATTAAACTTGGTAATAATAAATAAAAATAAGTTGTCTAGATTAAATAAAGATTAATATATATATATATATATATATAGCATTCCCAGTTGATTTTTTTATATTTGAGGTTATTGTTATTTAATATTTCATATTAGTTAAATAGAGCTGTGTAAATGGAATTCAAAACTGTTTGAATTATGCAAAATATCCCCAGTGGTTCAAAAGTTATAAGAATTTAAAGCCCCGAAATTGGGGATACAAAAGTGGACATGATTTTGTTAAAAAAAATATAAAATCACGAACGAATTCAAAACAAGAAATTCAGTCATTTCTTCACCATTTCTTAATTTTTGGAGGAATTTTGATAAAACTTTGTATTCTTATGTAAAATTGTATGTTCTTTCTAATTCTGCACTTGAATTGTATGTATCTCTATGCTGTAACCAATTATTCAGATAATTAGAGGTACAGATAGCGTTTTTTTTTTTTTGTTTTTTTTTTAAGTTTACCACAAGATTATTCAACATTTTCATTTTGATACTGTATATATACACATATATAGTATTAATTTGAATATATAACATCATTTTTAATTAAAAAAAAAAAAAAAAAAAAAAAAAAGATTTATAAATCTTATTTTTGTTATGTGGATTTTTCTTTCATAGTAACAATCCGAAATGTTCAGTGTCAATTTTTAATTGGCAAGAATTGTAAAAACAAAGCACTCTTTTTCTTTAGCCTCTTTTAGTACGTCAGCTAGTATATGTGTTAATTCCAGGAATAGTTTCACAATTTAAATCTATGAAAAATTAATCAAGTATTTGTGCAATAGATAAAATTACAAATGTATATATCTTTTCAAAACATTTTTCAAACATAAACAGTAAAAAATTTCCAAATTTTCAAAACATGAAAACACCGAGATTAAAAAAAAAACATTTGTTTGTGACTTAATCACTTTTGAATATTTTTCTCAAATCACTTCTAAACAGAAATCAACACAAATATTTATCTGTTTTGTCCTGATGATGATCGGAGTTTGCATGTCCAGTATTTTATTTGTCTTATTTTATTTTAAATAAATATTCCAAACAAAACCAGATCAAAACAGTGTTGACTTTTAAAGCGGTAATACATTTCATCCTAAACATTGTATATATTTTTAACTTTTTTGTCACACAGTGAATATATATATATATATATTTATGAAGGAAAAGTTGACTTACCGGTGAATTTGGTCACAATGGTTAGTAAGTGTGGAATTCAGGGGGGTAAGTCAGCGATATAACAAATACAAAGTGCTCAATACTAAGTAGAGCAAATTTATTATAAAATGGGTACAAGAGATAACCTACACGAGTTTCACCATAAGGATCTTCAGTGTCTCGATTAATTTAGTGGATTTAATCCTGAAGATCCTTATGGTGACACTTGAGTAGGTTATCTTGTACCCATTTTATAATTATATATATATATATTATATATATAAAGTAGTCCAAGGGGTGGCCTAAAGTTGTTAGCAACCAATCAGCAAAGGGAGTCTATCTTCTTTTCACTAGCGCTAGACTAAGGAGATTGTTTGAGGTGAAGCGCCACACCTACCATCAGCTCCTTACTTTACCGCTAAGATCTCTGTGCTACTCATAAGCTAAGTTGATGAGGGCAGGTATCGAACTAGAAACCTTGTAGTTTCTAGCCCAACGCTCTACCGACTGAGCTAAAACAAACAATTTAAATTTAGTTTCAAAGTAAATGTCTATTCTACTTACTTTATAGCTTCTAAAAATAATTTTCTGTCATATATTTGATCCGGAATTTTACTAAGAATTTTCTTGAGGTCAATTGCTCTTTGATTGAGTTCTCTGAATCTTGGTTCTGGACGGGTTATTCTGAACTCTGAAGAAAAAAAAAAAAGAAGAATTTTATGACATCAGAAAATACCTACATGCACATGTTGATAGTTAAACAATTTACAGTGAAGAACACAGATTTGTTTTTTTTTCCTATAAAGAATTAAGCAAATCCTGATTGACAGTGAATAATTTTGATTTTTCAGTCTGTTGTCCTCATCTTTATTGTGGTATGTAAAAACACAATGTCTGGTAAGAGACAGATTGGTCGCCCCCAGCTGTTTCAAGGATGTCTGCAAGAATGATCTCAGGTGCTTTGGCATTGCTCCATCCAGCTGGGAAAATTTAGCTCAGGACCGCCCTCGGTGACGACAGGCTCTCTGCAGAGGACTGTTCATGTCTGAAGTCACCCTGGCGGAACACCCTGAAGCCAAGATGTCCAGAAGAAAGCAGCGGCAACAAAGCACCGGCACATCAAAATCTTCAGGGACAGCTTTCACATGCAACATCCGTGGTTGAGAATGTTTTTCTAACATTGGACTTCACAGTCACAGGAGGCGCTGTAACTTCAGGGGCACAAAAACTTTATTACAATCTTCCGAGACTGAAATGCCAATAATAATAATAAACAACATTTTGGATGCTGTAAACCTCCAGCGTTCCTCTGGTGTTCCCTGGGTATCCGAATATAGTATTGATCCAATTTGGGAAATCATTTTTAATATTTTGACAGTTTATCAAATAGGTATCAAAGGACTTTTAAAGATCTCATTCGAATAATGACGTCATTGTTTTTGCACGTTTATCATTCTGACATGATGTCATTTATTTGATTGAGATCTTTATAAAAAAAGTTCTTCAACACCTGTTTGATCAACTGTCAAAACTATTAAAAATGATTTCCCAGGTTGGATCATAACTATAATTGATACACAGGGAACACCTGACGATACAGTGTCTCAAACGTTGGGTTTTTTGGGGTTTTTTTTCAATTTAAAAATAGATTTATTTTAAAGAGTTCAGTTAGTAATTGTATGCAGAAAAAAAGAAAAGAAAAAAAGAAAATGTATCAAGTTAAGATTGAGAGAAAAAAATGAATTGCTTAAATTTAGTTTCTTCTCAATCAAAATAGCAACATGTTTACAAACATGCTAAAGAAATTGAAATTAGTTTTAAAAAGGATGTTAAATAATAATAATAATAATAATAATAATTGCTGCACAGAATAATGCCATAAGGACAAACTATATCAAAGCAAAAATTGATAAGACCCAACAAAATAGTAAATATAGATTATGCGGTAATAGATACGAGACTGTAAACCATGTACTATGCGAATGTAGCAAACTAGCACAAAGGGAGTACAAAACTAGACACAACTGGGTTGGGAAGGTGATCCACTGGGAATTATGCAGAAAAATTTAATTTTGACCATAAAACAAAATGGTATATGCATAAACCAGAATCTGTTCTTGAGAACGAAACGCATAAAATTCTCTGGGACTTTGAAATAAACACGGATCACCTTATCCCAGCAAGAAGACCAGACCTAGTGTTGATAAACAAAAAAGAAAGAACTTGTCAACTGTTGGATTTTGCAGTTCCAGCAGATCAGAGGGTGAAGCTAAAGGAAAATGAAAAAAATGGACAAATACCTGGACCTTGCCAGAGAACTGAAAAAGTTATGGAATATGAAAGTCAAAGTGATACCAATTGTAGTTGGTGCACTTGGAACGGTCCCAAAAGGATTGGAAAAGGGTTTGGAAAGTCTGGAAATCAGAGGAAGGATTGAAACCATTCAGAACCCTGCACTGCTGCAATCTGCCAGAATACTCAGAAGAGTCCTGGAGATCTGAGGAGACTTGTCACTCAGATTCCAGTGAAAGACCATCAGCTAACACTGATGTGAAAACTCAAAAGGAGTAAATAATAATAATAATGAAATTATTGTGTAGTGTTCAGGTGCACTACAACTCATCAAAGGTTTATGTATAGCACATAGAATAATGTACAAATGACAGGAAAATGAATGGTGTACGAGTCGTGTGTGTGTGTGTGTATGGAAGGAGGGAGAATATCAGGTATAGAATTGGCAAATTACAGGAAGCATGGAGGTCTTGAAGGATGCAGTGTTTCGAACAGCTAACAACCAATGCAGGCAGTTTGTTCTATGCTTCAACAACTCTGAGCGTGAAAAAATGTTTCCAAAAGTCATGGGAGCTGTACTGTTTTCTGACTTTGTAAGCATGCCTGTGTATGTTAGACACGTGGAAATCAAAAAGGTGCTCAAGGAGGTTGCTGTTGCTTAGATGGTTAATAACCTTGTGGGTGTTTACTAAGTCACTTGCAAGATGTCAGAGTTTGTACATTATTCTATGCACTTTTGATCAGTTATAGTGTAGCTGAGTGATATACACAATAGTTTCATTATCATTGCTATTATTATTATTATTATTATTATCATCTATCTCAATACTTCCATCATCATCACCAAATTTATTCCAGTGAAGATGATTAGTTTCATTTTTAAACAATCTTTTCTAAGTTTTCTCAAGTTTTCTTACCTTCAGATTCATTAAGTCCTTCCAGTTTTAATAAAGTTTCACACATATCTATTTTATTATAGATTTCAGATTTTATCAGCAGGGCCTTTACAAAATCATAGGCAAACCCTTGGTAAACAGCTTCAACCTGAAAAGAGAGAGAGAGAGAGAGAAATTAAAAAATAAGCTTCAATGTTTTTTACTGTTCAAAAATCATTTTTTTATATTCAATCTACAAATAAAAAGTAATTTTTCTTCATTTTATTTTATTTATTTTTTCAGCTGAAATCTTTAAAATTCTCAACTTGATATTTATCCATGACCTGACCCAATTTATCTGACCTTTACCTAAATAAAACTATTCAGATAGAAAAAGACCTTGCTATAACATAAGCCACAAACATTAAGAAGATTACATGATTAACTAGAAATTTAATACAAGTACAAAAAAAAAACAAAAACAAAAAAACACACAGAGGAAATATAACTTTCTTTTGTGCATTAATTTTAAAAACAAATAAAAAAAGACAACTTAAGTGTCACATTTTAATTTTCTGTAGATTAAAACAAGTTTTTTTTTTCTATATTTATTTGTAAATGAAAAATATGAAAGGTTAATTGCAAAGATTTCCAATTTAACACACGCACACACGCCTTGTCTAAATGATAAGTCTAATTTGTTCACCAGTTCATTGAACAAAACCGTCATCATCAAGCCATGCTGGCAGTATGAATATCCATGACAATCTCTTGCCAACCATCCCTATCCGTCATCCTCCTCGGGAGGCCTTCTGCACAGCATCCAGAATCCATGCATAGCTGTAGGTCCTTGCTGGATGGCCCACACTGGCATGTTCATGTGTAGGTTTTCACAGGAGAACATGACTTATAAGTTTGTCCAGCATGTCTTGTTCATAATAATTACTCAGATGGTTTGGGTGATTGACGGCAGGTGGCTGTACAGCTGCCTTCTTGAGGGACGTTGTTTCCACCATTTGTTTAAGACTGCACACAACATTTTTGTGCAACTACCATCTAGCTTATTCTCTAGGCACTTTGTTAGGATCCAGATGGTGCAGCCATACAGTAGCACTGACACAACTACCTAACATTTAAGATAAATTCTTAATTGTTTCATCTTAAAAGAATAGAAATTTTATTAACAATTGTTTTTTTTTTAAATTTCATATACAAAAGTGGTTTGACTATGATTCAAGCAAGATTAAAATCAACTGAAAGTTTTTTGTACTAACAACATTTTTCAGACTGTTGTCCTCATCTTTATTGTTATATACACAATGTTTCAGCCAATGTGTCCACCAGCCATCTTCAGATGTTTTAATAAAGAGGACAACAGTCAAAAAAATCTAAATAACACACACTATCAAGCCTTACCTCAATATAGCATTACAAGCATTTAGCTGATAAATGCGAACATTTTCAAATTTGCGACCTTAATCAGTAAAATTTGCAATTTCTCGAGTATTTCTGAACCAATCTTAATATTTATATGGTTGGAAAGAAGAGAAAATAATCTTTCTAAATGTATAGTTTTTATGTGTTTTTATCATTTGAATAATTTTTTACAGCAAGTTAAAATGATATTTTGCTTCGAAAAAACGAAAACATAAAATATGACATTTTTTTTTAGACTAATTTTTACACGCTACTTTGTTTTTCAAAATCATAGTGGCTAATCTTTATCAATATTCTTGAAATTTTACACTCAATTAAAAGACACCTGGAAGTACAAACAGGACCTTTTTTTTTTGTTTATTGGCCCCATGAAAGCAAAAATGCAATAGAGAAAATTTGAAGGCAATTTCTTTAAAAAATATAAGAGAAAAAAAAAAAAAAAAAAAAAGCACTATACCAGTAATAGAAGACAGACTGAGGATTATTTCCAGATATAATGTAAAATAAAAACGATTGTATAACGTCAGGGATTTTGCTCAAAGTTTTAATTTTGAAAAGAAAACCGTCAAATTTACTCTATTTTCAAATGTAAACAATCTCTCGTAATTTTGACCTTATCAGCTTAAAAAGGTAATTACTAGCATATTTCAGGCCCAATTTAAAAAATATTTATATGTTTGTAAAGAAAATTAAATAATCTTTCTGAATATGTAATTTTTATGTGTTTTTTATCCATTGAATTATCTTTTACAGTGAGTTAAACGGTATTTTGTGTTAAATCGGCTGAAAATGAGTGATAGAAATTTTGTTCCGTGGTCAAATTTTCTGTGTTATTTTTTTTGTAAAATCAAAGTGGTTAATCTTTATTAATATTCTTGAAATTTTACAATTAAATAGGGACACTTTAAACTACAAGCAGAAATTTGTTTTTTTTCTTTTCCAACCTTTGGGAGTGAAACTACAATAGATAAAAGCAATTTTTTTCAAAAAATTTAAGATAAGCAACAAAAAAAGAAGCACTATGTGTCAAATACTAGACAACCTTAGGATTATTTCCATAGAAAATATGTGAAATAAAAACGATTGTATACCGTCAGGGATTTGCTTTGAAACTTTGGAAAAAAAAAAAAAAAAAACCCTCAAATTTAGTTGTCTCTTCCGTAACGTAAACAACTTTCAACTAGGCATCGTTTATCCAGACAATAAAGTTTAAATAGTGATTCATCGCTTATTTCTTGTTGAATTTTAAAAATATTTATATGGTTGGAAATAAGATAAAATCTTTCTAAATATGTAAATTTTATGTGTTTTTAACAAATTAATTATTTTTTACGTCAGTTTCAATTTTGAAAAAAAAAAAAAAAAAAAAAAAAAAAAAAAACTTAAAATTACGAGAAATGTAAATAAAACACAGCACATGTGGACCACGAACTGTGTTTATGTAAAAACATTTGTAAATAGGTAATCTATTTCTTTTATGTAATTCAACATAAGCATTTAGAAATGTATTTTTAAGTTCAAAGTGATGTTATATATTTAAATTAATATTATATATGTGTATACATGCAGTATAAAAATGAGAATGTTGAATAATCTTGTGGTAAACTTTTTAAAAAAAAATTTAAAAAAAAAAAAAAAATATCTTGATATCCCTACTTTTTATTCCCCAAACATTGGGATCTAGCATGGAGATGCATAAAATTTAAGTCCAGAATCAAAAAGAACATAGAATTTTACATAAGAATGCAAAGTTTTATCAAAATTGTTTCAAAAATAAGAAATGGTGAAGAAATTACTGAATTTCTTGTTCTGAAATGGTCCATGATTTGACAGATTTTTTTATCAAAATCATGTCCACTTTTGTACCCCCAATTTTGGGGCTTTAAATTCTCATAACTTTTGAACCACTGGAGATATTTGCATAATTCAAACAGTTCTGAACTCCTTTACAGAGCTCTATATAACTAATGTGATTAAATAACAATAACCTCAAATAAAAAATCAACTGGGAATGCTACTCAATAATTCAGATAAATGAAGGTTTTTGTTGTTTTTTTTTAATCAAGTTCTTTATGTTAAACTAGCAAAAAAACAACAACAAAAAAACAAAACATCCACGCAGTGTAAAAATTGATTTTTAGAAAGATATTGCCTGAGGGGGTGGGGATTAAAAATTCAACGTCAGGTTTGTATCATAAGTAGGTAAAATATCAGATTTATTAAAGGAGAAAAAAATGAAACAATTTGAAATGGAAACTTAGTTTTATCCCCATCAGATAAAATGTGTGCATCTATTAATCATTAATGAAATAATTATTTTGGATATTTTACACAAAATCATAAGTATTTATTTATTTGTAAACTTTAGTTAATTTCTTGTTACTGAAAAAAGGAGTGAGAAGAAAAAAATAATCTTTAAAATTCATTACAAATTTCGCAAATGATTTTTTCCATTTAAAATAATAAAACAACTTTTTAATAAATTTCATATTTTATTTATTCAAATTGTCATTTTTACAATGGAAAGGATTCAAATGTTGAATTATAAGGAACAGCTTTTATTTATTCAACTAATATTAATATTGAATAACTTTAAAAAAATATATATATAAAGATACATAACATAGAGATGTTCTTTATTCTATGCATTAACGATTTTGGGTATTGTGACATAAGCAATTACATAGTTTCATTTTACAGACAGATAGATAACAAATCTCCGTTATTATAATAAAATAAATATAACAAACAATCTCTAAATGGAATTTGTTTTTTTACCTTGCAAAAAGCTGCTCTTAATGTTTGTGCTGCTGCCATGTCTTCCTGTTCCAACTGCAAAGAGAAAAAAAAAAAATTTATGCAAATTTTATTTGACATTTTCACAACTTCCAGATTTTTTATTTATTTTCAAAACAAAAAAACAATGAAGAGCTAAATAATTTTTTTTAACCAATTATTGAAATCTTAATATCAACTCGATGGAAACTATTTATTGTATTAGAAAAAGATTTTTTTTTCATCAATAATGCATCTCATATTAAAGAAGTTGGTAATCTGAATATTAGCTACATAAATGAGAGTAACTTCCCCTTGTTTGTTTCACTTTGATGAAGCCATATGTTTTGGTTGTCCATTTTCATTTCACCGTAAATCTACACTGAAAATACGAATTTGTTTGAATCAATACAACTGCATGTCTTAGAATGAAAATATCATAAAATGTACTATTTCTCTGAATGTTTGACATGAGGCTTGAGGATTACTTTTATCTGCGTTATTCGGACTATTGTCCTCATCTTCATTGTTATCTGTACAACGTTTTGGCCGATATGCCCTCCGGCTTTCTTCGGGTATTTATTGTCGTAATTGGGAACCTTCTTGTCATAATCAGGAGCCATCACAGAACTTTGAACCTAACCCTTTATTCAGTCCACGGGGGTATCCTGTTCTCATTCCGTTAACCATAGCCGGGGTATAATAATTAACACTGGGGTAGAGGTGTTAAGCTGTGTTAATTATTATACCCCAGCTATGGTTAACGGAATGAAAACAGGATACCCCTGTGGATTGAATAAAGGGTTAGGTTCAAAGTTCTGTGATGGCTTCCGATTACGACACGAAGGTTCCCGAGTCCGAAAAGAAATACCTGAAGAAGGCCGGAGGGCATATCAGCCGAAACGTTGTACAGATAACAATGAAGATGAGGACAATAGTCCGAATAACGCAGATAATAGTAATCATAAAATGTGTTCTTAATAACAATTAAGTTAATTTCAAATAATGCACAAGCACAATTAAGAACATATTTTATGATATTTTTGTGTTAAAACATGCAATTGTATTGATACGAACAAATTCGTATTTTCAGTGTAGATTCACGGTGAAATGAAAATGGCCGACCAAAACAAATGGCTTCCTCAAAAGTGAAACAAACAAAGGGAAATTACTCTCATTTATGTAGCTAATGTTCAGATTACCAAGAAGTTTGTTTGACAAAATAGCTAAGGAGACAAATAAAATGTTAAAAATGATTTTAGATTTACTAAGAATATTGCCAATCTGTAAAATCAATAGATTTTCAATCAATTATACAAAAATTTAAATAAATTTTGCCGCTTCAATTTCATCAACTTGTTTTTGTTTTTTTAGGCAACGCATTAATGGTTGGAAGCCATTAATATTACCAACAAGATATTCTGATGGTTTGGGTTTCTTTGTTTAATGGCATATCAACCTTTGTAGGTTATTTAATGCCAAAGCCATCCTTTTTTAGAAAGAATAGATGTGGTACTATTTAACCCATAGCTGGGAGATTAGTAAGAGTTTATATTTTGAAGAGATTCTAAAAGCCAATCACAGCTGATGATTAGTTTGATTTATCAGCAGGGTTTATATTGTCTCTTGAGAAAAAAATGTTTGGCCATTGTGAGAGAGATTGGTGGGACATTCTAATATTTTGGGTAAGTTTGGGATGTGGAGCTGTCTAGAAAAGAGGTGGGAAGGTGTAACGGATTAAAACAAGCCTCCTTCCTCCATCTTGCCTATGATGTGAATAGACATCAGGCAAAACAATAGTTGGAATTCTTAAATAAAATTTGCTACAAAATATTTCAAAGGAATTCAATAAGAAAATGAAGATTCTTAGTCATTAGAGGAGAGAAGAAAAACTTTTAGAGACAAAATATTCAGAAAAAAGGAGAAACTATTTTTTAGTTGACAGTAAAATAATCTGAAAGAATGGTGCCTTTTTGTTTTCTTTTCTTTTTAAAAATGGAATTCTTAATCATATCAGTCACATAAATACTTTATATTGATCTCAAAAAAAAAAAAAAATTAATCCAAGTCAAATAGTATTTATTTTTTGGTTGGACATCCCATCACAGTGTAATGGTTAGCAGCAAGTTGGTCTCACAGATCTATTGTTACATAATCTATGCATAGATTATTGTCAACACCCTGTATTTCTGAAGGGATGGCCCCTTTTCATATCACGGGCGGGACTTTCCATGGAATATTACAGAAAGCCTGCAAAGTATGTGAAATCACGTGGGACCAAGTTAACCCGTCAGTACCTGCTTGGACGTCCGATGAGAAGCATGGGCTCATTATGCACACACGCGTTGTGTTAGTTAGAAGAAGAATTTTAGTTAAGTAAATAAAAGTTTAAAGAAATAAGATGGTGTTCTTGTTTGATGAATGGCAACAAGACTAACCAAGAAGAAGGAATGCATCAAAGACGAACAGCCAACAAGAATCTAGAAATAGAATTCAACATGGAGAGAACGAATAGAAATGACTAAAGATCACCAATGGCCAAAGAAGTAAGTAATGCATATGCATCTCTCTGTCAACCTGGGTCTATCTCTCCCCCCTCTCCAGTATGTAACACTATTACTACTGAAGAGCGAGTTCAATCCTCACTGGATGCCCCACACTTGTGTCACATTTTACCCATGGAAACAGGTTGGGTAAATACCTAGAATGTTTTGGTTTTTGGTTTACAAATAATCATCATGTAATTTTAATATTTGCTGAGTTTGGTTGGTCAGTTAACTCTTTTCCTACCAGATTTCCCCCACAGTTGTACCAATTATTCCATTTTACTGGTTTCCTATTGCAAAAAGGTCAAGTAACAGTCTCAGGGTTAATTCACAGACAAAATTAAAGATGGCAGGCATGTTCATGTAGTGATTTTTCAGTGAAAACAAGTGACACATGCAAGAGCTGCTGGTAGTGGATTATGGTAGGATCACAGTGGTGAGAGAGCAGCTGTGAGCAGCTTAAAGTAGACAAAGAGTTGTTAAAAAATCTAAATTTCAAACCTTGGCCAATTACTTATATATTTTAATTAATGTAGAGTGGATATCGAGTCAATATCTGGTTACTGACAGTTTCTTCCTATGTGATCTTCAGACCAGTTGTTGGTCTGAAGATCACATAGTGAGAAACTGTCAGTAACCAGATATTGACTCCATGTCCATACTACCTTAACTCAAATATAGATGGTCTATCAATGATATTGAGCACTATCTGCTTAGAAATATAGCACCCATATTATCTAATATATATATATATATATATATATATATATATATATATATATATTATATATACATATATATATACATACACAGTGATGCTGATAACTTTTTGATTTAGTATGTCCTGGGACACACATATTTGCTTTGAATGAGTCCCCAGGAAAATTTATGAGGCCCAACTAAAGCCGTTTAACTCCTACCTTGTAACCTATCCTGTGTAATTCGTTTCTGAGAAAATATTGAAATGTATTTACAGTTAGTTTGAAATGGTGATGGAAGAAAAACGAAAAACACTGGGACGCATGGATACAATTATGCTGTGTCCTTTTAGATTTATGTGCGTCAGGGACGCAGGACACATACCTATAGGCATCTGTTTGGTTTGGTTTTGTTTTACGGCATATCAACCTCAGTGGGTCATTTAATGCCGATAAAGTTTTGAAATAAATCAATTCTTAATGGATAATACAATTTTGTTTATCAACTCATGTTCATGTTTTAACCCATAGATGGGGCCCTAACAGGTTCTACCACTCCAGGTCAGAGTGGGCCAGGGAGCAATGGTGATGAAGGGGTGCTCCACATTCCCCAAACCTCCAAAACTGGAACCTCACCATCAGATAGAGATTAACGTCATTCCCAGGACATGTAGACCCTCAGTCACTGCCTTCTAGCACCCATATGATAAAAAGGGGTTGGGGCTTGCCAAAAGGGCAATAGGGTTGGGAAAATCATATAGGTGCTAGGGTTTGACATGACTAGCCGATTGATCGGAGGGGGCCTCTCCGACCGCCCGCCTAGCCCAAGATAGGGCCAAAGTGGAGTATTTGCATATCATCAACTGCTCATCCGCCTGGGCTCTACCCTTAAGCATCATGGGTCGCCACCCACGGCCAACAGGTAGCCCCATTGGGGGAGTCTTACCCCTCTGCAGAGGTGCAGTCGGTGCATTCTAACGCCCTAGACGACAGGGCGGTCAGCATCTGTGTGTGTGTGTGTGTGTATATATATATATATATATATATATATATATATATATATATATATATATATGATAGATAATACAATACTGTCAAAAAAAATATTGATTTAACCAAGCAGCAATATTTAAAAACTAAAAGTGCTCAATATCAAGCGATAGAGCAATCTAATCCCTGTTGACACAAACGTCTAAAAAGTGCTACTTAAATTTTCCTGCTATGAGGTGATCAAGCAATTAAAAGAAGTAGAAAAGACTACCCCCACCCACCCTACCTACCCACCCACTTTATATAGTACATACACTCTTCACTACTTCACAATAGATAAGTGAAGTCACTGAACTTACTCTATCATATATTAGTATGGTGGGGACTAGGGTGGGAGTAGAACTTAATATCCAAGCACAAAGCGTGTTCATTAATCTGCTGGGTTAAGGGAATCCAATTATTCTTAATTCCTCCTCCTAACACCACTACTCTTCCTCCTCCTCCTCTCTTGATAGACGTGTTTTTAATTAAACTTTTGCCTTTTAAAGTAGAGTCACTCTCACATTTACAATTGTAGAAGTGTTTTCAATTAAGACCACTAAAATTCATCACTTTATATTTTTTACATAATCCAACTTCTCCAAACAGCTGCAACTTATTTTTAAAGCTTAAAACTTTTAAGGAAGTGTTTATTAATTAAATTAAATAGCACCTTCTGCAAGGATTTCAGTTTTAATGTAATCAAATATTATATTAAATTAGAAAGACTAACAAAACTAAATAAAAACGCACATAAAAAAAAATTACACTTTTTATTCTATATTATACATAGGATTGCTTTTAATATGTTTGAGAATAAAACAATAATATTAGAAATCAATAACATTAAGTAATTATTTACCAAACTCAGTTTTGATAAAACCAGTATGCAAATTATCCACACCATATTATAAACCTTTTTTAGTGATAAATCACACACATTGCAGGATTTTAAATGCATTAATAGCACGGGCCTTTCGGGGCCTGTGTCTATTAAGGAAATTAACGTGATCCCAGGGGTCTATCCCCCAGGTAACACCTGCCCCCTCGATTTAAAGGGGTAGGGCTGGGTTTATTGCCCAGTGCCTGAGGTGCCCCCCTTGAGGGGGAATGCCGATGGGATTCACACATTTTTTGCACCTGCAACCCATGAGCTTTGGTTCGTGGGTGGTCCCACATTAATAGGGCCTTGTGCATAACCCGTAAACATGGGGTACGAGGTAAATAATAATAATTGGGCTCTTCGGGGGCCTGTGTTTGTTCATGTAAATTAACAGCATTGATCCCAGGGGGCTATCTCCGCAGGTAACACCTGCTCCGTTGATTTAAAGGGGCAGGGCTGGGTTTATTGCCCAGCTCCTGAGGCGCCCCCCTCGAGGGGGAATGCCGACAGGATCAACGCATTTTTTGCACCTACCACCCATGAGTCTCAGCTCACATAAAAATGTCCTTGTGTCACACCCTCATAAGTGGGATGAGAGGCAAATACCTTAATAACATGGACTGTTTTGAGCAAATCTAACTCAGATTTTAATAGACATCATTAATAAATAAGATGCTAATTAATTAAATAATGATTATATAATTAGATTAGTTAATTAGAATGTTGTTTGGTTTGGTTTACAGCATATCAACCTCAGTGGGTTATTTAATGCCAATAAAGTTTTTAAATAAATCAATTCTTAATGGATAATACAATTTTTTATAAATACATTTTGGATAACCGTATAGGTGCTAGGGTTTGACACAAATAGCCGATTGTTTGGAGGGAGGTGGAGGATCTTTCTGACTGACCATCTCGCCCAAGTAAAGGCCAAAAGTAAAGTGTTTATTTTATTTTATTTGTTCAACTGAGAGGGACATTTTAAGTTATACATCCACATTTTTGGGGGTGCCAAATTTTCAGCCATTATTAAAGAAATAAAAGACTTTCTTTTTGTGGAGGCACGGGGTGTAAGGGTTATTGTTGTATGAAATGATCTCAGCTACCTGAGTTCAAATTCTGGATGAGGATGGTTGCATTGCACATTGATCTAATATCCTTGGGAGAGGTATCTATCCAACTATTCTCCCTACAGCCATGGGTAAATAGTATGGCAGACAGGGCTCTGGTTTGGCAACCAGTCTAAGAGAATGAAAACTCTGAATTCAAACCTGTTAAACTAGTTAAGAAATGGACTGTGTCACATCCTACACATATGGATGAGTTGGTAAATATATGAAGGTTTTCTATCTTTTCAGATATTTTTCTACTTTCTCAATAAATCCTAAATTGTAATCACCTCCTGTGAGAATGGGAAATTCTTTAAAGAAGAATTTCATTTGCACTTTTGTCTGTAGATAAAAAACACAAGTAGAAAAACTGGAAAAAATGCTCAACTATATTGCCAGATGATAATTATTATTAATAATAATAATAATAGCCAATTGTAATAGGTGCCCTTGGAAATGGTGCCCAACGGTTTGGAAAAAAAATCTGGAGGAGTTGGAAATCAGAGGAAGAATCAAGACCCTCCAAACAACAGTATTGTTAAAATTAGCTAGAATGCTCAGAAGAGTCCGGGAGATCTGAGGAGATTTGCTATCACATTCAGACACCATTGAAAGGCCATGAGTGTTAGCTGGTGTGAAATACTCACAAGGAATGAAATAATAAAATATTGTCAAGAAATTAAATTAAACTGACCATCAGTATTTAAAAACTAAAAGTGCTCAAATAACAACATACAGAGTAGCATTCCCAGCTGATTGTTTTTGACAAAACAACGAATTTACATCTTAATCCATTCAACTTGTAATTTATCCCTTATTTCTAGTTAAGGTTAAGACACTTCTAAGTGACAGTTATCTCTAGACTGCAGGTTCAATCCTGGTCAAGGGCAGCAGTAACATAGAATAATAATTAACACAGCCCTGTACACCAGCTATGATTAGCAGAATGAGAACAGGATACCCCCGTAGACTGAATAAAGGGTTAGGTTCAAAGTTCCGCAATAGCTCCCGACTACGAAAAGAAGGTTCCTGACTATGACAAGAAACACCTGAAGAGGGTCGGAGGGCACATCAGCCAAAATGTTGTACAGATAACAATGAAGATGAGGACAATAATCCAAATACATAAAAATTAACTTGTTTACTCAACATACATAATTAGAAACTTTCCTTCAAGATTTAGCAGGTTTGATTTGCAAAGGTATCATCTATGATTAAAGAGACACCAGGGATTGAAACCTGATCACTAGTGAATGAGAATTGGCAACCTCTATACAATATAGAGGTACTGTGCAGTGAGAGGGGGTGGAACTTCAATCATAGCTTGTCCAGTGTACTCTGGGGATAACCATGATTTTGTCAATCGTTCAAGACTTTTGGTGTTACAGTTGATAATAATCTTTTTCTCTTGTTTTATTTTCTATTAATGTATAAAATTCAGTTGAATGAAAAATAGGCTTTTTTTTTTAAAGTTATTGTTCTTTCTTATTTGTCTGTCTGAGTGTTATAAAAAAGAAAATTTACATAAGAAACTTTGTCAGCTTATAAAGGATTTTACTAATAGAATAAGATAAAAGAAAAAAAAATGGTCTTATCAGAATTGTAATATGTTTGAGGGTGATTCCCCACTACCACAAGATTATAAAGGATTTTACTAATAGAATAAGATAAAAAAAAAAAAATGGTCTTATCAGAATTGTAATATGTTTGAGGGTGATACTACCACAAGATTATAAAGGATTTTACTAATAGAATAAGATAAAAGAAAAAAAATGGTCTTATCAGAATTGTAATATGTTTGAGGGTGATTCCCCACTACCACAAGATTATAAAGGATTTTACTAATAGAATAAGATAAAAGAAAAAAAAATGGTCTTATCAGAATTGTAATATGTTTGAGGGTGATTCCCCACTACCACAAGATTATAAAGGATTTTACTAATAGAATAAGATAAAAGAAAAAAAATGGTCTTATCAGAATTGTAATATGTTTGAGGGTGATTCCCCACTACCACAAGATTATAAAGGATTTTACTAATAGAATAAGATAAAAGAAAAAAAATGGTCTTATCAGAATTGTAATATGTTTGAGGGTGATTCCCACTACCACAAGATTATAAAGGATTTTACTAATAGAATAAGATAAAAGAAAAAAAAATGGTCTTATCAGAATTGTAATATGTTTGAGGGTGATTCCCCACTACCACAAGATTATAAAGGATTTTACTAATAGAATAAGATAAAAGAAAAAAAATGTCTTATCAGAATTGTAATATGTTTGAGGGTGATTCCCACTACCACAAGATTATAAAGGATTTTACTAATAGAATAAGATAAAAGAAAAAAAAATGGTCTTATCAGAATTGTAATATGTTTGAGGGTGATTCCCCACTACCACAAGATTATAAAGGATTTTACTAATAGAATAAGATAAAAGAAAAAAAAATGGTCTTATCAGAATTGTAATATGTTTGAGGGTGATTCCCACTACCACAAGATTATAAAGGATTTTACTAATAGAATAAGATAAAAGAAAAAAAAATGGTCTTATCAGAATTGTAATATGTTTGAGGGTGATTCCCCACTACCACAAGATTATAAAGGATTTTACTAATAGAATAAGATAAAAGAAAAAAAAATGGTCTTATCAGAATTGTAATATGTTTGAGGGTGATTCCCCACTACCACAAGATTATAAAGGATTTTACTAATAGAATAAGATAAAAGAAAAAAAAATGGTCTTATCAGAATTGTAATATGTTTGAGGGTGATTCCCCACTACCACAAGATTATAAAGGATTTTAATAATAGAATAAGATAAAAGAAAAAAAATGGTCTTATCAGAATTGTAATATGTTTGAGGGTGATTCCCCACTACCACAAGATTATAAAGGATTTTAATAATAGAATAAGATAAAAGAAAAAAAAATGGTCTTATCAGAATTGTAATATGTTTGAGGGTGATTCCCCACTACCACAAGATTATAAAGGATTTTACTAATAGAATAAGATAAAAGAAAAAAAAATGGTCTTATCAGAATTGTAATATGTTTGAGGGTGATTCCCCACTACCACAAGATTATAAAGGATTTTACTAATAGAATAAGATAAAAGAAAAAAAATGGTCTTATCAGAATTGTAATATGTTTGAGGGTGATTCCCCACTACCACAAGATTATAAAGGATTTTACTAATAGAATAAGATAAAAGAAAAAAAATGGTCTTATCAGAATTGTAATATGTTTGAGGGTGATTCCCACTACCACAAGATTATAAAGGATTTTAATAATAGAATAAGATAAAAGAAAAAAAAATGGTCTTATCAGAATTGTAATATGTTTGAGGGTGATTCCCCACTACCACAAGATTATAAAGGATTTTACTAATAGAATAAGATAAAAGAAAAAAAATGGTCTTATCAGAATTGTAATATGTTTGAGGGTGATTCCCCACTACCACAAGATTATAAAGGATTTTACTAATAGAATAAGATAAAAGAAAAAAAAATGGTCTTATCAGAATTGTAATATGTTTGAGGGTGATTCCCCACTACCACAAGATTATAAAGGATTTTACTAATAGAATAAGATAAAAAAAAAAAAAAATGGTCTTATCAGAATTGTAATATGTTTGAGGGTGATTCCCCACTACCACAAGATTATAAAGGATTTTACTAATAGAATAAGATAAAAGAAAAAAAATGGTCTTATCAGAATTGTAATATGTTTGAGGGTGATTCCCCACTACCACAAGATTATAAAGGATTTTACTAATAGAATAAGATAAAAGAAAAAAAAATGGTCTTATCAGAATTGTAATATGTTTGAGGGTGATTCCCCACTACCACAAGATTATAAAGGATTTTACTAATAGAATAAGATAAAAGAAAAAAAATGGTCTTATCAGAATTGTAATATGTTTGAGGGTGATTCCCCACTACCACAAGATTATAAAGGATTTTACTAATAGAATAAGATAAAAGAAAAAAAAAATGGTCTTATCAGAATTGTAATATGTTTGAGGGTGATTCCCCACTACCACAAGATTATAAAGGATTTTACTAATAGAATAAGATAAAGAAAAAAAAATGGTCTTATCAGAATTGTAATATGTTTGAGGGTGATTCCCCACTACCACAAGATTATAAAGGATTTTACTAATAGAATAAGATAAAGAAAAAAAAAATGGTCTTATCAGAATTGTAATATGTTTGAGGGTGATTCCCCACTACCACAAGATTATAAAGGATTTTACTAATAGAATAAGATAAAAGAAAAAAAAATGGTCTTATCAGAATTGTAATATGTTTGAGGGTGATTCCCCACACAAGATTATAAAGGATTTTACTAATAGAATAAGATAAAAGAAAAAAATGGTCTTATCAGAATTGTAATATGTTTGAGGGTGATTCCCACTACCACAAGATTATAAAGGATTTTACTAATAGAATAAGATAAAGAAAAAAAATGGTCTTATCAGAATTGTAATATGTTTGAGGGTGATTCCCCACTACCACAAGATTATAAAGGATTTTACTAATAGAATAAGATAAAAGAAAAAAAATGGTCTTATCAGAATTGTAATATGTTTGAGGGTGATTCCCCACTACCACAAGATTATAAAGGATTTTACTAATAGAATAAGATAAAAGAAAAAAAAATGGTCTTATCAGAATTGTAATATGTTTGAGGGTGATTCCCCACTACCACAAGATTATAAAGGATTTTACTAATAGAATAAGATAAAAGAAAAAAAATGGTCTTATCAGAATTGTAATATGTTTGAGGGTGATTCCCCACTACCACAAGATTATAAAGGATTTTACTAATAGAATAAGATAAAAGAAAAAAAAATGGTCTTATCAGAATTGTAATATGTTTGAGGGTGATTCCCCACTACCACAAGATTATAAAGGATTTTACTAATAGAATAAGATAAAAAAAAAAAAAATGGTCTTATCAGAATTGTAATATGTTTGAGGGTGATTCCCCACTACCACAAGATTATAAAGGATTTTACTAATAGAATAAGATAAAAGAAAAAAAAATGGTCTTATCAGAATTGTAATATGTTTGAGGGTGATTCCCCACTACCACAAGATTATAAAGGATTTTACTAATAGAATAAGATAAAAGAAAAAAAAATGGTCTTATCAGAATTGTAATATGTTTGAGGGTGATTCCCCACTACCACAAGATTATAAAGGATTTTACTAATAGAATAAGATAAAAGAAAAAAAAATGGTCTTATCAGAATTGTAATATGTTTGAGGGTGATTCCCCACTACCACAAGATTATAAAGGATTTTACTAATAGAATAAGATAAAAAAAAAAAAAATGGTCTTATCAGAATTGTAATATGTTTGAGGGTGATTCCCCACTACCACAAGATTATAAAGGATTTTACTAATAGAATAAGATAAAGAAAAAAAAATGGTCTTATCAGAATTGTAATATGTTTGAGGGTGATTCCCCACTACCACAAGATTATAAAGGATTTTAATAATAGAATAAGATAAAAGAAAAAAAAATGGTCTTATCAGAATTGTAATATGTTTGAGGGTGATTCCCCACTACCACAAGATTATAAAGGATTTTACTAATAGAATAAGATAAAAGAAAAAAAAATGGTCTTATCAGAATTGTAATATGTTTGAGGGTGATTCCCCACTACCACAAGATTATAAAGGATTTTACTAATAGAATAAGATAAAAGAAAAAAAATGGTCTTATCAGAATTGTAATATGTTTGAGGGTGATTCCCACTACCACAAGATTATAAAGGATTTTACTAATAGAATAAGATAAAGAAAAAAAAAATGGTCTTATCAGAATTGTAATATGTTTGAGGGTGATTCCCCACTACCACAAGATTATAAAGGATTTTACTAATAGAATAAGATAAAAGAAAAAAAATGGTCTTATCAGAATTGTAATATGTTTGAGGGTGATTCCCACTACCACAAGATTATAAAGATTTTACTAATAGAATAAGATAAAGAAAAAAAAATGGTCTTATCAGAATTGTAATATGTTTGAGGGTGATTCCCCACTACCACAAGATTATAAAGGATTTTACTAATAGAATAAGATAAAAGAAAAAAAAATGGTCTTATCAGAATTGTAATATGTTTGAGGGTGATTCCCCACTACCACAAGATTATAAAGGATTTTACTAATAGAATAAGATAAAAGAAAAAAAAATGGTCTTATCAGAATTGTAATATGTTTGAGGGTGATTCCCCACTACCACAAGATTATAAAGGATTTTACTAATAGAATAAGATAAAGAAAAAAAAATGGTCTTATCAGAATTGTAATATGTTTGAGGGTGATTCCCCTACCACAAGATTATAAAGGATTTTACTAATAGAATAAGATAAAAGAAAAAAAAATGGTCTTATCAGAATTGTAATATGTTTGAGGGTGATTCCCCACTACCACAAGATTATAAAGGATTTTACTAATAGAATAAGATAAAAGAAAAAAAAATGGTCTTATCAGAATTGTAATATGTTTGAGGGTGATTCCCCACTACCACAAGATTATAAAAGGATTTTACTAATAGAATAAGATAAAAGAAAAAAAAATGGTCTTATCAGAATTGTAATATGTTTGAGGGTGATTCCCCACTACCACAAGATTATAAAGGATTTTACTAATAGAATAAGATAAAAGAAAAAAAAATGGTCTTATCAGAATTGTAATATGTTTGAGGGTGATTCCCACTACCACAAGATTATAAAGGATTTTACTAATAGAATAAGATAAAAGAAAAAAAAATGGTCTTATCAGAATTGTAATATGTTTGAGGGTGATTCCCCACTACCACAAGATTATAAAGGATTTTACTAATAGAATAAGATAAAAGAAAAAAAATGGTCTTATCAGAATTGTAATATGTTTGAGGGTGATTCCCCACTACCACAAGATTATAAAGGATTTTACTAATAGAATAAGATAAAAGAAAAAAAATGTCTTATCAGAATTGTAATATGTTTGAGGGTGATTCCCCACTACCACAAGATTATAAAGGATTTTTAATAGAATAAGATAAAAAAAAAAAAAATGGTCTTATCAGAATTGTAATATGTTTGAGGTGATTCCCCACTACCACAAGATTATAAAGGATTTTACTAATAGAATAAGATAAAAGAAAAAAAAATGGTCTTATCAGAATTGTAATATGTTTGAGGGTGATTCCCCACTACCACAAGATTATAAAGGATTTTACTAATAGAATAAGATAAAAGAAAAAAAAATGGTCTTATCAGAATTGTAATATGTTTGAGGGTGATTCCCCACTACCACAAGATTATAAAGGATTTACTAATAGAATAAGATAAAAGAAAAAAAAATGGTCTTATCAGAATTGTAATATGTTTGAGGGTGATTCCCCACTACCACAAGATTATAAAGGATTTTACTAATAGAATAAGATAAAAGAAAAAAAAATGGTCTTATCAGAATTGTAATATGTTTGAGGGTGATTCCCCACTACCACAAGATTATAAAGGATTTTACTAATAGAATAAGATAAAAGAAAAAAAAAATGGTCTTATCAGAATTGTAATATGTTTGAGGGTGATTCCCCACTACCACAAGATTATAAAGGATTTTACTAATAGAATAAGATAAAAGAAAAAAAAATGGTCTTATCAGAATTGTAATATGTTTGAGGGTGATTCCCCACTACCACAAGATTATAAAGGATTTTACTAATAGAATAAGATAAAAGAAAAAAAAATGGTCTTATCAGAATTGTAATATGTTTGAGGGTGATTCCCCACTACCACAAGATTATAAAGGATTTTACTAATAGAATAAGATAAAAGAAAAAAAAATGGTCTTATCAGAATTGTAATATGTTTGAGGGTGATTCCCCACTACCACAAGATTATAAAGGATTTTACTAATAGAATAAGATAAAAGAAAAAAAATGGTCTTATCAGAATTGTAATATGTTTGAGGGTGATTCCCCACTACCACAAGATTATAAAGGATTTTACTAATAGAATAAGATAAAAGAAAAAAAAATGGTCTTATCAGAATTGTAATATGTTTGAGGGTGATTCCCCACTACCACAAGATTATAAAGGATTTTACTAATAGAATAAGATAAAAGAAAAAAAAATGGTCTTATCAGAATTGTAATATGTTTGAGGGTGATTCCCCACTACCACAAGATTATAAAGGATTTTACTAATAGAATAAGATAAAAGAAAAAAAATGGTCTTATCAGAATTGTAATATGTTTGAGGGTGATTCCCCACTACCACAAGATTATAAAGGATTTTACTAATAGAATAAGATAAAAGAAAAAAAAATGGTCTTATCAGAATTGTAATATGTTTGAGGGTGATTCCCCACTACCACAAGATTATAAAGGATTTTACTAATAGAATAAGATAAAAGAAAAAAAAATGGTCTTATCAGAATTGTAATATGTTTGAGGGTGATTCCCCACTACCACAAGATTATAAAGGATTTTACTAATAGAATAAGATAAAGAAAAAAAAAATGGTCTTATCAGAATTGTAATATGTTTGAGGGTGATTCCCCACTACCACAAGATTATAAAGGATTTTACTAATAGAATAAGATAAAAGAAAAAAAATGGTCTTATCAGAATTGTAATATGTTTGAGGGTGATTCCCCACTACCACAAGATTATAAAGGATTTTACTAATAGAATAAGATAAAAGAAAAAAAATGGTCTTATCAGAATTGTAATATGTTTGAGGGTGATTCCCCACTACCACAAGATTATAAAGGATTTTACTAATAGAATAAGATAAAAGAAAAAAAAATGGTCTTATCAGAATTGTAATATGTTGAGGGTGATTCCCACTACCACAAGATTATAAAGGATTTTACTAATAGAATAAGATAAAAGAAAAAAAATGGTCTTATCAGAATTGTAATATGTTTGAGGGTGATTCCCACTACCACAAGATTATAAAGGATTTTACTAATAGAATAAGATAAAAGAAAAAAAAATGGTCTTATCAGAATTGTAATATGTTTGAGGGTGATTCCCCACTACCACAAGATTATAAAGGATTTTACTAATAGAATAAGATAAAAGAAAAAAAAATGGTCTTATCAGAATTGTAATATGTTTGAGGGTGATTCCCCACTACCACAAGATTATAAAGGATTTCTAATAGAATAAGATAAAAGAAAAAAAATGGTCTTATCAGAATTGTAATATGTTTGAGGGTGATTCCCCACTACCACAAGATTATAAAGGATTTTACTAATAGAATAAGATAAAAGAAAAAAAAAATGGTCTTATCAGAATTGTAATATGTTTGAGGGTGATTCCCCACTACCACAAGATTATAAAGGATTTTACTAATAGAATAAGATAAAAGAAAAAAAAATGGTCTTATCAGAATTGTAATATGTTTGAGGGTGATTCCCCACTACCACAAGATTATAAAGGATTTTACTAATAGAATAAGATAAAAGAAAAAAAAATGGTCTTATCAGAATTGTAATATGTTTGAGGGTGATTCCCCACTACCACAAGATTATAAAGGATTTTACTAATAGAATAAGATAAAAGAAAAAAAAAATGGTCTTATCAGAATTGTAATATGTTTGAGGGTGATTCCCCACTACCACAAGATTATAAAGATTTTACTAATAGAATAAGATAAAAGAAAAAAAATGGTCTTATCAGAATTGTAATATGTTTGAGGGTGATTCCCCACTACCACAAGATTATAAAGGATTTTACTAATAGAATAAGATAAAAGAAAAAAAAATGGTCTTATCAGAATTGTAATATGTTTGAGGGTGATTCCCCACTACCACAAGATTATAAAGGATTTTACTAATAGAATAAGATAAAGAAAAAAAAATGGTCTTATCAGAATTGTAATATGTTTGAGGGTGATTCCCCACTACCACAAGATTATAAAGGATTTTACTAATAGAATAAGATAAAAGAAAAAAAAATGGTCTTATCAGAATTGTAATATGTTTGAGGTGATTCCCCACTACCACAAGATTATAAAGGATTTTACTAATAGAATAAGATAAAAGAAAAAAAATGGTCTTATCAGAATTGTAATATGTTGAGGGTGATTCCCCACTACCACAAGATTATAAAGGATTTTACTAATAGAATAAGATAAAAGAAAAAAAAATGGTCTTATCAGAATTGTAATATGTTTGAGGGTGATTCCCCACTACCACAAGATATAAAGGATTTTACTAATAGAATAAGATAAAAGAAAAAAAAATGGTCTTATCAGAATTGTAATATGTTTGAGGGTGATTCCAAAAAGAGAGGATCGAATACGAGCATAAAAGAAAAAAAAATGGTCTTATCAGAATTGTAATATGTTTGAGGGTGATTCCCCACTACCACAAGATTATAAAGGATTTTACTAATAGAATAAGATAAAAGAAAAAAAATGGTCTTATCAGAATTGTAATATGTTTGAGGGTGATTCCCCACTACCACAAGATTATAAAGGATTTTCTAATAGAATAAGATAAAAGAAAAAAAAATGGTCTTATCAGAATTGTAATATGTTTGAGGGTGATTCCCCACTACCACAAGATTATAAAGGATTTTACTAATAGAATAAGATAAAAGAAAAAAAATGGTCTTATCAGAATTGTAATATGTTTGAGGGTGATTCCCCACTACCACAAGATTATAAAGGATTTTACTAATAGAATAAGATAAAGAAAAAAAAATGGTCTTATCAGAATTGTAATATGTTTGAGGGTGATTCCCCACTACCACAAGATTATAAAGGATTTTACTAATAGAATAAGATAAAAGAAAAAAAAATGGTCTTATCAGAATTGTAATATGTTTGAGGGTGATTCCCCACTACCACAAGATTATAAAGGATTTTACTAATAGAATAAGATAAAAAAAAAAAAATGGTCTTATCAGAATTGTAATATGTTTGAGGGTGATTCCCCTACCACAAGATTATAAAGGATTTTACTAATAGAATAAGATAAAAGAAAAAAAAATGGTCTTATCAGAATTGTAATATGTTTGAGGGTGATTCCCCACTACCACAAGATTATAAAGGATTTACTAATAGAATAAGATAAAAGAAAAAAAATGGTCTTATCAGAATTGTAATATGTTTGAGGGTGATTCCCCACTACCACAAGATTATAAAGGATTTTACTAATAGAATAAGATAAAGAAAAAAAAATGGTCTTATCAGAATTGTAATATGTTTGAGGGTGATTCCCCACTACCACAAGATTATAAAGGATTTTACTAATAGAATAAGATAAAAGAAAAAAAAATGGTCTTATCAGAATTGTAATAGTTTGAGGGTGATTCCCCACTACCACAAGATTATAAAGGATTTTACTAATAGAATAAGATAAAAGAAAAAAAAATGGTCTTATCAGAATTGTAATATGTTTGAGGGTGATTCCCCACTACCACAAGATTATAAAGGATTTTACTAATAGAATAAGATAAAAGAAAAAAAAATGGTCTTATCAGAATTGTAATATGTTTGAGGGTGATTCCCACTACCACAAGATTATAAAGGATTTTACTAATAGAATAAGATAAAAGAAAAAAAATGGTCTTATCAGAATTGTAATATGTTTGAGGGTGATTCCCCACTACCACAAGATTATAAAGGATTTTACTAATAGAATAAGATAAAAGAAAAAAAAATGGTCTTATCAGAATTGTAATATGTTTGAGGGTGATTCCCCACTACCACAAGATTATAAAGGATTTTACTAATAGAATAAGATAAAAGAAAAAAAAATGGTCTTATCAGAATTGTAATATGTTTGAGGGTGATTCCCCACTACCACAAGATTATAAAGGATTTACTAATAGAATAAGATAAAAGAAAAAAAAATGGTCTTATCAGAATTGTAATATGTTTGAGGGTGATTCCCCACTACCACAAGATTATAAAGGATTTTACTAATAGAATAAGATAAAAGAAAAAAAAATGGTCTTATCAGAATTTGTAATATGTTTGAGGGTGATTCCCCACTACCACAAGATTATAAAGGATTTTACTAATAGAATAAGATAAAAGAAAAAAAATGGTCTTATCAGAATTGTAATATGTTTGAGGGTGATTCCCCACTACCACAAGATTATAAAGGATTTTAATAATAGAATAAGATAAAAGAAAAAAAATGGTCTTATCAGAATTGTAATATGTTTGAGGGTGATTCCCCACTACCACAAGATTATAAAGGATTTTACTAATAGAATAAGATAAAAGAAAAAAAAATGGTCTTATCAGAATTGTAATATGTTTGAGGGTGATTCCCCACTACCACAAGATTATAAAGGATTTTACTAATAGAATAAGATAAAAGAAAAAAAATGGTCTTATCAGAATTGTAATATGTTTGAGGGTGATTCCCCACTACCACAAGATTATAAAGGATTTTACTAATAGAATAAGATAAAAGAAAAAAAATGGTCTTATCAGAATTGTAATATGTTTGAGGGTGATTCCCCACTACACAAGATTATAAAGGATTTTACTAATAGAATAAGATAAAAGAAAAAAAATGGTCTTATCAGAATTGTAATATGTTTGAGGGTGATTCCCCACTACCACAAGATTATAAAGGATTTTACTAATAGAATAAGATAAAAGAAAAAAAATGGTCTTATCAGAATTGTAATATGTTTGAGGGTGATTCCCCACTACCACAAGATTATAAAGGATTTTATAATAGAATAAGATAAAAGAAAAAAAAGGTCTTATCAGAATTGTAATATGTTTGAGGGTGATTCCCCACTACCACAAGATTATAAGGATTTTACTAATAGAATAAGATAAAAGAAAAAAAAATGGTCTTATCAGAATTGTAATATGTTTGAGGGTGATTCCCCACTACCACAAGATTATAAAGGATTTTACTAATAGAATAAGATAAAAGAAAAAAAATGGTCTTATCAGAATTGTAATATGTTTGAGGGTGATTCCCCACTACCACAAGATTATAAAGGATTTTACTAATAGAATAAGATAAAGAAAAAAAAATGGTCTTATCAGAATTGTAATATGTTTGAGGGTGATTCCCCACTACCACAAGATTATAAAGGATTTTACTAATAGAATAAGATAAAAGAAAAAAAAATGGTCTTATCAGAATTGTAATATGTTTGAGGGTGATTCCCCACTACCACAAGATTATAAAGGATTTTATAATAGAATAAGAAAAAGAAAAAAAAATGGTCTTATCAGAATTGTAATATGTTTGAGGGTGATCCCCACTACCACAAGATTATAAAGGATTTTACTAATAGAATAAGATAAAAAAAAAAAATGGTCTTATCAGAATTGTAATATGTTTGAGGGTGATTCCCCACTACCACAAGATTATAAAGGATTTTACTAATAGAATAAGATAAAAGAAAAAAAAATGGTCTTATCAGAATTGTAATATGTTTGAGGGTGATTCCCCACTACCACAAGATTATAAAGGATTTTACTAATAGAATAAGATAAAAGAAAAAAAAATGGTCTTATCAGAATTGTAATATGTTTGAGGGTGATTCCCCACTACCACAAGATTATAAAGGATTTTACTAATAGAATAAGATAAAAGAAAAAAAAATGGTCTTATCAGAATTGTAATATGTTTGAGGGTGATTCCCCACTACCACAAGATTATAAAGGATTTTATAATAGAATAAGATAAAAGAAAAAAAAATGGTCTTATCAGAATTGTAATATGTTTGAGGGTGATTCCCCACTACCACAAGATTATAAAGGATTTTACTAATAGAATAAGATAAAAGAAAAAAAATGGTCTTATCAGAATTGTAATATGTTTGAGGGTGATTCCCCACTACCACAAGATTATAAAGGATTTTACTAATAGAATAAGATAAAAGAAAAAAAATGGTCTTATCAGAATTGTAATATGTTTGAGGGTGATTCCCCACTACCACAAGATTATAAAGATTTTACTAATAGAATAAGATAAAAGAAAAAAAATGGTCTTATCAGAATTGTAATATGTTTGAGGGTGATTCCCCACTACCACAAGATTATAAAGGATTTTACTAATAGAATAAGATAAAAGAAAAAAAAATGGTCTTATCAGAATTGTAATATGTTTGAGGGTGATTCCCCACTACCACAAGATTATAAAGGATTTTACTAATAGAATAAGATAAAAGAAAAAAAAATGGTCTTATCAGAATTGTAATATGTTTGAGGGTGATTCCCCACTACCACAAGATTATAAAGGATTTTACTAATAGAATAAGATAAAAGAAAAAAAAATGGTCTTATCAGAATTGTAATATGTTTGAGGGTGATTCCCCACTACCACAAGATTATAAAGGATTTTAATAATAGAATAAGATAAAAGAAAAAAAAAATGGTCTTATCAGAATTGTAATATGTTTGAGGGTGATTCCCCACTACCACAAGATTATAAAGGATTTTACTAATAGAATAAGATAAAAGAAAAAAAAATGGTCTTATCAGAATTGTAATATGTTTGAGGGTGATTCCCCACTACCACAAGATTATAAAGGATTTTACTAATAGAATAAGATAAAAGAAAAAAAAATGGTCTTATCAGAATTGTAATATGTTTGAGGGTGATTCCCCACTACCACAAGATTATAAAGGATTTTACTAATAGAATAAGATAAAAGAAAAAAAAATGGTCTTATCAGAATTGTAATATGTTTGAGGGTGATTCCCCACTACCACAAGATTATAAAGATTTTACTAATAGAATAAGATAAAAAAAAAAAAATGGTCTTATCAGAATTGTAATATGTTTGAGGGTGATTCCCCACTACCACAAGATTATAAAGATTTTACTAATAGAATAAGATAAAAGAAAAAAAAATGGTCTTATCAGAATTGTAATATGTTTGAGGGTGATTCCCCACTACCACAAGATTATAAAGGATTTTACTAATAGAATAAGATAAAAGAAAAAAAAATGGTCTTATCAGAATTGTAATATGTTTGAGGGTGATTCCCCACTACCACAAGATTATAAAGGATTTTATAATAGAATAAGATAAAAGAAAAAAAATGGTCTTATCAGAATTGTAATATGTTTGAGGGTGATTCCCACTACC